>CAWVQO010000105.1:600000-955917 GCA_963932275.1 Andrena praecox
CGTCCCCACGACCCCCGGGCCAAAGTTGGACAGCCACCGACATTTCCGACGACTATTGGGTCGTCCCCACGACCACGGGCCAAAGTTGGCCAGCCGCCGACATGTCCGACGACTATAGGGTCTTCCCCACGACCCCGGGACTAGATTGGCCCGACACCGTCATGTCCGACGACTATAGAGTCGTGCCCACAAGTACGGGCCAAAGTTGGCCAGCCGCCGACATGTCCGACGACTATAGGGTCGTCCCCACGACCCCCGGACTAGGTTGGCTCGCCGCCGACTTGTCCGACGAGTATAGGGTCCTCCCCACGACCACGGGCCAAAGTTGGCCAGCCGCCGACATGTCCGACGACTATAGGGTCGTCCCCACGACCCCGGGACTAGGTTGGCTCGCCACCGTCATGTCTGACGACTATAGGGTCGTCCCCACGACCACGGGCCAAAGTTGGCCAGCCGCCGACTTGTCCGACGACTATAGGGTCGTCCCCATGACCCGGGACTAGACTGGCCCGCCACCGTCATGTCCGTCGACTATAGGCTCGTCCCCACGACCCCGGGCCAAAGTTGGCCAGCCGCCGACATGTCCGACGACTATAGGGTCGTCCCCACGACCCCGGGACTAGATTGGCCCGACACCGTCATGTCCGACGACTACAGGGTCGTACCCACGACCCCGGGCCAAGGTTGGCCCGCCGCCGACATGTCCGACGACTATAGGGTCGTCCCCACGACCCCGGGACTAGATTGGCCCGACACCGTCATGTCCGACGACTACAGGGTCGTACCCACGACCACGGGCCAAAGTTGGCCAGCCGCCGACATGTCCGACGACTATAGGGTCGTCCCCACGACCCCGGGACTAGGTTGCCCCGCCGCCGACTTGTCCGACGACTATAGGGTCGTCCCCACGACCCCGGGACTAGGTTGGCCAGCCGCTGACATGTCCAACGACTATCGGATCGTCCCCACGACCACGGGCCAAAGTTGGCCAGCCGCCGACATGTCCGACGACTATAGGGTCGTCCCCACGACCCCGGGCCAAAGTTGGCAAGCTGCCGACTTGTCCGACGATTATAGGGTCGTCCCCACGACCCCGGGACTAGATTGGCCCGACACCGTCATGTCCGACGACTATAGGGTCGTACCCACGAGTACGGGCCAATGTTGACCAGCCGCCGACATGTCCGACGACTATAGTGTCGTCCCCACGACCCCGGGACTAGATTGGCCCGCCCTACCGTCCTGCCCGACGACTATAGGGTCGTCTTTACGACCACGGGCCAAAGTTGGCCAGCCGCCGACATGTCCGACGACTATAGAGTCGTGCCCACGACACCGGGCCAAAGTTGGCCAGCCGCTGACATGTCCAACGACTATCGGATCGTCCCCACGACCACGGGCCAAAGTTGGCCAGCCGCCGACATGTCCGACGACTATAGGGTCGACCCCACGACCCGGGACTAGAGTGGCCCGCCACCGTCATTTCGGACGACTATAGGGTCGTCCCCACGACCACGGGCCAAAGTTGGCCAGCCGCCGACTTGTCCGACGACTATAGGGTCGTCCCCACGACCACGGGCCAAAGTTGGCCAGCCGCCGGCTTGCCCGACGATTATAGGGTCGTCCCCACGACCCCCGAACTAGGTTGGCTCGCCGCCGACTTGTCCGACGAGTATAGGGTCGTCCCCACGACCACGGGCCAAATTTGGCCAGCCGGCGACATGTCCGACGACTATAGGGACGTCCCTACGACCCCGGGACTAGGTTGGCCCGCCGCCGACTTCTCCGACGACTATAGGGTCGTCCCCACGACCACGGGCCAAAGTTGGCCAGCCGCCGACATGTCCGACGACTATAGGGTCGTCCCCACGACCCCGGGACTAGGTTGCCCCGCCGCCGACTTGTCCGACGACTATAGGGTCGTCCCCACGACCACGGGCCAAAGTTGGCCAGCCGCCGACTTGTCCGACGACTATAGGGTCGTCCCCACGACCACGGGCCAAAGTTGGCCAGCCGGCGACATGTCCGACGACTATAGGGTCGTCCCTACGACCCCGGGACTAGGTTGGCCCGCCGCCGACTTCTCCGACGACTATAGGGTCGTCCCCACGACCACGGGCCAAAGTTGGCATGCCGCCGAAATGTCCGACGACTATAGGGTCGTCCCCACGACCCCGGGCCAAAGTTGGCAAGCCGCCGACATATCCGACGACTATAGGGTCGTCCACACAACCACGGGCCAAAGTTGGCCAGCCGCCGACTTGTCCGAAGACTATAGGCTCGTCCCCACGACCCCGGGGCTAGGTTGCCCCGCCGCCGACTTGTCCGACGACTATAGGGTCGTCCCCACGACCCCGGGACTAGGTTGGCCAGCCGCTGACATGTCCAACGACTATCGGATCGTCCCCACGACCACGGGCCAAAGTTGGCCAGCCGCCGACATGTCCGACGACTATAGGGTCGTCCCCACGACCCCGGGCCAAAGTTGGCAAGCTGCCGACTTGTCCGACGATTATAGGGTCGTCCCCACGACCCCGGGACTAGATTGGCCCGACACCGTCATGTCCGACGACTATAGGGTCGTACCCACGAGTACGGGCCAAAGTTGGCCAGCCGCCGACATGTCCGACGACTATAGGGTCGTCCCCACGACCCTGGGACTAGATTGGCCCGCCACCGTCATGTCCGACGACTATCGGGTCGTCCCCACGACCACGGGCCAATGTTGACCAGCCGCCGACATGTCCGACGACTATAGTGTCGTCCCCACGACCCCGGGACTAGATTGGCCCGCCACCGTCCTGCCCGACGACTATAGGGTCGTCTTTACGACCACGGGCCAAAGTTGGCCAGCCGCCGACATGTCCGACGACTATAGAGTCGTCCCCACGACACCGGGCCAAAGTTGGCCAGCCGCTGACATGTCCAACGACTATCGGATCGTCACCACGACCACGGGCCAAAGTTGGCCAGCCGCCGACATGTCCGACGACTATAGGGTCGACCCCACGACCCGGGACTAGAGTGGCCCGCCACCGTCATGTCCGACGACTATATGGTCGTCCCCACGACCACGGGCCAATGTTTGCCAGCCGCTGACATGTCCGACGACTATAGGGTCGTTCCCACGACCGCGGGACTAGATTGGCTCGCCGCCGACTTGTCCGACGACTGTTGGGTCGTCCCCACGACCCCGGGACTAGATTGGCCCGCCACCGTCATTTCGGACGACTATAGGGTCGTCCCCACGACCACGGGCCAAAGTTGGCCAGCCGCCGACTTGTCCGACGACTATAGGGTCGTCCCCACGACCACGGGCCAAAGTTGGCCAGCCGCCGGCTTGCCCGACGATTATAGGGTCGTCCCCACGACCCCCGGACTAGGTTGGCTCGCCGCCGACTTTTCCGACGAGTGTAGGGTCGTCCCCACGACCTCGGGACTAGATTGGCCCGCCAACGTCAAGTCCGACGACTATAGGGTCGTCCCCACGACCCCGGGCCAAAGTTGGCAAGCCGCCGAAATGTCCGACGACTGTAGGGTCGTCCCCACAACCCCGGGACTAGATTGGCCCGCCACCGTCAAGTCCGACGACTATAGGGTCGTCCCCACGACCCCGGGCCAAAGTTGGCAAGCCGCCGAAATGTCCGACGACTGTAGGGTCGTCCCCACGACCCCCGGACTAGATTGGCCCGCCACCGACAAGTCCGACGACTATAGGGTCGTCCCCACGACCCCGGGACTAGATTGGCCCGCCACCGTCATGTCCAACGACTATCGGATCGTCCCCACGACCACGGGCCAAAATTGGGCAGCCGCCGACATGTCCGACGACTATTGGGTCGTCCCCACGACACCGGGCCAAAGTTGGCCAGCCGCTGACATGTCCAACGACTATAGGGTCGTCCCCACGACCACGGGCCAAAGTTGACCAGCCGCCAACATGTCCGACGACTATTGGATCGTCCCCACGACCCCGGGCCAAAGTTGGCAAGCCGCCGAAATGGCCGACGACTGTAGGGTCGTCCCCACGACCCCGGGACTAGATTGGCCCGCCACCGTCATTTCGGACGACTATAGGGTCGTCCCCACGACCACGGGCCAAAGTTGGCCAGCCGCCGACTTGTCCGACGACTATAGGGTCGTCCCCACGACCCCGGGACTAGATTGGCCCGCCACCGTTATGTCCGACGACTATAGGGTCGTCCCCACGACCACGGGCCAAAGTTGGCCAGCCGCCGACTTGTCCGACGACTATAGGGTCGTCCCCACGACCACGGGCCAAAGTTGGCCAGCCGCCGGCTTGCCCGACGATTATAGGGTCGTCCCCACGACCCCCGGACTAGGTTGGCTCGCCGCCGACTTGTCCGACGAGTATAGAGTCCTCCCCACGACCACGGGCCAAAGTTGGCCAGCCGCCGACATGTCCGACGACTATAGGGTCGTCCCCACGACCCCGGGACTAGGTTGCCCCGCCGCCGACTTGTCCGACGACTATAGGGTCGTCCCCACGACCCCGGGACTAGGTTGGCTCGCCACCGTCATGTCTGACGACTATAGGGTCGTCCCCACGACCCCGGGACTAGATTGGCCCGACACCGTCATGTCCGACGACTACAGGGTCGTACCCACGACCCCGGTCCAAGGTTGGCCCGCCGCCGACATGTCCGACGACTATAGGGTCGTCCCCACGACCCCGGGACTAGATTGGCCCGACACCGTCATGTCCGACGACTACAGGGTCGTACCCACGACCACGGGCCAAAGTTGGCCAGCCGCCGACATGTCCGACGACTATAGGGTCGTCCCCACGACCCCGGGACTAGATTGGCCCGCCACCGTCATGTCCGTCGACTATAGGCTCGTCCCCACGACCCCGGGCCAATGTTGGCCAGCCGCCGACATGTCCGACGACTATAGGGTCGACCCCACGACCCGGGACTAGAGTGGCCCGCCACCGTCATGTCCAACGACTATAGGGTCGTCCCCACGACCTCCGGGCCAAAGTTGGACAGCCACCGACATTTCCGACGACTATAGGGTCGTCCCCACGACCACGGGCCAAAGTTGGCCAGCCGCCGATATGTCCAACGACTATTGGGTCGTCCCCACGACCACGGGCCAAAGTTAGCCAGCCGCCGACATGTCCGACGACTATAGGGTCGTCCCCACGACCCCGGGACTAGATTGGCCCGCCACCGTCATGTCCGACGACTATAGGGTCGTCCCCACGACCCCGGGCCAAAGTTGGCAAGCCGCCGAAATGTCCGACGACTATAGGGTCGTCCCCACGAACCCGGGCCAAAGTTGGCAAGCCGCCGAAATGTCCGACGACTGTAGGGTCGTCCCCACGACCCCGGGACTAGGTTGGCCAGCCGCCGACATGTCCGACGACTATAGGGTCGTCCCGACGACCCCGGGCCAATGTTGGCCAATCGCCAACATGTACGACGACTATAGGGTCGTCCCTACGACCCCGGGACTAGATTGGCCCGCCACCGTCATGTCCAACGATTATAGGGTCGTCCCCACGACCCCGGGTCTAGGTTGGCCAGCCGCCGACATGTCCGACGACTATAGAGTCGTCCCCACGACACCGGGCCAAAGTTGGACAGCCGCTGACATGTCCGACTACTATAGGGTCGTCCCCACGACCTCGGGTCTAGATTGGCCCGCTACCGTCATGTCCGAAGACTATAGGGTCGTCCCCACGACCACGGGACTAGATTGGCCCGCCACCGCCATGTCCGACGACAATAGGGTCGTCCCCACGACCCCCGGACTAGATTGGCCCGCCACCGACAAGTCCGACGACTATTGGATCGTCCCCACGACCACGGGCCAAAGTTGGCCTGCCGCTGACATGTCCGACGACTATAGGGTCGTCCCCACGACCCCGAGACTAGATTGGCCCGCCACCGTCATGTCCGACGACAATAGGGTCGACCCCACGACCCCGGGTCCAGGTTGGCCAGCCGCCGACATTTCCGACGACTATAGAGTCGTCCCCACGACACCGGGCCAAAGTTGGCCAGCCGCCGCCATGTCCGACGACTATAGGGTCGTCCCCACGACCCCGGGACTAGATTGGCCCGCCACCGTCATGTCCGACGATTATAGGGTCGTCCCCACAACCCCGGGACAAGCTTGGCCCGCCGCCGACTTGTTCGACGACTATAGGGTCGTCCCCACGACCCCGGGACTAGATTGGCCAGCCGCTGACATGTCCGACTATAGGGTCGTCCCCACGACCCCGGGACTAGATTGGTCCGCCACCGTCTTGTCCGACGACTATAGGGTCGTCCCCACGACCCCGGGCCAAAGTTGACCAGCCGCCGACATGTCCGACGACTATAGGGTCGTCCCCACGACCCCGAGACTAGATTGGCCCGCCACCGTCATGTCCGACGATTATTGGGTCGTCCCCACGACCCCGGGACAAGCTTGGCCCGCCGCCGACTTGTCCGACGACTATAGGGTCGTCCCCACGACCCCGGGACTAGATTGGCCCGCCACCGTCATGTCCAACGACTATAGGGTCGTCCCCACAACCACGGGCCAAAGTTGGCCAGCCGCCGACATGTCCGACGACTATAGGGTCGTCCCCACGACCCCGGGCCAAAGTTGGCAAGCCGCCGAAATGACCGACGACTGTAGGGTCGTCCCCACGACCCCGGGCCAAAGATGTCCAGCCGCCGTCTTGTCCGACGACTATAGGGTCGTCCCCACGACCCCGGGACTAGATTGGCCCGCCGCCGACTTGTCCGACGACTATAGGGTCGTCCCCACGACCCCGGGACTAGATTGGCCCGCCACCGTCATGTCCAACGACTATAGGGTCGTCCCCACAACCACGGGCCAAAGTTGGCCAGCCGCCGACATGTCCGACGACTATAGGGTCGTCCCCACGACCCCGGGCCAAAGTTGGCAAGCCGCCGAAATGACCGACGACTGTAGGGTCGTCCCCACGACCCCGGGCCAAAGATGTCCAGCCGCCGTCTTGTCCGACGACTATAGGGTCGTCCCCACGACCCCGGGACTAGATTGGCCCGCCGCCGACTTGTCCGAAGACTATAGGCTCGTCCCCACGTCCCCGGGTCATATTTGGCCAGCCGCCGACATGTCCGACGACTATAGAGTCGTCCCCACGACCCCGGGTCAATGTTGGCTCGCCGCCGACATGTCCGACGACTGTAGGGTCGTCCCCACGACCCCCGGGCCAAAGTTGGACAGCCACCGACATTTCCGACGACTATTGGGTCGTCCCCACGACCACGGGCCAATGTTGGCCAGCCGCCGACATGTCCGACGACTATAGGGTCTTCCCCACGACCCCGGGACTAGATTGGCCCGACACCGTCATGTCCGACGACTATAGAGTCGTACCCACAAGTACGGGCCAAAGTTGGCCAGCCGCCGACATGTCCGACGACTATAGGGTCGTCCCCACGACCCCCGGGCCAAAGTTGGACAGCCACCGACATTTCCGACGACTGTAGGGTCGTCCCCACGACCACGGGCCCAAGTTGGCCAGCCGCCGACATGTCCGACGACTATAGGGTCGTCCCCACGACCACGGGACTAGATTGGCCCGCCACCGCCATGTCCGACGACAATAGGGTCGTCCCCACGACACCGGGTCTAGGTTGGCCAGCCGCCGACATGTCCGACGACTATTGGATCGTCCCCACGACCACGGGCCAAAGTTGGCCAGCCGCCGACATGTCCGACGACTATCGGATCGTCCCCACGACCACGGGCCAAAGATGGCCAGCCGCCGACATGTCCGACGACAATAGGGTCGCCCCACGACCCCGGGTCTAGGTTGGCCAGCCGCCGACTTGTCCGACGACTATAGGGTCGTCCCCACGACCCCGGGACTAGATTGGCCCGCCACCGTTATGTCCGACGACTATAGGGTCGTCCCCACGACCACGGGCCAAAGTTGGCCAGCCGGCGACATGTCCGACGACTATAGGGTCGTCCCCATGACCCGGGACTAGACTGGCCCGACACCGTCATGTCCGACGACTACAGGGTCGTACCCACGACCCCGGGCCAAGGTTGGCCCGCCGCCGACATGTCCGACGACTATAGGGTCGTCCCCACGACCCCGGGACTAGATTGGC
Organism: Andrena praecox; assembly: GCA_963932275.1. NCBI lineage: Eukaryota > Metazoa > Arthropoda > Insecta > Hymenoptera > Andrenidae > Andrena > Andrena praecox. The sequence continues at coordinate 608,127 of CAWVQO010000105.1, forward strand.
CCGACACCGTCATGTCCGACGACTACAGGGTCGTACCCACGACCACGGGCCAAAGTTGGCCAGCCGCCGACATGTCCGACGACTATAGGGTCGTCCCCACGACCCCGGGACTAGGTTGCCCCGCCGCCGACTTGTCCGACGACTATAGGGTCGTCCCCACGACCCCGGGACTAGGTTGGCTCGCCACCGTCATGTCTGACGACTATAGGGTCGTCCCCACGACCACGGGCCAAAGTTGGCCAGCCGCCGACTTGTCCGACGACTATAGGGTCGACCCCACGACCCGGGACTAGAGTGGCCCGCCACCGTCATGTCCGACGACTATAGAGTCGTACCCACAAGTACGGGCCAAAGTTGGCCAGCCGCCGACATGTCCGACGACTATAGGGTCGTCCCCACGACCCCCGGGCCAAAGTTGGACAGCCACCGACATTTCCGACGACTGTAGGGTCGTCCCCACGACCACGGGCCCAAGTTGGCCAGCCGCCGACATGTCCGACGACTATAGGGTCGTCCCTACGACCCCGGGACTAGGTTGGCCCGCCGCCGACTTCTCCGACGACTATAGGGTCGTCCCCACGACCCCCGGACTAGGTTGGCTCGCCGTCGACTTGTCCGACGAGTATAGGGTCCTCCCCACGACCACGGGCCAAAGTTGGCCAGCCGCCGACATGTCCGACGACTATAGGGTCGTCCCCACGACCCCGGGACTAGGTTGGCTCGCCACCGTCATGTCTGACGACTATAGGATCGTCCCCACGACCACGGGCCAAATTTGGCCAGCCGCCGACTTGTCCGACGACTATAGGGTCGTCCCCATGACCCGGGACTAGACTGGCCCGCCACCGTCATGTCCGACGACTATAGAGTCGTCCCCACGACACCGGGCCAAAGTTGGCAAGCCGCCGAAATGTCCGACGACTGTAGGGTCGTCCCCACGACCCCGGGACTAGATTGGCCCGCCACAGTCAAGTCCGACGACTATAGGGTCGTCCCCACGACCTCGGGACTAGATTGGCCCGCTACCGTCAAGTCCGACGACTATAGGGTCGTCCCACGACCCCGGGCCAAAGTTGGCAAGCCGCCGAAATGTCCGACGACTGTAGGGTCGTCCCCACGACCCCGGGACTAGATTGGCCCGCCACCGTCAAGTCCGACGACTATAGGGTCGTCCCCACGACCTCGGGACTAGGTTGGCCAGCCGCCGACATGTCCGACCACTATTGGGTCGTCCCCACGACCACGGGCCAAAGTTGGCCAGCCGCCGACATGTCCGACGACTATAGGGTCGTCCCCACGACCCCGGGCCAAAGATGTCCAGCCGCCGTCTTGTCCGACGCCTATAGGGTCGTCCCCTCGACCCCGGGACTAGATTAGCCCGCCACCGTCATGTCCGACGACTATAGGGTCGTCCCCACGACCCCCGGACTAGGTTGGCCGGCCGCCGACTTGTCCGACGACTATAGGGTCGTCCCCACGACCCCCGGACTAGGTGGGCTCGCCCCCGAATTGTCCGACGACTATAGGGTCGTTCCCACGACCCCGGCCCAAAGTTGGCAAGCTGCCGACTTATCCGACGACTGTAGGGTCGTCCCCACGACCCCGGGACTAGGTAGGCCCGCCGCCGACTTGTCCGACGACTATAGGGTCGTCCCCACGACCCCGGGACTAGATTGGCCCGCCACCGTCATGTCCAACGACTATAGGGTCGTCCCCACAACCACGGGCCAAAGTTGGCCAGCCGCCGACATGTCCAACGACTATAGGGTCGTCCCCACAACCACGGGCCAAAGTTGGCCAGCCGCCGACATGTCCGACGCCTATAGGGTCGTCCCCTCGACCCCGGGACTAGATTAGCCCGCCACCGTCATGTCCGACGACTATAGGGTCGTCCCCACGACCCCCGGACTAGGTTGGCCGGCCGCCGACTTGTCCGACGACTATAGGGTCGTCCCCACGACCCCCGGACTAGGTGGGCTCGCCCCCGAATTGTCCGACGACTATAGGGTCGTTCCCACGACCCCGGCCCAAAGTTGGCAAGCTGCCGACTTATCCGACGACTGTAGGGTCGTCCCCACGACCCCGGGACTAGGTAGGCCCGCCGCCGACTTGTCCGACGACTATAGGGTCGTCCCCACGACCCCGGGACTAGATTGGCCCGCCACCGTCATGTCCAACGACTATAGGGTCGTCCCCACAACCACGGGCCAAAGTTGGCCAGCCGCCGACATGTCCGACGACTATAGGGTCGTCCCCACGACCCCGGGCCAAAGTTGGCAAGCCGCCGAAATGACCGACGACTGTAGGGTCGTCCCCACGACCCCGGGCCAAAGATGTCCAGCCGCCGTCTTGTCCGACGACTATAGGGTCGTCCCCACGACCCCGGGACTAGATTGGCCCGCCGCCGACTTGTCCGAAGACTATAGGCTCGTCCCCACGTCCCCGGGTCATATTTGGCCAGCCGCCGACATGTCCGACGACTATAGAGTCGTCCCCACGACCCCGGGTCAATGTTGGCTCGCCGCCGACATGTCCGACGACTGTAGGGTCGTCCCCACGACCCCCGGGCCAAAGTTGGACAGCCACCGACATTTCCGACGACTATTGGGTCGTCCCCACGACCACGGGCCAATGTTGGCCAGCCGCCGACATGTCCGACGACTATAGGGTCTTCCCCACGACCCCGGGACTAGATTGGCCCGACACCGTCATGTCCGACGACTATAGAGTCGTACCCACAAGTACGGGCCAAAGTTGGCCAGCCGCCGACATGTCCGACGACTATAGGGTCGTCCCCACGACCCCCGGGCCAAAGTTGGACAGCCACCGACATTTCCGACGACTGTAGGGTCGTCCCCACGACCACGGGCCCAAGTTGGCCAGCCGCCGACATGTCCGACGACTATAGGGTCGTCCCCACGACCACGGGACTAGATTGGCCCGCCACCGCCATGTCCGACGACAATAGGGTCGTCCCCACGACACCGGGTCTAGGTTGGCCAGCCGCCGACATGTCCGACGACTATTGGATCGTCCCCACGACCACGGGCCAAAGTTGGCCAGCCGCCGACATGTCCGACGACTATCGGATCGTCCCCACGACCACGGGCCAAAGATGGCCAGCCGCCGACATGTCCGACGACAATAGGGTCGCCCCACGACCCCGGGTCTAGGTTGGCCAGCCGCCGACTTGTCCGACGACTATAGGGTCGTCCCCACGACCCCGGGACTAGATTGGCCCGCCACCGTTATGTCCGACGACTATAGGGTCGTCCCCACGACCACGGGCCAAAGTTGGCCAGCCGGCGACATGTCCGACGACTATAGGGTCGTCCCCATGACCCGGGACTAGACTGGCCCGACACCGTCATGTCCGACGACTACAGGGTCGTACCCACGACCCCGGGCCAAGGTTGGCCCGCCGCCGACATGTCCGACGACTATAGGGTCGTCCCCACGACCCCGGGACTAGATTGGCCCGACACCGTCATGTCCGACGACTACAGGGTCGTACCCACGACCACGGGCCAAAGTTGGCCAGCCGCCGACATGTCCGACGACTATAGGGTCGTCCCCACGACCCCGGGACTAGGTTGCCCCGCCGCCGACTTGTCCGACGACTATAGGGTCGTCCCCACGACCCCGGGACTAGGTTGGCTCGCCACCGTCATGTCTGACGACTATAGGGTCGTCCCCACGACCACGGGCCAAAGTTGGCCAGCCGCCGACTTGTCCGACGACTATAGGGTCGACCCCACGACCCGGGACTAGAGTGGCCCGCCACCGTCATGTCCGACGACTATAGAGTCGTACCCACAAGTACGGGCCAAAGTTGGCCAGCCGCCGACATGTCCGACGACTATAGGGTCGTCCCCACGACCCCCGGGCCAAAGTTGGACAGCCACCGACATTTCCGACGACTGTAGGGTCGTCCCCACGACCACGGGCCCAAGTTGGCCAGCCGCCGACATGTCCGACGACTATAGGGTCGTCCCTACGACCCCGGGACTAGGTTGGCCCGCCGCCGACTTCTCCGACGACTATAGGGTCGTCCCCACGACCCCCGGACTAGGTTGGCTCGCCGTCGACTTGTCCGACGAGTATAGGGTCCTCCCCACGACCACGGGCCAAAGTTGGCCAGCCGCCGACATGTCCGACGACTATAGGGTCGTCCCCACGACCCCGGGACTAGGTTGGCTCGCCACCGTCATGTCTGACGACTATAGGATCGTCCCCACGACCACGGGCCAAATTTGGCCAGCCGCCGACTTGTCCGACGACTATAGGGTCGTCCCCATGACCCGGGACTAGACTGGCCCGCCACCGTCATGTCCGTCGACTATAGGCTCGTCCCCACGACCCCGGGCCAAAGTTGGCCAGCCGCCGACATGTCCGACGACTATATGGTCGTCCCCACGACCCCGGGACTAGATTGGCCCGACACCGTCATGTCCGACGACTACAGGGTCGTCCCCACGACCACGGGCCATAGTTGGCCCGCCGCCGACTTGTTCGACGGCTATAGGGTCGTCCCCACGACCCCGGGACTAGATTGGCCCGCCACCGTCATGTCCGACGACTATTGGATCGTCCCCACGACCACGGGCCAAAGTTGGCCTGCCGCTGACATGTCCGACGACTATAGGGTCGTCCCCACGACCCCGAGACTAGATTGGCCCGCCACCGTCATGTCCGACGACAATAGGGTCGACCCCACGACCCCGGGTCCAGGTTGGCCAGCCGCCGACATTTCCGACGACTATAGAGTCGTCCCCACGACACTGGGCCAAAGTTGGCCAGCCGCCGCCATGTCCGACGACTATAGGGTCGTCCCCACGACCCCGGGACTAGATTGGCCCGCCACCGTCATGTCCGACGATTATAGGGTCGTCCCCACGACCCCGGGACAAGCTTGGCCCGCCGCCGACTTGTTCGACGACTATAGGGTCGTCCCCACGACCCCGGGACTAGATTGGTCCGCCACCGTCTTGTCCGACGACTATAGGGTCGTCCCCACGACCCCGGGCCAAAGTTGACCAGCCGCCGACATGTCCGACGACTATAGGGTCGTCCCCACGACCCCGAGACTAGATTGGCCCGCCACCGTCATGTCCGACGATTATTGGGTCGTCCCCACGACCCCGGGACAAGCTTGGCCCGCCGCCGACTTGTTCGACGACTATAGGGTCGTCCCCACGACCCCGGGACTAGATTGGCCCGCCACCGTCATGTCCGACGACTATAGGGTCGTCCCCACGACCCCGGGCCAAAGTTGGCAAGCCGCCGAAATGTCCGACGACTGTAGGGTCGTACGCACGACCCCGGGACTAGGCTGACAAGCCGCCAACATGTCCGACGACTATAGGGTCGTCCCCACGACCCCGGGCCAAAGTTGGCAAGCCGCCGAAATGTCCGACGACTATTGGATCGTCCCCACGACCACGGGCCAAAGTTGGCCAGCCGCCGACATGTCCGACGACAATCGGATCGTCCCCACGGCCACGCGCCAAAGTTGGCCAGCCGCCGACATGTCCGACGACTATAGGGTCGTCCCCACGACCCCGAGCCATTGTTGGCCAATCGCCGACATGTCCAACGACTATAGGGTCGTCCCTACGACCCCGGGACTAGATTAGCCCGCCACCGTCATGTCCAACGACTATAGGGTCGTCCCCACGACCACGGGCCAAAGTTGGCATGCCGCCGAAATGTCCGACGACTATAGGGTCGTCCCCACGACCCCCGGCCAAAGTTGGCAAGCCGCCGAAATGTCCGACGACTATAGGGTCGTACCCACTACCCCGGGACTAGATTGGCCCGCCGCCGAAATGTCCGACGACTGTAGGGTCGTCCCCACGACCCCGAGACTAGATTGGCCCGCCACCGTCATGTCCGACGACTATAGGGTCGTCCCCACTACCCCGGGCCAAAGTTGGCAAGCCGCCGAAATGTCCGACGACTGTAGGGTCGTCCCCACGACCCCGAGACTAGATTGGCCCGCCACCGTCAAGTCCGACGACTATAGGGTCGTCCCCACGACCACGGGCCAAAGTTTGCCAGCCGCCGACATGTCCGACGACTATAGGGTCGTCCCCACGACCCGGGACTAGACTGGCCCGCCATCGTCATGTCCGACGACTATAGGGTCGTCCCCACGACCCCCGGACTAGGTTGGCCGGCCGCCGACTTGTCCGACGACTATAGGGTCGTCCCCACGACCCCCCGACTAGGTGGGCTCGCCGCCGACTTGTTCGACGACTATAGGGTCGTCCCCACGACCGCGGGACTAGATTGGCTCGCCGCCGACTTGTCCGACGACTATAGGGTCGTCCCCATGACCCGGGACTAGACTGGCCCGCCACCGTCATGTCCGACGACTACAGGGTCGTCCCCACGACCCCCGGACTAGGTTGGTACGCCGCCGACTTGTCCGACGAGTATAGGGTCCTCCCCACGACCACGGGCCAAAGTTGGCCAGCCGCCGACATGTCCGACGACTATAGGGTCGTCCCCACGACCCGGGACTAGACTGGCCCGCCACCGTCATGTCCGACGACTATAGGGTCGTCCCCACGACCCCCGGACTAGGTTGGCCGGCCGCCGTCTTGTCCAACGACTATAGGGTCGTCCCCACGACCCCGGCCCAAAGTTGGCAAGCTGCCGACTTATCCGACGACTATAGGGTCGTCCCCACGACCCCGGGACTCGGTAGGCCTGCCGCCGACATGTCCGACGACAATAGGGTCGTCCCCACGACCCCGAGACTAGATTGGCCCGCCACCGTCATGTCCGACGACAATAGGGTCGTCCCCACGACCCCGGGTCCAGGTTGGCCAGCCGCCGACATTTCCGACGACTATAGAGTCGTCCCCACGACACCGGGCCAAAGTTGGCCAGCCGCCGACATGTCCGACGACTATAGGGTCGTCCGCACGACCCCGGGACTAGATTGGCCCGCCACCGTCATGTCCGACGACTATAGGGTCGTCCCCACGACCCCGGGCCAAAGATGTCCAGCCGCCGTCTTGTCCGACGACTATAGGGTCTTATCCACGACCCCGGGACTAGATTGGCCCGCCACCGTCATGTCCAACGACTATAGGGTCGTCCCCACAACCACGGGCCAAAGTTGGCCAGCCGCCGACATTTCCGACGACTATAGAGTCGTCCCCACGACCCCGGGACTAGATTGGCCCGCCACCGTCATGTCCGACGACTATAGGGTCGTCCCCACGACCCCGGGCCAAAGTTGGCAAGCCGCCGAAATGTCCGACGTCTGTAGGGTCGTACCCACGACCCCGGGACTAGGCTGACAAGCCGCCAACATGTCCGACGACTATAGGGTCGTCCCCACGACCCCGGGCCAAAGTTGGCAAGCCGCCGAAATGTCCGACGACTGTAGGGTCGTCCCCACGACCCCGGGACTAGATTGGCCCGCCACCGTCAAGTCCGACGACTATAGGGTCGTCCCCATGAACCCGGGCCAAAGTTGGCAAGCCGCCGAAATGTCCGACGACTATAGGGTCGTCCCCACGACCCCGGGACTAGGTTGGCCAGCCGCCGACATGTCCGACGACTATAGGGTCGTCCCGACGACCCCGGGACTAGATTGGCCCGCCACCGTCATGTCCAACGACTATAGGGTCGTCCCCACAACCACGGGCCAAAGTTGGCCAGCCGCCGACATTTCCGACGACTATAGAGTCGTCCCCACGACCCCGGGACTAGATTGGCCCGCCACCGTCATGTCCGACGACTATAGGGTCGTCCCCACGACCCCGGGCCAAAGTTGGCAAGCCGCCGAAATGTCCGACGTCTGTAGGGTCGTACCCACGACCCCGGGACTAGGCTGACAAGCCGCCAACATGTCCGACGACTATAGGGTCGTCCCCACGACCCCGGGCCAAAGTTGGCAAGCCGCCGAAATGTCCGACGACTGTAGGGTCGTCCCCACGACCCCGGGACTAGGTTGGCCAGCCGCCGACATGTCCGACGACTATAGGGTCGTCCCGACGACCCCGTGCCAATGTTGGCCAATCGCCAACATGTCCGACGACTATAGGGTCGTCCCTACGACCCCGGGACTAGATTGGCCCACCACCGTCATGTCCAACGATTATAGGGTCGACCCCACGACCCCGGGTCTAGGTTGGCCAGCCGCCGACATGTCCGACGACTATAGAGTCGTCCCCACGACACCGGGCCAAAGTTGGACAGCCGCCGACATGTCCGACTACTATAGGGTCGTCCCCACGACCTCGGGACTAGATTGGCCCGCCACCGCCATGTCCGACGACAATAGGGTCGTCCCCACGACCCCGGGTCTAGGTTGGCCAGCCGCCGACATGTCCGACGACAATCGGACCGTCTCCACGACCACGCGCCAAAGTTGGCCAGCCGCCGACATGTCCGACGACTATTGGATCGTCCCCACGACCACGGGCCAAAGTTGGCCAGCCGCCGACATGTCCGACGACAATCGGATCGTCCCCACGACCACGCGCCAAAGTTGGCCAGCCGCCGACATGTCCGACGACTATAGGGTCGTCCCCACGACCCCGAGCCATTGTTGGCCAATCGCCGACATGTCCAACGACTATAGGGTCGTCCCTACGACCCCGGGACTAGATTAGCCCGCCACCGTCATGTCCAACGACTATAGGGTCGTCCCCACGACCACGGGCCAAAGTTGGCATGCCGCCGAAATGTCCGACGACTATAGGGTCGTCCCCACGACCCCCGGCCAAAGTTGGCAAGCCGCCGAAATGTCCGACGACTATAGGGTCGTACCCACTACCCCGGGACTAGATTGGCCCGCCGCCGAAATGTCCGACGACTGTAGGGTCGTCCCCACGACCCCGAGACTAGATTGGCCCGCCACCGTCATGTCCGACGACTATAGGGTCGTCCCCACTACCCCGGGCCAAAGTTGGCAAGCCGCCGAAATGTCCGACGACTGTAGGGTCGTCCCCACGACCCCGAGACTAGATTGGCCCGCCACCGTCAAGTCCGACGACTATAGGGTCGTCCCCACGACCACGGGCCAAAGTTTGCCAGCCGCCGACATGTCCGACGACTATAGGGTCGTCCCCACGACCCGGGACTAGACTGGCCCGCCATCGTCATGTCCGACGACTATAGGGTCGTCCCCACGACCCCCGGACTAGGTTGGCCGGCCGCCGACTTGTCCGACGACTATAGGGTCGTCCCCACGACCCCCCGACTAGGTGGGCTCGCCGCCGACTTGTTCGACGACTATAGGGTCGTCCCCACGACCGCGGGACTAGATTGGCTCGCCGCCGACTTGTCCGACGACTATAGGGTCGTCCCCATGACCCGGGACTAGACTGGCCCGCCACCGTCATGTCCGACGACTACAGGGTCGTCCCCACGACCCCCGGACTAGGTTGGTACGCCGCCGACTTGTCCGACGAGTATAGGGTCCTCCCCACGACCACGGGCCAAAGTTGGCCAGCCGCCGACATGTCCGACGACTATAGGGTCGTCCCCACGACCCGGGACTAGACTGGCCCGCCACCGTCATGTCCGACGACTATAGGGTCGTCCCCACGACCCCCGGACTAGGTTGGCCGGCCGCCGTCTTGTCCAACGACTATAGGGTCGTCCCCACGACCCCGGCCCAAAGTTGGCAAGCTGCCGACTTATCCGACGACTATAGGGTCGTCCCCACGACCCCGGGACTCGGTAGGCCTGCCGCCGACATGTCCGACGACAATAGGGTCGTCCCCACGACCCCGGGTCTAGGTTGGCCAGCCGCCGACTTGTCCGACGACTATAGGGTCGTCCCCACGACCCCGGGACTAGATTGGCCCGCCACCGTTATGTCCGACGACTATAGGGTCGTCCCCACGACCACGGGCCAAAGTTGGCCAGCCGGCGACATGTCCGACGACTATAGGGTCGTCCCTACGACCCCGGGACTAGGTTGGCCCGCCGCCGACTTCTCCGACGACTACAGGGTCGTCCCCACGACCCCCGGACTAGGTTGGCTCGCCGCCGACTGGTCCGACGAGTATAGGGTCGTCCCCACGACCACGGGCCAAATTTGGCCAGCCGGCGACATGACCGACGACTATAGGGTCGTCCCTACGACCCCGGGACTAGGTTGGCCCGCCGCCGACTTCTCCGTCGACTATAGGGTCGTCCCCACGACCCCCGGACTAGGTTGGCTCGCCGCCGACTTGTCCGACGAGTATAGGGTCGTCCCCACGACCACGGGCCAAATTTGGCAAGCCGCCGACATGTCCGACGACTATAGGGTCGTCTCCACGACCCCGAGACTAGATTGGCCCGCCACCGTCATGTCCGACGACAATAGGGTCGTCTCCACGACCCCGGGTCCAGGTTGGCCAGCCGCCGACATTTCCGACGACTATAGAGTCGTCCCCACGACCCCGGGCCAAAGTTGACCAGCCGCCGACATGTCCGACGACTATAGGGTCGTCCCCATGACCCGGGACTAGACTGGCCCGCCACCGTCATGTCCGACGATTATAGGGTCGTCCCCACGACCCCGGGACAAGCTTGGCCCGCCGCCGACTTGTTCGACGACTATAGGGTCGTCCCCACGACCACGGGCCAAAGTTGGCCAGCCGGCGACATTTCCGACGACTATAGGGTCGTCCCCACGGCCACGGGCCAAAGTTGGCCAGCCGCCGACATGTCCGGCGACTATAGATTCGTCCCCACAACCCCGGGCCAAAGATGGCCAGCCGCCGACATGTCCGACGACTATAGATTCGTCCCCACGACCCCGGGCCCAAGTTGGCCAGCCGCCGACATGTCCGACGACTATAGGGTCGTCCCCACGACCCGGGACTAGACTGGCCCGCCACCGTCATGTCCGACGATTATAGGGTCGTCCCCACGACCCCGGGACAAGCTTGGCCCGCCGCCGACTTGTTCGACGACTATAGGGTCTTACCCACGACCCCGGGACTAGATTGGCCCGCCACCGTCATGTCCAACGACTATAGGGTCGTCCCCACAACCACGGGCCAAAGTTGGCCAGCCGCCGACATGTCCGACGACTATAGGGTCGGCCCCACAACCCCGGGACTAGATTGGTCCGCCACCGTCAAGTCCGACGACTATAGGGTCGTCCCCACGACCTCGGGACTAGGTTGGCCAGCCGCCGACATGTCCGACCACTATAGGGTCGTCCCCACGACCACGGGCCAAAGATGTCCAGCCGCCGTCTTGTCCGACGCCTATAGGATCGTCCCCACGACCCCGGGACTAGATTAGCCCGCCACCGTCATGTCACACGACTATAGGGTCGTCCCCACGACCCCGGGACTAGATTGGTCCGCCACCGTCTTGTCCGACGACTATAGGGTCGTCCCCACGACCCCGGGCCAAAGTTGGCCAGCCGCCGACATGTCCGACGACTATAGGGTCGTCCCCACGACCCCGAGACTAGATTGGCCCGCCACCGTCATGTCCGACGACAATAGGGTCGTCCACACGACCCCGGGTCCAGGTTGGCCAGCCGCCGACATTTCCGACGACTATAGAGTCGTCCCAACGACACCGGGCCAAAGTTGGCCAGCCGCCGACATGTCCGACGACTATAGGGTCGTCCGCACGACCCCGGGACTAGATTGGCCCGCCACCGTCATGTCCGACGATTATAGGGTCGTCCCCACGACCGCGAGACTAGATTGGCCCGCCACCGTCATGTCCGACGACAATAGGGTCGTACCCACGACCCCGGGACTAGGCTGACAACCCGCCAAAATGTCCGACGACGATAGGGTCGTCCCCACGACCCCGGGCCAAAGATGTCCAGCCGCCATCTTGTCCGACGACTATAGGGTCTTACCCACGACCCCGGGACCAGATTGGCCCGCCACCGTCATGTCCAACGACTATAGGGTCGTCCCCACAACCACGGGCCAAAGTTGGCCAGCCGCCGACATGTCCGACGACTAAAGGGTCGTCCCCACGACCCCGGGCCAAAGTTGGCAAGCCGCCGAAATGACCGACGACTGTAGGGTCGTCCCCACGACCCCGGGCCAAAGATGTCCAGCCGCCGTCTTGTCCGACGACTATAGGGTCGTCCCCACGACCCCGGGACTAGATTGGCCCGCCGCCGACTTGTCCGAAGACTATAGGCTCGTCCCCACGTCCCCGGGTCATATTTGGCCAGCCGCCGACATGTCCGACGACTATAGAGTCGTCCCCACGACCCCGGGTCAATGTTGGCTCGCCGCCGACATGTCCGACGACTATAGGGTCGTCACCACGACCCCCGGGCCAAAGTTGGACAGCCACCGACATTTCCGACGACTATTGGGTCGTCCCCACGACCACGGGCCAAAGTTGGCCAGCCGCCGACATGTCCGACGACTATACGGTCTTCCCCACGACCCCGGGACTAGATTGGCCCGACACCGTCATGTCCGACGACTATAGGGTCGTACCCACGAGTACGGGCCAAAGTTGGCCAGCCGCCGACATGTCCGACGACTATAGGGTCGTCCCCACGACCCCCGGGCCAAAGTTGGACAGCCACCGACATTTCCGACGACTATAGGGTCGTCCCCACGACCACGGGCCAAAGTTGGCCAGCCGCCGACATGTCCGACGACTATAGGGTCGTCCCCACGACCACGGGACTAGATTGGCCCGCCACCGCCATGTCCGACGACTATTGGATCGTCCCCACGACCACGGGCCAAAGTTGGCCAGCCGCCGACATGTCCGACGACTATCGGATCGTCCCCACGACCACGGGCCAAAGATAGCCAGCCGCCGACATGTCCGACGACAATAGGGTCGTCCCCACGACCCCGGGTCTAGGTTGGCCAGCCGCCGACTTGTCCGACGACTATAGGGTCGTCCCCACGACCCCGGGACTAGATTGGCCCGCCACCGTTATGTCCGACGACTATAGGGTCGTCCCCACGACCACGGGCCAAAGTTGGCCAGCCGGCGACATGTCCGACGACTATAGGGTCGTCCCTACGACCCCGGGACTAGGTTGGCCCGCCGCCGACTTCTCCGACGACTATAGGGTCGTCCCCACGACCCCCGGACTAGGTTGGCTCGCCGCCGACTGGTCCGACGAGTATAGGGTCGTCCCCACGACCACGGGCCAAATTTGGCCAGCCGGCGACATGACCGACGACTATAGGGTCGTCCCTACGACCCCGGGACTAGGTTGGCCCGCCGCCGACTTCTCCGACGACTATAGGGTCGTCCCCACGACCCCCGGACTAGGTTGGCTCGCCGCCGACTTGTCCGACGAGTATAGGGTCGTCCCCACGACCACGGGCCAAATTTGGCCAGCCGCCGACATGTCCGACGACTATAGGGTCGTCCCCACGACCCCGAGACTAGATTGGCCCGCCACCGTCATGTCCGACGACAATAGGGTCGTCTCCACGACCCCGGGTCCAGGTTGGCCAGCCGCCGACATTTCCGACGACTATAGAGTCGTCCCCACGACCCCGGGCCAAAGTTGACCAGCCGCCGACATGTCCGACGACTATAGGGTCGTCCCCATGACCCGGGACTAGACTGGCCCGCCACCGTCATGTCCGACGACAATAGGGTCGTCTCCACGACCCCGGGTCCAGGTTGGCCAGCCGCCGACATTTCCGACGACTATAGAGTCGTCCCCACGACCCCGGGCCAAAGTTGACCAGCCGCCGACATGTCCGACGACTATAGGGTCGTCCCCACGACCCCGAGACTAGATTGGCCCGCCACCGTCATGTCCGACGACAATAGGGTCGTCCCCACGACCCCGGGTCCAGGTTGGCCAGCCGCCGACATTTCCGACGACTATAGAGTCGTCCCCACGACACCGGGCCAAAGTTGGCAAGCCGCCGAAATGTCCGACGACTGTAGGGTCGTCCCCACGACCCCGGGACAAGATTGGCCCGCCACAGTCAAGTCCGACGACTATAGGGTCGTCCCCACGACCTCGGGACTAGATTGGCCCGCTACCGTCAAGTCCGACGACTATAGGGTCGTCCCACGACCCCGGGCCAAAGTTGGCAAGCCGCCGAAATGTCCGACGACTGTAGGGTCGTCCCCACGACCCCGGGCCAAAGATGTCCAGCCGCCGTCTTGTCCGACGCCTATAGGGTCGTCCCCTCGACCCCGGGACTAGATTAGCCCGCCACCGTCATGTCCGACGACTATAGGGTCGTCCCAACGACCCCCGGACTAGGTTGGCCGGCCGCCGACTTGTCCGACGACTATAGGGTCGTCCCCACGACCCCCGGACTAGGTGGGCTCGCCCCCGACTTGTCCGACGACTATAGGGTCGTTCCCACGACCCCGGCCCAAAGTTGGCAAGCTGCCGACTTATCCGACGACTATTGGATCGTCCCCACGACCACGGGCCAAAGTTGGCCAGCCGCCGACATGTCCGACGACTATCGGATCGTCCCCACGACCACGGGCCAAAGATGGCCAGCCGCCGACATGTCCGACGACAATAGGGTCGCCCCACGACCCCGGGCCAAAGATGTCCAGCCGCCGTCTTGTCCGACGACTATAGGGTCGTGCCCACGACCCCGGGACTAGATTGGCCCGCCGCCGACTTGTCCGAAGACTATAGGCTCGTCCCCACGTCCCCGGGTCATATTTGGCCAGCCGCCGACATGTCCGACGACTATAGAGTCGTCCCCACGACCCCGGGTCAATGTTGGCTCGCCGCCGACATGTCCGACGACTGTAGGGTCGTCCCCACGACCCCCGGGCCAAAGCTGGACAGCCACCGACATTTCCGACGACTATTGGGTCGTCCCCACGACCACGGGCCAAAGTTGGCCAGCCGCCGACATGTCCGACGACTATAGGGTCTTCCCCACGACCCCGGGACTAGATTGGCCCGACACCGTCATGTCCGACGACTATAGAGTCGTACCCACAAGTACGGGCCAAAGTTGGCCAGCCGCCGACATGTCCGACGACAATAGGGTCGTCCCCATGACACCGGGTCTAGGTTGGCCAGCCGCCGACATGTCCGACGACTATTGGATCGTCCCCACGACCACGGGCCAAAGTTGGCCAGCCGCCGACATGTCCGACGACTATCGGATCGTCCCCACGACCACGGGCCAAAGATGGCCAGCCGCCGACATGTCCGACGACAATAGGGTCGCCCCACGACCCCGGGTCTAGGTTGGCCAGCCGCCGACTTGTCCGACGACTATAGGGTCGTCCCCACGACCCCGGGACTAGATTGGCCCGCCACCGTTATGTCCGACGACTATAGGGTCGTCCCCACGACCACGGGCCAAAGTTGGCCAGCCGGCGACATGTCCGACGACTATAGGGTCGTCCCTACGACCCCGGGACTACGTTGGCCCGCCGCCGACTTCTCCGACGACTATAGGGTCGTCCCCACGACCCCCGGACTAGGTTGGCTCGCCGCCGACTTGTCCGACGAGTATAGGGTCGTCCCCACGACCACGGGCCAAATTTGGCCAGCCGGCCACATGTCCGACGACTATAGGGACGTCCCTACGACCCCGGGACTAGGTTGGCCCGCCGCCGACTTCTCCGACGACTATAGGGTCGTCCCCACGACCCCCGGACTAGGTTGGCTCGCCGTCGACTTGTCCGACGAGTATAGGGTCCTCCCCACGACCACGGGCCAAAGTTGGCCAGCCGCCGACATGTCCGACGACTATAGGGTCGTCCCCACGACCCCGGGACTAGGTTGGCTCGCCACCGTCATGTCTGACGACTATAGGGTCGTCCCCACGACCACGGGCCAAATTTGGCCAGCCGCCGACTTGTCCGACGACTATAGGGTCGTCCCCATGACCCGGGACTAGACTGGCCCGCCACCGTCATGTCCGTCGACTATAGGCTCGTCCCCACGACCCCGGGCCAAAGTTGGCCAGCCGCCGACATGTCCGACGACTATAGGGTCGTCCCCACGACCCCGGGACTAGATTGGCCCGACACCGTCATGTCCGACGACTACAGGGTCGTACCCACGACCCCGGGCCAAGGTTGGCCCGCCGCCGACATGTCCGACGACTATAGGGTCGTCCCCACGACCCCGGGACTAGATTGGCCCGACACCGTCATGTCCGACGACTACAGGGTCGTACCCACGACCACGGGCCAAAGTTGGCCAGCCGCCGACATGTCCGACGACTATAGGGTCGTCCCCACGACCCCGGGGCTAGGTTGCCCCGCCGCCGACTTGTCCGACGACTATAGGGTCGTCCCCACGACCCCGGGACTAGGTTGGCTCGCCACCGTCATGTCTGACGACTATAGGGTCGTCCCCACGACCACGGGCCAAAGTTGGCCAGCCGCCGACTTGTCCGACGACTATAGGGTCGACCCCACGACCCGGGACTAGAGTGGCCCGCCACCGTCATGTCCGACGACTATATGGTCGTCCCCACGACCACGGGCCAATGTTGGCCAGCCGCTGACTTGTCCGACGACTATAGGGTCGTTCCCACGACCGCGGGACTAGATTGGCTCGCCGCCGACTTGTCCGACGACTGTTGGGTCGTCCCCACGACCCCGGGACTAGATTGGCCCGCCACCGTTATTTCCGACGACTATAGGGTCGTCCCCACGACCACGGGCCATAGTTGGCCAGCCGGCGACATGTCCGACGACTATAGGGTCGTCCCTACGACCCCGGGACTAGGTTGGCCCGCCGCCGACTTCTCCGACGACTATAGGGTCGTCCCCACGACCACGGGCCAAAGTTGGCATGCCGCCGAAATGTCCGACGACTATAGGGTCGTCCCCACGACCCCGGGCCAAAGTTGGCAAGCCGCCGACATATCCGACGACTATAGGGTCGTCCACACAACCACGGGCCAAAGTTGGCCAGCCGCCGACTTGTCCGAAGACTATAGGCTCGTCCCCACGACCCCGGGACTAGGTTGCCCCGCCGCCGACTTGTCCGACGACTATAGGGTCGTCCCCACGACCCCGGGACTAGGTTGGCCAGCCGCTGACATGTCCAACGACTATCGGATCGTCCCCACGACCACGGGCCAAAGTTGGCCAGCCGCCGACATGTCCGACGACTATAGGGTCGTCCCCACGACCCCGGGCCAAAGTTGGCAAGCTGCCGACTTCTCCGACGATTATAGGCTCGTCCCCACGACCCCGGGACTAGATTGGCCCGACACCGTCATGTCCGACGACTATAGGGTCGTACCCACGAGTACGGGCCAAAGTTGGCCAGCCGCCGACATGTCCGACGTCTATAGGGTCGTCCCCACGACCCTGGGACTAGATTGGCCCGCCACCGTCATGTCCGACGACTATCGGGTCGTCCCCACGACCACGGGCCAATGTTGACCAGCCGCCGACATGTCCGACGACTATAGTGTCGTCCCCACGACCCCGGGACTAGATTGGCCCGCCACCGTCATGTCCGTCGACTATAGGCTCGTCCCCACGACCCCGGGCCAAAGTTGGCCAGCCGCCGACATGTCCGACGACTATAGGGTCGTCCCCACGACCCCGGGACTAGATTGGCCCGACACCGTCATGTCCGACGACTACAGGGTCGTACCCACGACCACGGGCCAAAGTTGGCCAGCCGCCGACATGTCCGACGACTATAGGGTCGTCCCCACGACCCCGGGACTAGGTTGCCCCGCCGCCGACTTGTCCGACGACTATAGGGTCGTCCCCACGACCCCGGGACTAGGTTGGCTCGCCACCGTCATGTCTGACGACTATAGGGTCGTCCCCACGACCCCGGGACTAGGTTGCCCCGCCGCCGACTTGTCCGACGACTATAGGGTCGTCCCCACGACCCCGGGACTAGGTTGGCAAGCCGCCGACATATCCGACGACTATAGGGTCGTCCACACAACCACGGGCCAAAGTTGGCCAGCCGCCGACTTATCCGAAGACTATAGGCTCGTCCCCACGACCCCGGGACTAGGTTGCCCCGCCGCCGACTTGTCCGACGACTATAGGGTCGTCCCCACGACCCCGGGACTAGGTTGGCCAGCCGCTGACATGTCCAACGACTATCGGATCGTCCCCACGACCACGGGCCAAAGTTGGCCAGCCGCCGACATGTCCGACGACTATAGGGTCGTCCCCACGACCCCGGGCCAAAGTTGGCAAGCTGCCGACTTGTCCGACGATTATAGGCTCGTCCCCACGACCCCGGGACTAGATTGGCCCGACACCGTCATGTCCGACGACTATAGGGTCGTACCCACGAGTACGGGCCAAAGTTGGCCAGCCGCCGACATGTCCGACGTCTATAGGGTCGTCCCCACGACCCTGGGACTAGATTGGCCCGCCACCGTCATGTCCGACGACTATCGGGTCGTCCCCACGACCACGGGCCAATGTTGACCAGCCGCCGACATGTCCGACGACTATAGTGTCGTCCCCACGACCCCGGGACTAGATTGGCCCGCCACCGTCATGTCCGTCGACTATAGGCTCGTCCCCACGACCCCGGGCCAAAGTTGGCCAGCCGCCGACATGTCCGACGACTATAGGGTCGTCCCCACGACCCCGGGACTAGATTGGCCCGACACCGTCATGTCCGACGACTACAGGGTCGTACCCACGACCACGGGCCAAAGTTGGGCAGCCGCCGACATGTCCGACGACTATAGGGTCGTCCCCACGACCCCGGGACTAGGTTGCCCCGCCGCCGACTTGTCCGACGACTATAGGGTCGTCCCCACGACCCCGGGACTAGGTTGGCTCGCCACCGTCATGTCTGACGACTATAGGGTCGTCCCCACGACCCCGGGACTAGGTTGCCCCGCCGCCGACTTGTCCGACGACTATAGGGTCGTCCCCACGACCCCGGGACTAGGTTGGCAAGCCGCCGACATATCCGACGACTATAGGGTCGTCCACACAACCACGGGCCAAAGTTGGCCAGCCGCCGACTTGTCCGAAGACTATAGGCTCGTCCCCACGACCCCGGGACTAGGTTGCCCCGCCGCCGACTTGTCCGACGACTATAGGGTCGTCCCCACGACCCCGGGACTAGGTTGGCCAGCCGCTGACATGTCCAACGACTATCGGATCGTCCCCACGACCACGGGCCAAAGTTGGCCAGCCGCCGACATGTCCGACGACTATAGGGTCGTCCCCACGACCCCGGGCCAAAGTTGGCAAGCTGCCGACTTGTCCGACGATTATAGGCTCGTCCCCACGACCCCGGGACTAGATTGGCCCGACACCGTCATGTCCGACGACTATAGGGTCGTACCCACGAGTACGGGCCAAAGTTGGCCAGCCGCCGACATGTCCGACGTCTATAGGGTCGTCCCCACGACCCTGGGACTAGATTGGCCCGCCACCGTCATGTCCGACGACTATCGGGTCGTCCCCACGACCACGGGCCAATGTTGACCAGCCGCCGACATGTCCGACGACTATAGTGTCGTCCCCACGACCCCGGGACTAGATTGGCCCGCCACCGTCATGTCCGTCGACTATAGGCTCGTCCCCACGACCCCGGGCCAAAGTTGGCCAGCCGCCGACATGTCCGACGACTATAGGGTCGTCCCCACGACCCCGGGACTAGATTGGCCCGACACCGTCATGTCCGACGACTACAGGGTCGTACCCACGACCACGGGCCAAAGTTGGGCAGCCGCCGACATGTCCGACGACTATAGGGTCGTCCCCACGACCCCGGGACTAGGTTGCCCCGCCGCCGACTTGTCCGACGACTATAGGGTCGTCCCCACGACCCCGGGACTAGGTTGGCTCGCCACCGTCATGTCTGACGACTATAGGGTCGTCCCCACGACCCCGGGACTAGGTTGCCCCGCCGCCGACTTGTCCGACGACTATAGGGTCGTCCCCACGACCCCGGGACTAGGTTGGCAAGCCGCCGACATATCCGACGACTATAGGGTCGTCCACACAACCACGGGCCAAAGTTGGCCAGCCGCCGACTTGTCCGAAGACTATAGGCTCGTCCCCACGACCCCGGGACTAGGTTGCCCCGCCGCCGACTTGTCCGACGACTATAGGGTCGTCCCCACGACCCCGGGACTAGGTTGGCCAGCCGCTGACATGTCCAACGACTATCGGATCGTCCCCACGACCACGGGCCAAAGTTGGCCAGCCGCCGACATGTCCGACGACTATAGGGTCGTCCCCACGACCCCGGGCCAAAGTTGGCAAGCTGCCGACTTGTCCGACGATTATAGGCTCGTCCCCACGACCCCGGGACTAGATTGGCCCGACACCGTCATGTCCGACGACTATAGGGTCGTACCCACGAGTACGGGCCAAAGTTGGCCAGCCGCCGACATGTCCGACGTCTATAGGGTCGTCCCCACGACCCTGGGACTAGATTGGCCCGCCACCGTCATGTCCGACGACTATCGGGTCGTCCCCACGACCACGGGCCAATGTTGACCAGCCGCCGACATGTCCGACGACTATAGTGTCGTCCCCACGACCCCGGGACTAGATTGGCCCGCCACCGTCATGTCCGTCGACTATAGGCTCGTCCCCACGACCCCGGGCCAAAGTTGGCCAGCCGCCGACATGTCCGACGACTATAGGGTCGTCCCCACGACCCCGGGACTAGATTGGCCCGACACCGTCATGTCCGACGACTACAGGGTCGTACCCACGACCACGGGCCAAAGTTGGGCAGCCGCCGACATGTCCGACGACTATAGGGTCGTCCCCACGACCCCGGGACTAGGTTGCCCCGCCGCCGACTTGCCCGACGACTATAGGGTCGTCCCCACGACCCCGGGACTAGGTTGGCTCGCCACCGTCATGTCTGACGACTATAGGGTCGTCCCCACGACCACGGGCCAAAGTTGGCCAGCCGCCGACTTGTCCGACGACTATAGGGTCGACCCCACGACCCGGGACTAGAGTGGCCCGCCACCGTCATGTCCGACGACTATATGGTCGTCCCCACGACCACGGGCCAATGTTGGCCAGCCGCTGACTTGTCCGACGACTATAGGGTCGTTCCCACGACCGCGGGACTAGATTGGCTCGCCGCCGACTTGTCCGACGACTGTTGGGTCGTCCCCACGACCCCGGGACTAGATTGGCCCGCCACCGTCATTTCCGACGACTATAGGGTCGTCCACACGACCACGGGCCAAAGTTGGCCAGCCGCCGACTTGTCCGCCGACTATAGGATCGTCCCCACGACCCCGGGACTAGATTGGCCCCCCACCGTTATGTCCGACGACTATAGGGTCGTCCCCACGACCACGGGCCAAAGTTGGCCAGCCGGCGACATGTCCGACGACTATAGGGTCGTCCCTACGACCCCGGGACTAGGTTGGCCCGCCGCCGACTTCTCCGACGACTATAGGGTCGTCCCCACGACCACGGGCCAAAGTTGGCATGCCGCCGAAATGTCCGACGACTATAGGGTCGTCCCCACGACCCCGGGACTAGGTTGGCCAGCCGCTGACATGTCCAACGACTATCGGATCGTCCCCACGACCACGGGCCAAAGTTGGCCAGCCGCCGACATGTCCGACGACTATAGGGTCGTCCCCACGACCCCGGGCCAAAGTTGGCAAGCTGCCGACTTGTCCGACGATTATAGGGTCGTCCCCACGACCCCGGGACTAGATTGGCCCGACACCGTCATGTCCGACGACTATAGGGTCGTACCCACGAGTACGGGCCAAAGTTGGCCAGCCGCCGACATGTCCGACGACTATAGGGTCGTCCCCACGACCCTGGGACTAGATTGGCCCGCCACCGTCATGTCCGACGACTATCGGGTCGTCCCCACGACCACGGGCCAATGTTGACCAGCCGCCGACATGTCCGACGACTATAGTATCGTCCCCACGACCCCGGGACTAGATTGGCCCGCCACCGTCATGTCCGTCGACTATAGGCTCGTCCCCACGACCCCGGGCCAAAGTTGGCCAGCCGCCGACATGTCCGACGACTATAGGGTCGTCCCCACGACCCCGGGACTAGATTGGCCCGATACCGTCATGTCCGACGACTACAGGGTCGTACCCACGACCACGGGCCAAAGTTGGCCAGCCGCCGACATGTCCGACGACTATAGGGTCGTCCCCACGACCCCGGGACTAGGTTGCCCCGCCGCCGACTTGTCCGACGACTATAGGGTCGTCCCCACGACCCCGGGACTAGGTTGGCTCGCCACCGTCATGTCTGACGACTATAGGGTCGTCCCCACGACCACGGGCCAAAGTTGGCCAGCCGCCGACTTGTCCGACGACTATAGGGTCGACCCCACGACCCGGGACTAGAGTGGCCCGCCACCGTCATGTCCGACGACTATATGGTCGTCCCCACGACCACGGGCCAATGTTGGCCAGCCGCTGACTTGTCCGACGACTATAGGGTCGTTCCCACGACCGCGGGACTAGATTGGCTCGCCGCCGACTTGTCCGACGACTGTTGGGTCGTCCCCACGACCCCGGGACTAGATTGGCCCGCCACCGTCATTTCCGACGACTATAGGGTCGTCCACACGACCACGGGCCAAAGTTGGCCAGCCGCCGACTTGTCCGCCGACTATAGGATCGTCCCCACGACCCCGGGACTAGATTGGCCCGCCACCGTTATGTCCGACGACTATAGGGTCGTCCCCACGACCACGGGCCAAAGTTGGCCAGCCGGCGACATGTCCGACGACTATAGGGTCGTCCCTACGACCCCGGGACTAGGTTGGCCCGCCGCCGACTTCTCCGACGACTATAGGGTCGTCCCCACGACCACGGGCCAAAGTTGGCATGCCGCCGAAATGTCCGACGACTATAGGGTCGTCCCCACGACCCCGGGCCAAAGTTGGCAAGCCGCCGACATATCCGACGACTATAGGGTCGTCCACACAACCACGGGCCAAAGTTGGCCAGCCGCCGACTTGTCCGAAGACTATAGGCTCGTCCCCACGACCCCGGGACTAGGTTGCCCCGCCGCCCACTTGTCCGACGACTATAGGGTCGTCCCCACGACCCCGGGACTAGGTTGGCCAGCCGCTGACATGTCCAACGACTATCGGATCGTCCCCACGACCACGGGCCAAAGTTGGCCAGCCGCCGACATGTCCGACGACTATAGGGTCGTCCCCACGACCCCGGGCCAAAGTTGGCAAGCTGCCGACTTGTCCGACGATTATAGGGTCGTCCCCACGACCCCGGGACTAGATTGGCCCGACACCGTCATGTCCGACGACTATAGGGTCGTACCCACGAGTACGGGCCAAAGTTGGCCAGCCGCCGACATGTCCGACGACTATAGGGTCGTCCCCACGACCCTGGGACTAGATTGGCCCGCCACCGTCATGTCCGACGACTATCGGGTCGTCCCCACGACCACGGGCCAATGTTGACCAGCCGCCGACATGTCCGACGACTATAGTGTCGTCCCCACGACCCCGGGACTAGATTGGCCCGCCACCGTCCTGCCCGACGACTATAGGGTCGTCTTTACGACCACGGGCCAAAGTTGGCCAGCCGCCGACATGTCCGACGACTATAGGGTCGACCCCACGACCCGGGACTAGAGTGGCCCGCCACCGTCATGTCCGACGACTATATGGTCGTCCCCACGACCACGGGCCAATGTTGGCCAGCCGCTGACTTGTCCGACGACTATAGGGTCGTTCCCACGACCGCGGGACTAGATTGGCTCGCCGCCGACTTGTCCGACGACTGTTGGGTCGTCCCCACGACCCCGGGACTAGATTGGCCCGCCACCGTCATTTCGGACGACTATAGGGTCGTCCCCACGACCACGGGCCAAAGTTGGCCAGCCGCCGACTTGTCCGACGACTATAGGGTCGTCCCCACGACCACGGGCCAAAGTTGGCCAGCCGCCGGCTTGCCCGACGATTATAGGGTCGTCCCCACGACCCCCGGACTAGGTTGGCTCGCCGCCGACTTGTCCGACGAGTATAGGGTCGTCCCCACGACCACGGGCCAAATTTGGCCAGCCGGCGATATGTCCGACGACTATAGGGACGTCCCTACGACCCCGGGACTAGGTTGGCCCGCCGCCGACTTCTCCGACGACTATAGGGTCGTCCCCACGACCCCCGGACTAGGTTGGCTCGCCGCCGACTTGTCCGACGAGTATAGAGTCCTCCCACGACCACGGGCCAAAGTTGGCCAGCCGCCGACATGTCCGACGACTATAGGGTCGTCCCCACGACCCCGGGACTAGGTTGCCCCGCCGCCGACATGTCCGACGACTATAGGGTCGTCCCCACGACCACGGGCCAAAGTTGGCCAGCCGCCGACTTGTCCGCCGACTATAGGATCGTCCCCACGACCCCGGGACTAGATTGGCCCGCCACCGTTATGTCCGACGACTATAGGGTCGTCCCCACGACCACGGGCCAAAGTTGGCCAGCCGGCGACATGTCCGACGACTATAGCGTCGTCCCTACGACCCCGGGACTAGGTTGGCCCGCCGCCGAATTCTCCGACGACTATAGGGTCGTCCCCACGACCACGGGCCAAAGTTGGCATGCCGCCGAAATGTCCGACGACTATAGGGTCGTCCCCACGACCCCGGGCCAAAGTTGGCAAGCCGCCGACATATCCGACGACTATAGGGTCGTCCACACAACCACGGGCCAAAGTTGGCCAGCCGCCGACTAGTCCGAAGACTATAGGCTCGTCCCCACGACCCCGGGACTAGGTTGCCCCGCCGCCGACTTGTCCGACGACTATATGGTCGTCCCCACGACCCCGGGACTAGGTTGGCCAGCCGCTGACATGTCCAACGACTATCGGATCGTCCCCACGACCAGGGGCCAAAGTTGGCCAGCCGACGACATGTCCGACGACTATAGGGTCGTCCCCACGACCCCGGGCCAAAGTTGGCAAGCTGCCGACTTGTCCGACGATTATAGGGTCGTCCCCACGACCCCGGGACTAGATTGGCCCGACACCGTCATGTCCGACGACTATAGGGTCGTACCCACGAGTACGGGCCAAAGTTGGCCAGCCGCCGACATGTCCGACGACTATAGGGTCGTCCCCACGACCACGGGCCAAAGTTGGCCAGCCGCCGACTTGTACGACGACTATAGGGTCGTCCCCACGACCACGGGCCAAAGTTGGCCAGCCGCCGGCTTGCCCGACGATTATAGGGTCGTCCCCACGACCCCGGGACTAGGTTGGCCCGCCACCGTCATTTCCGACGACTATAGGGTCGTCCCCACGACCACGGGCCAAAGTTGCCCAGCCGCCGACTTGTCCGACGACTATAGGGTCGTCCCCATGACCCGGGACTAGACTGGCCCGCCACCGTCATGTCCGACGACTATAGGGTCGTCCCCACGACCCCCGGACTAGGTTGGCCGGCCGCCGACTTGTCCGACGACTATAGGGTCGTCCCCACGACCCCCCGACTAGGTGGGCTCGCCGCCGACTTGTCCGACGACTATAGGGTCGTCCCCACGACCCCGGGACTAGGTTGGCTCGCCACCGTCATGTCTGGCGACTATAGGGTCGTCCCCACGACCCCGGGAATAGATTGGCCCGCCACCGTCATGTCCAACGATTATAGGGTCGTCCCCACGACCCCGGGACTAGATTGGCCCGCCACCGTCATGTCCGATGATTATAGGGTCGTCCCCACGACCCCGGGACAAGCTTGGCCCGCCGCCGACTGGACCGACGACTACAGGGTCGTCCCCACGACCCCGGGACTAGATTGGCCCGCCACCGGCATGTCCGACGACAATAGGGTCGTCCCCACGACCCCGGGTCTAGGTTGGCCAGCCGCCGACATGTCCGACGACTATAGAGTCGTCCCCACGACACCGGGCCAAAGTTGGACAGCCGCCGACATGTCCGACGGCTATAGGGTCGTCCCCACGACCCCGGGCCAATGTGGGCCAATCGCCGACATGTCCGACGACTATAGGGTCGTCCCTACGACCCCGGGACTAGATTGGCCCGCCACCGTCATGTCCAACGACTATAGGGTCGTCCCCACGACCCCCGGGCCAAAGTTGGACAGCCGCCGACATGTCCGACGGCTATAGGGTCGTCCCCACGACCCCGGGCCAATGTTGGCCAATCGCCGACATGTCCGACGACTATAGGGTCGTCCCTACGACCCCGGGACTAGATTGGCCCGCCACCGTCATGTCCAACGACTATAGGGTCGTCCCCACGACCCCCGGGCCAAAGTTGGACAGCCACCGACATGTCCGACGGCTATAGGGTCGTCCCCACGACCCCGGGCCAATGTTGGCCAATCGCCGACATGTCCGACGACTATAGGGTCGTCCCCATGACCCGGGACTAGACTGGCCCGCCACCGTCATGTCCGTCGACTATAGGCTCGTCCCCACGACCCCGGGCCAAAGTTGGCCAGCCGCCGACATGTCCGACGACTATAGGGTCGTCCCCACGACCCCGGGACTAGATTGGCCCGACACCGTCATGTCCGACGACTACAGGGTCGTACCCACGACCCCGGTCCAAGGTTGGCCCGCCGCCGACATGTCCGACGACTATAGGGTCGTCCCCACGACCCCGGGACTAGATTGGCCCGACACCGTCATGTCCGACGACTACAGGGTCGTACCCACGACCACGGGCCAAAGTTGGCCAGCCGCCGACATGTCCGACGACTATAGGGTCGTCCCCACGACCCCGGGACTAGATTGGCCCGCCACCGTCATGTCCGACGACTATAGGGTCGTCCCGACGACCACGGGCCAAAGTTGGCCAGCCGCCGACTTGTCCGGCGACTATAGGGTCGTCCCCAAGACCCGCGACTAGACTGGCCGCCACCGTCATGTGTGACGACTATAGGGTCGTCCCCACGACCCCGGGAATAGGTTGGCCAGCCGCCGACATGTCCGACGACTATCGGGTCGTCCCGACGACCCCGGGCCAATGTTGGCCAATCGCCATGTCCGACGACTATAGGGTCGTCCCTACGACCCCGGGACTAGATTGGCCCGCCACCGTCATGTCCAACGATTATAGGGTCGTCCCCACGACCCCGGGACTAGATTGGCCCGCCACCGTCATGTCCGATGATTATAGGGTCGTCCCCACGACCCCGGGACAGGCTTGGCCCGCCGCCGACTTGACCGACGACTATAGGGTCGTCCCCACGACCCCGGGACTAGATTGGCCCGCCACCGGCATGTCCGACGACAATAGGGTCGTCCCCACGACCCCGGGTCTAGGTTGGCCAGCCGCCGACATGTCCGACGACTATAGAGTCGTCCCCACGACACCGGGCCAAAGTTGGACAGCCGCCGACATGTCCGACGGCTATAGGGTCGTCCCCACGACCCCGGGCCAATGTTGGCCAATCGCCGACATGTCCGACGACTATAGGGTCGTCCCTACGACCCCGGGACTAGATTGGCCCGCCACCGTCATGTCCAACGACTATAGGGTCGTCCCCACGACCCCCGGGCCAAAGTAGGACAGCCACCGACATTTCCGACGACTATAGGGTCGTCCCCACGACCACGGGCCAAAGTTGGCCAGCCGCCGATATGTCCAACGACTATTGGGTCGTCCCCACGACCACGGGCCAAAGTTAGCCAGCCGCCGACATGTCCGACGACTATAGGGTCGTCCCCACGACGCCGGGCCAAAGTTGGCAAGCCGCCGAAATGTCCGACGACTGTAGGGTCGCCCCCACGACCCCGGGGCTAGGTCGGCCAGCCGCCGACATGTCCGACGACTATACGGTCGTCCCCACGACCCCGGGTCAATGTTGGCTCGCCGCCGACATGTCCGACGACTATAGGGTCGTCCCCACGACCCCCGGGCCAAAGTTGGACAGCCGCCGACATGTCCGACGACTATAGGGTCGTCCCCACGACCCGGGACTAGACTGGCCCGCCACCGTCATGTCCGACGACTATAGGGTCGTCCCCAAGACCCCCGGACTAGGTTGGCCGGCCGCCGACTTGTCCGACGACTATAGGGTCGTCCCCACGACCCCCCGACTAGGTGGGCTCGCCGCCGACTTGTCCGACGACTATAGGGTCGTCCCCACGACCACGGGCCAAAGTTGGCCAGCCGCCGATATGTCCAACGACTATTGGGTCGTCCCCACGACCACGGGCCAAAGTTAGCCAGCCGCCGACATGTCCGACGACTATAGGGTCGTCCCCACGACCCGGGACTAGACTGGCCCGCCACCGTCATGTCCGACGACTATAGGGTCGTCCCCACGACCCCGGGACTAGGTTGCCCCGCCGCCGACTTGTCCGACGACTATAGGGTCGTCCCCACGACCCCGGGACTAGGTTGGCCAGCCGCTGACATGTCCAACGACTATCGGATCGTCCCCACGACCACGGGCCAAAGTTGGCCAGCCGCCGACATGTCCGACGACTATAGGGTCGTCCCCACGACCCCGGGCCAAAGTTGGCAAGCTGCCGACTTGTCCGACGATTATTGGGTCGTCCCCACGGCCCCGGGACTAGATTGGCCCGCCACCGTCATGTCCGACGACTATCGGATCGTCCCCACGACCACGGGCCAAAGTTGGCCAGCCGCCGACATGTCCGACGACTATAGGGTCGTCCCCACGACCCTGGGACTAGATTGGCCAGCCACCGTCATGTCCGACGACTATCGGGTCGTCCCCACGACCACGGGCCAATGTTGGCCAATTGCCGACATGTCCGACGGCTATAGGGTCGTCCCTACGACCCCGGGACTAGGTTGGCCCGCCGCCGACTTCTCCGACGACTATAGGGTCGTCCCCACGACCCCCGGACTAGGTTGGCTCGCCGCCGACTTGTCCGACGAGTATAGGGTCCTCCCCACGACCACGGGCCAAAGTTGGCCAGCGGCCGACATGTCCGACGACTATAGGGTCGTCCCCACGACCCGGGACTAGACTGGCCCGCCACCGTCATGTCCGACGACTATAGGGTCGTCCCCACGACCCCGGGACTAGGTTGCCCCGCCGCCGACTTGTCCGACGACTATAGGGTCGTCCCCACGACCCCGGGACTAGGTTGGCCAGCCGCCGACATGTCCGACGACTATAGGGTCGTCCCCACGACCCCGGGCCAAAGTTGGCAAGCTGCCGACTTGTCCGACGATTATTGGGTCGTCCCCACGGCCCCGGGACTAGATTGGCCCGCCACCGTCATGTCCGACGACTATCGGATCGTCCCCACGACCACGGGCCAAAGTTGGCCCGCCGCAGACATGTCCGACGACTATAGGGTCGTCCCCACGACCCTGGGACTAGATTGGCCAGCCACCGTCATGTCCGACGACTATCGGGTCGTCCCCACGACCACGGGCCAATGTTGGCCAATTGCCGACATGTCCGACGGCTATAGGGTCGTCCCTACGACCCCGGGACTAGGTTGGCCCGCCGCCGACTTCTCCGACGACTATAGGGTCGTCCCCACGACCCCCGGACTAGGTTGGCTCGCCGCCGACTTGTCCGACGAGTATAGGGTCCTCCCCACGACCACGGGCCAAAGTTGGCCAGCGGCCGACATGTCCGACGACTATAGGGTCGTCCCCACGACCCGGGACTAGACTGGCCCGCCACCGTCATGTCCGACGACTATAGGGTCGTCCCCACGACCCCGGGACTAGGTTGCCCCGCCGCCGACTTGTCCGACGACTATAGGGTCGTCCCCACGACCCCGGGACTAGGTTGGCCAGCCGCTGACATGTCCAACGACTATCGGATCGTCCCCACGACCACGGGCCAAAGTTGGCCAGCCGCCGACATGTCCGACGACTATAGGGTCGTCCCCACGACCCCGGGCCAAAGTTGGCAAGCTGCCGACTTGTCCGACGATTATTGGGTCGTCCCCACGGCCCCGGGACTAGATTGGCCCGCCACCGTCATGTCCGACGACTAT
The DNA here is from genome assembly GCA_963932275.1 of Andrena praecox. Taxonomy (NCBI): domain Eukaryota; kingdom Metazoa; phylum Arthropoda; class Insecta; order Hymenoptera; family Andrenidae; genus Andrena; species Andrena praecox. The sequence goes on from CAWVQO010000105.1 coordinate 637,948, forward strand.
CGGATCGTCCCCACGACCACGGGCCAAAGTTGGCCAGCCGCCGACATGTCCGACGACTATAGGGTCGTCCCCACGACCCTGGGACTAGATGGGCCAGCCACCGTCATGTCCGACGACTATCGGGTCGTCCCCACGACCACGGACCAATGTTGACCAGCCGCCGACATGTCCGACGACTATAGAGTCGTCCCCACGACACCGGGCCAAAGTTGGCCAGCCGCCGACATGTCCGACGACTATAGGGTCGACCCCACGACCCGGGACTAGAGTGGCCCGCCACCGTCATGTCCGACGACTATATGGTCGTCCCCACGACCACGGGCCAATGTTGGCCAGCCGCTGACTTGTCCGACGACTATAGGGTCGTTCCCACGACCGCGGGACTAGATTGGCTCGCCGCCGACTTGTCCGATGACTGTTGGGTCGTCCCCACGACCCCGGGACTAGATTGGCCCGCCACCGTCATTTCCGAAGACTATAGGGTCGTCCCCACGACCACGGGCCACAGTTGGCCAGCCGCCGACTTGTCCGACGACTATAGGGTCGTCCCCACGACCCCGGGACTAGATTGGCCCGCCACCGTTATGTCCGACGACTATAGGGTCGTCCCCACGACCACGGGCCAAAGTTGGCCAGCCGCCGACATGTCCGACGACTATAGGGTCGTCCCCACGACCACGGGCCAAAGTTGGCCAGCCGCCGACATGTCCGACGACTATAGGGTCGTCCCCACGACCACGGGCCAAAGTTGGCCAGCCGCCGGCTTGCCCGACGATTATAGGGTCGTCCCCACGACCCCGGGACTAGGTTGGCCCGCCGCCGACTTGTCCGACGACTATAGGGTCGTCCCCACGACCACGGGCCAAAGTTGGCCAGCCGCCGACATGTCCGACGACTATAGGGTCGTCCCCACGACCACGGGCCAAAGTTGGCCAGCCGCCGACATGTCCGACGACTATAGGGTCGTCCCCACGACCACGGGCCAAAGTTGGCCAGCCGCCGGCTTGCCCGACGATTATAGGGTCGTCCCCACGACCCCGGGACTAGGTTGGCCCGCCGCCGACTTGTCCGACGACTATAGGGTCGTCCCCACGACCACGGGCCAAAGTTGGCCAGCCGCCGACATGTCCGACGACTATAGGGTCGTCCCCACGACCCCGGGCCAAAGTTGGCAAGCCGCCGAAATGTCCGACGACTATAGGGTCGTCCCCACGACCACGGGCCAAAGTTGGACAGCCGCCGACATGTCCGACGACTGTAGGGTCGTCCCCACGACCCCGGGACTAGATTGGCCCGCCACCGTCATTTCCGACGACTATAGGGTCGTCCCCACGACCACGGGCCAAAGTTGGCCAGCCGCCGACTTGCCCGACGACTATAGGGTCGTCCCCATGACCCGGGACTAGACTGGCCCGCCACCGTCATGTCCGACCCACTATAGGGTCGTCCCCACGACCACGGGCCAAAGTTGGCCAGCCGCCGACATGTCCGACGACTATAGGGTCGTCCCCACGACCACGGGCCAAAGTTGGCCAGCCGCCGACATGTCCGACGACTATAGGGTCGTCCCCACGACCACGGGCCAAAGTTGGCCAGCCGCCGGCTTGCCCGACGATTATAGGGTCGTCCCCACGACCCCGGGACTAGGTTGGCCCGCCGCCGACTTGTCCGACGACTATAGGGTCGTCCCCACGACCACGGGCCAAAGTTGGCCAGCCGCCGACATGTCCGACGACTATAGGGTCGTCCCCACGACCCCGGGCCAAAGTTGGCAAGCCGCCGAAATGTCCGACGACTATAGGGTCGTCCCCACGACCACGGGCCAAAGTTGGACAGCCGCCGACATGTCCGACGACTGTAGGGTCGTCCCCACGACCCCGGGACTAGATTGGCCCGCCACCGTCATTTCCGACGACTATAGGGTCGTCCCCACGACCACGGGCCAAAGTTGGCCAGCCGCCGACTTGCCCGACGACTATAGGGTCGTCCCCATGACCCGGGACTAGACTGGCCCCCCACCGTCATGTCCGACCCACTATAGGGTCGTCCCCACGACCCCCGGACTAGGTTGGTACGCCGCCGACTTGTCCGACGAGTATAGGGTCCTCCCCACGACCACGGGCCAAAGTTGGCCAGCCGCCGACATGTCCGACGACTATAGGGTCGTCCCCACGACCCCGGGCCAAAGTTGGCAAGCCGCCGAAATGTCCGACGACTATAGGGTCGTCTCCACGACCCCGGGCCAATGTTGGCCAATCGCCGACATCTCCGACGACTATAGGGTCGTCCCCACGACCCCGGGACTAGATTGGCCCGCCATCGTCATGTCCAACGACAATAGGGTCGTCCCCACGACCCCGGGACTAGGTTGACAAGTCGCCAACATGTCCGACGACTATAGGGTCGTCCCCACGACCCCGGGCCAAAGATGGCATGCCGCCGAAATGGCCGACGACTATAGGGTCGTCCCCAGGACCGCGGGCCAAAGATGTCAAGCCGTCGTCTTCTCCGACGACTATAGGGTCGTCCCCACGACCCCGGGCCAATGTTGTCCAATTGCCGACATGTCCGACGACTATAGGGTCGTCCCTACGACCCCGGGACTAGATTGGGCCGCCACCGTCATGTCCAACGACTATAGGGTCGTCCCCACGACCATGGGCCAAAGTTGGCCAGCCGCCGACATGTCCGACGACTATCGGGTCGTCCCCACGACCCCGGGCCAAAGTTGGCAAGCCGCCGAAATGTCCGACGACTCTAGGGTCGTCTCCACGACCCCGGGCCAATGTTGGCCAATCGCCGACATCTCCGACGACTATAGGGTCGTCCCCACGACCCCGGGCCAAAGTTGGCAAGCCGCCGAAATGTCCGACGACTATAGGGTCGTCCCCACGACCACGGGCCAAAGTTGGACAGCCGCCGACATGTCCGACGACTGTAGGGTCGTCCCCACGACCCCGGGACTAGATTGGCCCGCCACCGTCATTTCCGACGACTATAGGGTCGTCCCCACGACCACGGGCCAAAGTTGGCCAGCCGCCGACTTGCCCGACGACTATAGGGTCGTCCCCATGACCCGGGACTAGACTGGCCCGCCACCGTCATGTCCGACCCACTATAGGGTCGTCCCCACGACCACGGGCCAAAGTTGGCCAGCCGCCGACATGTCCGACGACTATCGGGTCGTCCCCACGACCACGGGCCAATGTTGTCCAATTGCCGACATGTCCGACGACTATAGGGTCGTCCCCACGACCCCGGGCCAAAGTTGGCAAGCCGCCGAAATGTCCGACGACTATAGGGTCGTCTCCACGACCCCGGGCCAATGTTGGCCAATCGCCGACATCTCCGACGACTATAGGGTCGTCCCCACGACCCCGGGACTAGATTGGCCCGCCATCGTCATGTCCAACGACAATAGGGTCGTCCCCACGACCCCGGGACTAGGTTGACAAGTCGCCAACATGTCCGACGACTATAGGGTCGTCCCCACGACCCCGGGCCAAAGATGGCATGCCGCCGAAATGGCCGACGACTATAGGGTCGTCCCCAGGACCGCGGGCCAAAGATGTCAAGCCGTCGTCTTCTCCGACGACTATAGGGTCGTCCCCACGACCCCGGGCCAATGTTGTCCAATTGCCGACATGTCCGACGACTATAGGGTCGTCCCTACGACCCCGGGACTAGATTGGGCCGCCACCGTCATGTCCAACGACTATAGGGTCGTCCCCACGACCACGGGCCAAAGTTGGCCAGCCGCCGACATGTCCGACGACTATAGGGTCGTCCCCACGACCCGGGACTAGACTGGCCCGCCACCGTCATGTCCGACGACTATAGGGTCGTCCCCACGACCCCCGAACTAGGTTGGCCGGCCGCCGACTTGTCCGACGACTATAGGGTCGTCCCCACGACCCCCGGACTAGGTGGGCTCGCCCCCGACTTGTCCGACGACTATAGGGTCGTTCCCACGACCCCGGCCCAAAGTTGGCAAGCTGCCGACTTATCCGACGACTATAGGGTCGTCCCCTCGACCCCGGGACTAGGTAGGCCCGCCACCGACTTGTCCGACGACTATAGGGTCGTCCCGACGACCCCGGGACTAGATTGGCCCGCCACCGTTATGTCCGACGACTATAGGGTCGTCCCCACGACCACGGCCTAAAGTTGGCCATCCGGCGACATGTCCGACGACTATAGGGTCGTCCCCACGACCCCGGGACTAGATTGGCCCGCCACCGTCTTGTCCGACGACTATAGGGTCGTCTTCACGACCACGGGCCAAAGTTGGCCAGCCGCCGACATTTCCGACGACTATAGGGTCGTCCTCACGACCACGGGCCAAATTTGGCCAGCTGCCGACTTGTCCGAACATTATAGGGTCGTCCCCACGACGCCGGAACTAGGTTGGCTCGCCGCCGACACTTCCGACGACTATAGGGTCGTCCCCACGACCACGGGCCATATTTGGCCAGCCGCCGACTTGTCCGACGACTATAGGGTCGTTCCCACGACCACGGGCCAAAGTTGGCCAGCCGCCGACTTGTTCGAGGACTATAGGGTCGTCCCCACGACCCCGGGTCTAGGTTGGCCAGCCGCCGACATGTCCGACGACTATAGAGTCGTCCCCAAGACACCGGGCCAAAGTAGGACAGCCGCCGACATCTCCGACGACTATAGGGTCGTCCCCACGATCCCGGGACTAGATTGGCTAGCCACGGTCACGTCCGACGACTATCGGATCGTCCCCACGACCACGGGCCAAAGTTGGCCTGCCGCCGACATGTCCGACGACTGTTGGGTCGTCCCCACGACCACGGGCCATATTTGGCCAGCCGCCGACTTGTCCGACGACTATAGGGTCGTTCCCACGACCACGGGCCAAAGTTGGCCAGCCGCCGACTTGTTCGAGGACTATAGGGTCGTCCCCACGACCCCGGGTCTAGGTTGGCCAGCCGCCGACATGTCCGACGACTATAGAGTCGTCCCCAAGACACCGGGCCAAAGTAGGACAGCCGCCGACATCTCCGACGACTATAGGGTCGTCCCCACGATCCCGGGACTAGATTGGCTAGCCACCGTCACGTCCGACGACTATCGGATCGTCCCCAAGACACCGGGCCAAAGTAGGACAGCCGCCGACATCTCCGACGACTATAGGGTCGTCCCCACGATCCCGGGACTTGATTGGCCCGGCACCGTCATGTCCAACGACTATCGGATCGTCCCTACGACCACGGGCCTAAGTTGACCAGCCGCCGACATGTCCGATGACTATAGGGTCGTCCCTATGACCCCGGGACTAGATTGGCCCGCCACCGTCATGTCCGACGACTATCGGATCGTCCCCACGACCACGGGCCAAAGTTGGCCAGCCGCCGACTTGTCCGACGACTATAGGGTCGTCCCCACGACCCCGGGACTAGGTTGGCTCGCCACCGATATGTCTGACGACTATAGGGTCGTCCCCACGACCCCGGGACTAGGTTGGCCGGCCGGCGACTTGTCCGACGACTATTGGGTCGTCCCCACGACCCCCCGACTAGGTGGCCTCGCCGCCGACATGTCCGACGACTATAGGGTCGTCCCCACGACCCCGGGCCAAAGTTGGACAGCCGCCGACTTGTCCGACGACTAAAGGGTCGTCCCCACGACCACGGGCCAAAGTTGGCCAGCCGGCGACATTTCCGACGACTATAGGGTCGTCCCCACGGCCACGGGCCAAAGTTGGCCAGCCGCCGACATGTCCGGCGACTATAGGGTCGTCCCCACGACCCCGGGACTAGATTGGCCCGCCACCGTTATGTCCGACGACTATAGGGTCGTCCCCACGACCACGGCCTAAAGTTGGCCATCCGGCGACATGTCCGACGACTATAGGGTCGTCCCCACGACCCCGGGACTAGATTGGCCCGCCACCGTCTTGTCCGACGACTATAGGGTCGTCTTCACGACCACGGGCCAAAGTTGGCCAGCCGCCGACATTTCCGACGACTATAGGGTCGTCCTCACGACCACGGGCCAAATTTGGCCAGCTGCCGACTTGTCCGAACATTATAGGGTCGTCCCCACGACGCCGGAACTAGGTTGGCTCGCCGCCGACACTTCCGACGACTATAGGGTCGTCCCCACGACCACGGGCCAAAGTTGGCCAGCCGGCGACATTTCCGACGACTATAGGGTCGTCCCCACGGCCACGGGCCAAAGTTGGCCAGCCGCCGACATGTCCGGCGACTATAGGGTCGTCCCCACGACCCCGGGACTAGAGTGGCCCGCCACCGTCATGTCCGACGACTATAGAGTCGTCCCCAAGACACCGGGCCAAAGTAGGACAGCCGCCGACATCTCCGACGACTATAGGGTCGTCCCCACGATCCCGGGACTAGATTGGCTAGCCACGGTCACGTCCGACGACTATCGGATCGTCCCCACGACCACGGGCCAAAGTTGGCCTGCCGCCGACATGTCCGACGACTGTTGGGTCGTCCCCACGACCACGGGCCATATTTGGCCAGCCGCCGACTTGTCCGACGACTATAGGGTCGTTCCCACGACCACGGGCCAAAGTTGGCCAGCCGCCGACTTGTTCGAGGACTATAGGGTCGTCCCCACGACCCCGGGTCTAGGTTGGCCAGCCGCCGACATGTCCGACGACTATAGAGTCGTCCCCAAGACACCGGGCCAAAGTAGGACAGCCGCCGACATCTCCGACGACTATAGGGTCGTCCCCACGATCCCGGGACTAGATTGGCTAGCCACCGTCACGTCCGACGACTATCGGATCGTCCCCAAGACACCGGGCCAAAGTAGGACAGCCGCCGACATCTCCGACGACTATAGGGTCGTCCCCACGATCCCGGGACTTGATTGGCCCGGCACCGTCATGTCCAACGACTATCGGATCGTCCCTACGACCACGGGCCTAAGTTGACCAGCCGCCGACATGTCCGATGACTATAGGGTCGTCCCTATGACCCCGGGACTAGATTGGCCCGCCACCGTCATGTCCGACGACTATCGGATCGTCCCCACGACCACGGGCCAAAGTTGGCCAGCCGCCGACTTGTCCGACGACTATAGGGTCGTCCCCACGACCACGGCCTAAAGTTGGCCATCCGGCGACATGTCCGACGACTATAGGGTCGTCCCCACGACCCCGGGACTAGATTGGCCCGCCACCGTCATGTCCGACGACTATCGGATCGTCCCCACGACCACGGGCCAAAGTTGGCCAGCCGCCGACTTGTCCGACGACTATTGGGTCGTCCCCACGACCCCCCGACTAGGTGGCCTCGCCGCCGACATGTCCGACGACTATAGGGTCGTCCCCACGACCCCGGGCCAAAGTTGGACAGCCGCCGACTTGTCCGACGACTAAAGGGTCGTCCCCACGACCACGGGCCAAAGTTGGCCAGCCGGCGACATTTCCGACGACTATAGGGTCGTCCCCACGGCCACGGGCCAAAGTTGGCCAGCCGCCGACATGTCCGGCGACTATAGGGTCGTCCCCACGACCCCGGGACTAGATTGGCCCGCCACCGTTATGTCCGACGACTATAGGGTCGTCCCCACGACCACGGCCTAAAGTTGGCCATCCGGCGACATGTCCGACGACTATAGGGTCGTCCCCACGACCCCGGGACTAGATTGGCCCGCCACCGTCTTGTCCGACGACTATAGGGTCGTCTTCACGACCACGGGCCAAAGTTGGCCAGCCGCCGACATTTCCGACGACTATAGGGTCGTCCTCACGACCACGGGCCAAATTTGGCCAGCTGCCGACTTGTCCGAACATTATAGGGTCGTCCCCACGACGCCGGAACTAGGTTGGCTCGCCGCCGACACTTCCGACGACTATAGGGTCGTCCCCACGACCACGGGCCATATTTGGCCAGCCGCCGACTTGTCCGACGACTATAGGGTCGTTCCCACGACCACGGGCCAAAGTTGGCCAGCCGCCGACTTGTTCGAGGACTATAGGGTCGTCCCCACGACCCCGGGTCTAGGTTGGCCAGCCGCCGACATGTCCGACGACTATAGAGTCGTCCCCAAGACACCGGGCCAAAGTAGGACAGCCGCCGACATCTCCGACGACTATAGGGTCGTCCCCACGATCCCGGGACTAGATTGGCTAGCCACGGTCACGTCCGACGACTATCGGATCGTCCCCACGACCACGGGCCAAAGTTGGCCTGCCGCCGACATGTCCGACGACTGTTGGGTCGTCCCCACGACCACGGGCCATATTTGGCCAGCCGCCGACTTGTCCGACGACTATAGGGTCGTTCCCACGACCACGGGCCAAAGTTGGCCAGCCGCCGACTTGTTCGAGGACTATAGGGTCGTCCCCACGACCCCGGGTCTAGGTTGGCCAGCCGCCGACATGTCCGACGACTATAGAGTCGTCCCCAAGACACCGGGCCAAAGTAGGACAGCCGCCGACATCTCCGACGACTATAGGGTCGTCCCCACGATCCCGGGACTAGATTGGCTAGCCACCGTCACGTCCGACGACTATCGGATCGTCCCCAAGACACCGGGCCAAAGTAGGACAGCCGCCGACATCTCCGACGACTATAGGGTCGTCCCCACGATCCCGGGACTTGATTGGCCCGGCACCGTCATGTCCAACGACTATCGGATCGTCCCTACGACCACGGGCCTAAGTTGACCAGCCGCCGACATGTCCGATGACTATAGGGTCGTCCCTATGACCCCGGGACTAGATTGGCCCGCCACCGTCATGTCCGACGACTATCGGATCGTCCCCACGACCACGGGCCAAAGTTGGCCAGCCGCCGACTTGTCCGACGACTATAGGGTCGTCCCCACGACCCCGGGACTAGGTTGGCTCGCCACCGATATGTCTGACGACTATAGGGTCGTCCCCACGACCCCGGGACTAGGTTGGCCGGCCGGCGACTTGTCCGACGACTATTGGGTCGTCCCCACGACCCCCCGACTAGGTGGCCTCGCCGCCGACATGTCCGACGACTATAGGGTCGTCCCCACGACCCCGGGCCAAAGTTGGACAGCCGCCGACTTGTCCGACGACTAAAGGGTCGTCCCCACGACCACGGGCCAAAGTTGGCCAGCCGGCGACATTTCCGACGACTATAGGGTCGTCCCCACGGCCACGGGCCAAAGTTGGCCAGCCGCCGACATGTCCGGCGACTATAGGGTCGTCCCCACGACCCCGGGACTAGATTGGCCCGCCACCGTTATGTCCGACGACTATAGGGTCGTCCCCACGACCACGGCCTAAAGTTGGCCATCCGGCGACATGTCCGACGACTATAGGGTCGTCCCCACGACCCCGGGACTAGATTGGCCCGCCACCGTCTTGTCCGACGACTATAGGGTCGTCTTCACGACCACGGGCCAAAGTTGGCCAGCCGCCGACATTTCCGACGACTATAGGGTCGTCCTCACGACCACGGGCCAAATTTGGCCAGCTGCCGACTTGTCCGAACATTATAGGGTCGTCCCCACGACGCCGGAACTAGGTTGGCTCGCCGCCGACACTTCCGACGACTATAGGGTCGTCCCCACGACCACGGGCCAAAGTTGGCCAGCCGGCGACATTTCCGACGACTATAGGGTCGTCCCCACGGCCACGGGCCAAAGTTGGCCAGCCGCCGACATGTCCGGCGACTATAGGGTCGTCCCCACGACCCCGGGACTAGAGTGGCCCGCCACCGTCATGTCCGACGACTATAGAGTCGTCCCCAAGACACCGGGCCAAAGTAGGACAGCCGCCGACATCTCCGACGACTATAGGGTCGTCCCCACGATCCCGGGACTAGATTGGCTAGCCACGGTCACGTCCGACGACTATCGGATCGTCCCCACGACCACGGGCCAAAGTTGGCCTGCCGCCGACATGTCCGACGACTGTTGGGTCGTCCCCACGACCACGGGCCATATTTGGCCAGCCGCCGACTTGTCCGACGACTATAGGGTCGTTCCCACGACCACGGGCCAAAGTTGGCCAGCCGCCGACTTGTTCGAGGACTATAGGGTCGTCCCCACGACCCCGGGTCTAGGTTGGCCAGCCGCCGACATGTCCGACGACTATAGAGTCGTCCCCAAGACACCGGGCCAAAGTAGGACAGCCGCCGACATCTCCGACGACTATAGGGTCGTCCCCACGATCCCGGGACTAGATTGGCTAGCCACCGTCACGTCCGACGACTATCGGATCGTCCCCAAGACACCGGGCCAAAGTAGGACAGCCGCCGACATCTCCGACGACTATAGGGTCGTCCCCACGATCCCGGGACTTGATTGGCCCGGCACCGTCATGTCCAACGACTATCGGATCGTCCCTACGACCACGGGCCTAAGTTGACCAGCCGCCGACATGTCCGATGACTATAGGGTCGTCCCTATGACCCCGGGACTAGATTGGCCCGCCACCGTCATGTCCGACGACTATCGGATCGTCCCCACGACCACGGGCCAAAGTTGGCCAGCCGCCGACTTGTCCGACGACTATAGGGTCGTCCCCACGACCACGGCCTAAAGTTGGCCATCCGGCGACATGTCCGACGACTATAGGGTCGTCCCCACGACCCCGGGACTAGATTGGCCCGCCACCGTCATGTCCGACGACTATCGGATCGTCCCCACGACCACGGGCCAAAGTTGGCCAGCCGCCGACTTGTCCGACGACTATTGGGTCGTCCCCACGACCCCCCGACTAGGTGGCCTCGCCGCCGACATGTCCGACGACTATAGGGTCGTCCCCACGACCCCGGGCCAAAGTTGGACAGCCGCCGACTTGTCCGACGACTAAAGGGTCGTCCCACGACCACGGGCCAAAGTTGGCCAGCCGGCGACATTTCCGACGACTATAGGGTCGTCCCCACGGCCACGGGCCAAAGTTGGCCAGCCGCCGACATGTCCGGCGACTATAGGGTCGTCCCCACGACCCCGGGACTAGATTGGCCCGCCACCGTTATGTCCGACGACTATAGGGTCGTCCCCACGACCACGGCCTAAAGTTGGCCATCCGGCGACATGTCCGACGACTATAGGGTCGTCCCCACGACCCCGGGACTAGATTGGCCCGCCACCGTCTTGTCCGACGACTATAGGGTCGTCTTCACGACCACGGGCCAAAGTTGGCCAGCCGCCGACATTTCCGACGACTATAGGGTCGTCCTCACGACCACGGCCAAATTTGGCCAGCTGCCGACTTGTCCGAACATTATAGGGTCGTCCCACGACGCCGGAACTAGGTTGGCTCGCCGCCGACACTTCCGACGACTATAGGGTCGTCCCCACGACCACGGGCCATATTTGGCCAGCCGCCGACTTGTCCGACGACTATAGGGTCGTTCCCACGACCACGGGCCAAAGTTGGCCAGCCGCCGACTTGTTCGAGGACTATAGGGTCGTCCCCACGACCCGGGTCTAGGTTGGCCAGCCGCCGACATGTCCGACGACTATAGAGTCGTCCCCAAGACACCGGGCCAAAGTAGGACAGCCGCCGACATCTCCGACGACTATAGGGTCGTCCCCACGATCCCGGGACTAGATTGGCTAGCCACGGTCACGTCCGACGACTATCGATCGTCCCCACGACCACGGGCCAAAGTTGGCCTGCCGCCGACATGTCCGACGACTGTTGGGTCGTCCCCACGACCACGGGCCATATTTGGCCAGCCGCCGACTTGTCCGACGACTATAGGGTCGTTCCCACGACCACGGGCCAAAGTTGGCCAGCCGCCGACTTGTTCGAGGACTATAGGGTCGTCCCCACGACCCCGGGTCTAGGTTGGCCAGCCGCCGACATGTCCGACGACTATAGAGTCGTCCCCAAGACACCGGGCCAAAGTAGGACAGCCGCCGACATCTCCGACGACTATAGGGTCGTCCCCACGATCCCGGGACTAGATTGGCTAGCCACCGTCACGTCCGACGACTATCGGATCGTCCCCAAGACACCGGGCCAAAGTAGGACAGCCGCCGACATCTCCGACGACTATAGGGTCGTCCCCACGATCCCGGGACTTGATTGGCCCGGCACCGTCATGTCCAACGACTATCGGATCGTCCCTACGACCACGGGCCTAAGTTGACCAGCCGCCGACATGTCCGATGACTATAGGGTCGTCCCTATGACCCCGGGACTAGATTGGCCCGCCACCGTCATGTCCGACGACTATCGGATCGTCCCCACGACCACGGGCCAAAGTTGGCCAGCCGCCGACTTGTCCGACGACTATAGGGTCGTCCCCACGACCCCGGGACTAGGTTGGCTCGCCACCGATATGTCTGACGACTATAGGGTCGTCCCCACGACCCCGGGACTAGGTTGGCCGGCCGGCGACTTGTCCGACGACTATTGGGTCGTCCCCACGACCCCCCGACTAGGTGGCCTCGCCGCCGACATGTCCGACGACTATAGGGTCGTCCCCACGACCCCGGGCCAAAGTTGGACAGCCGCCGACTTGTCCGACGACTAAAGGGTCGTCCCCACGACCACGGGCCAAAGTTGGCCAGCCGGCGACATTTCCGACGACTATAGGGTCGTCCCCACGGCCACGGGCCAAAGTTGGCCAGCCGCCGACATGTCCGGCGACTATAGGGTCGTCCCCACGACCCCGGGACTAGATTGGCCCGCCACCGTTATGTCCGACGACTATAGGGTCGTCCCCACGACCACGGCCTAAAGTTGGCCATCCGGCGACATGTCCGACGACTATAGGGTCGTCCCCACGACCCCGGGACTAGATTGGCCCGCCACCGTCTTGTCCGACGACTATAGGGTCGTCTTCACGACCACGGGCCAAAGTTGGCCAGCCGCCGACATTTCCGACGACTATAGGGTCGTCCTCACGACCACGGGCCAAATTTGGCCAGCTGCCGACTTGTCCGAACATTATAGGGTCGTCCCCACGACGCCGGAACTAGGTTGGCTCGCCGCCGACACTTCCGACGACTATAGGGTCGTCCCCACGACCACGGGCCAAAGTTGGCCAGCCGGCGACATTTCCGACGACTATAGGGTCGTCCCCACGGCCACGGGCCAAAGTTGGCCAGCCGCCGACATGTCCGGCGACTATAGGGTCGTCCCCACGACCCCGGGACTAGAGTGGCCCGCCACCGTCATGTCCGACGACTATAGAGTCGTCCCCAAGACACCGGGCCAAAGTAGGACAGCCGCCGACATCTCCGACGACTATAGGGTCGTCCCCACGATCCCGGGACTAGATTGGCTAGCCACGGTCACGTCCGACGACTATCGGATCGTCCCCACGACCACGGGCCAAAGTTGGCCTGCCGCCGACATGTCCGACGACTGTTGGGTCGTCCCCACGACCACGGGCCATATTTGGCCAGCCGCCGACTTGTCCGACGACTATAGGGTCGTTCCCACGACCACGGGCCAAAGTTGGCCAGCCGCCGACTTGTTCGAGGACTATAGGGTCGTCCCCACGACCCCGGGTCTAGGTTGGCCAGCCGCCGACATGTCCGACGACTATAGAGTCGTCCCCAAGACACCGGGCCAAAGTAGGACAGCCGCCGACATCTCCGACGACTATAGGGTCGTCCCCACGATCCCGGGACTAGATTGGCTAGCCACCGTCACGTCCGACGACTATCGGATCGTCCCCAAGACACCGGGCCAAAGTAGGACAGCCGCCGACATCTCCGACGACTATAGGGTCGTCCCCACGATCCCGGGACTTGATTGGCCCGGCACCGTCATGTCCAACGACTATCGGATCGTCCCTACGACCACGGGCCTAAGTTGACCAGCCGCCGACATGTCCGATGACTATAGGGTCGTCCCTATGACCCCGGGACTAGATTGGCCCGCCACCGTCATGTCCGACGACTATCGGATCGTCCCCACGACCACGGGCCAAAGTTGGCCAGCCGCCGACTTGTCCGACGACTATAGGGTCGTCCCCACGACCCCGGGACTAGGTTGGCTCGCCACCGATATGTCTGACGACTATAGGGTCGTCCCCACGACCCCGGGACTAGGTTGGCCGGCCGGCGACTTGTCCGACGACTATTGGGTCGTCCCCACGACCCCCCGACTAGGTGGCCTCGCCGCCGACATGTCCGACGACTATAGGGTCGTCCCCACGACCCCGGGCCAAAGTTGGACAGCCGCCGACTTGTCCGACGACTAAAGGGTCGTCCCCACGACCACGGGCCAAAGTTGGCCAGCCGCCGACTTGTCCGACGACTATAGGGTCGTTCCCACGGCCACGGGCCAAAGTTGGCCAGCCGCCGACATGTCCGGCGACTATAGGGTCGTCCCCACGACCCCGGGACTAGATTGGCCCGCCACCGTTATGTCCGACGACTATAGGGTCGTCCCCACGACCACGGCCTAAAGTTGGCCATCCGGCGACATGTCCGACGACTATAGGGTCGTCCCCACGACCCCGGGACTAGATTGGCCCGCCACCGTCTTGTCCGACGACTATAGGGTCGTCTTCACGACCACGGGCCAAAGTTGGCCAGCCGCCGACATTTCCGACGACTATAGGGTCGTCCTCACGACCACGGGCCAAATTTGGCCAGCTGCCGACTTGTCCGAACATTATAGGGTCGTCCCCACGACGCCGGAACTAGGTTGGCTCGCCGCCGACACTTCCGACGACTATAGGGTCGTCCCCACGACCACGGGCCAAAGTTGGCCAGCCGGCGACATTTCCGACGACTATAGGGTCGTCCCCACGGCCACGGGCCAAAGTTGGCCAGCCGCCGACATGTCCGGCGACTATAGGGTCGTCCCCACGACCCCGGGACTAGAGTGGCCCGCCACCGTCATGTCCGACGACTATAGGGTCGTCCCCACGACCCCCGGACTAGGTTGGCCGGCCGCCGACTTGTCCGACGACTATAGGGTCGTCCCCACGACCCCCCGACTAGGTGGGCTCGCCGCCGAAATGTCCGACGATTATAGGGTCGTCCCCACGACCCCGGGCCAAAGTTGGCAAGCCGCCGAAATGTCCGAAGACTGTAGGGTCGTCCCCACGACCCCGGGGCAAAGTTGGCCAGCCGCCGACATGTCCGACGACTATAGGGTCGTCCCCACGACCCCGAGACTAGATTGGCCCGCCACCGTCATGTCCGACGACAATAGGGTCGTCCCCACGACCTCGGGTCCAGGTTGGCCAGCCGCCGACATTTCCGACGACTATTTATTTATTTATTTATTTATTTATTTAATTAACGGGCGAACCCTTTAGTTTACACAATATTTCCAGACTAGTTCAGATATAATACAGATATAGCTTAACCTAATAAGAACATCAAAGAGAACTTATTTAGTAACAATAAGGCTATAGAGTCGTCCCCACGACACCGGTCCAAAGTTGGCCAGCCGCCGACATGTCCGACGACTATAGGGTCGTCCCCACGACCCCGGGACTAGATTGGCCCGCCACCGTCATTTCCGACGACAATAGGGTCGTCCCCACGACCCCGGGTCTAGGTTGGCCAGCCGCCGACATTTCCGACGACTATAGAGTCGTCCCCACGACACCGGGCCAAAGTTGGCCAGCCGCCGACATGTCCGACGACTATAGGGTCGTCCCCACGACCCCGGGACTAGATTGACCCGCCACCGTCATGTCCGACGGTTATAGGGTCGTCCCCACGACCGCGAGACTAGATTGGCCCGCCACCGTCATGTCCGACGACAATAGGGTCGTCCCCACGACCCCGGGTCCAGGTTGGCCAGCCGCCGACATTTCCGACGACTATAGAGTCGTCCCCACAACCACGGGCCAAAGTTGGCCAGCCGCCGACATGTCCGACGACTATAGGGTCGTCCCCACGACCCCGGGCCAAAGTTGGCCAGCTGCCGACATGTCCGACGACTATAGGGTCGTCCCCACGACCCCGGGACAAGGTTGGCCCGCCGCCGACTTGTCCGACGACTATAGGGTCGTACCCACCACCCCGGGACTAGGCTGACAAGCCGCCAACATGTCCGACGACTATAGGGTCGTCCCCACGACCCCGGGCCAAAGATGTCCAGCCGCCGTCTTGTCCGACGACTATAGGGTCGTCCCCACGACCCCGAGTCCAGGTTGGCCAGCCGCCGACATTTCCGACGACTATAGAGTCGTCCCCACGACCCCGGGCCAAAGTTGGCCAGCCGTCGACATGTCCGACGACTATAGGGTCGTCCCCACGACCCCGAGACTAGATTGGCCCGCCACCGTCATGTCCGACGACAGTAGGGTCGTCCCCACGACCCCGGGTCCAGGTTGGCCAGCCGCCGACATTTCGGACGACTATAGAGTCGTCCCCACGACACCGGGCCAAAGTTGGCCAGCCGCCGACATGTCCGACGACTACAGGGTCGTCCCCACGACCCCGGGACTAGATTGGCCCGCCACCGTCATGTCCGACGATTATAGGGTCGTCCCCACGACCCCGGGATTAGCTTGGCCCGCCGCCGAATTGTTCGACGACTATAGGGTCGTCCCCACGACCCCGGGACTAGATTGGCCCGCCACCGTCATGTCCGACGACAATAGGGTCGTCCCCACGACCCCGGGTCTAGGTTGGCCAGCCGCCGACTTGTCCGACGACTATAGGGTCGTACCCACGACCACGGGCCAAAGTTGGCCAGCCGCCGACATGTCCGAAGACTACAGGGTCGTCCCCACGACCCCGGGACTAGATTGGCCCGCCACCGTCATGTCCGACGATTATAGGGTCGTCCCCACGACCCCGGGATTAGCTTGGCCCGCCGCCGAATTGTTCGACGACTATAGGGTCGTCCCCACGACCCCGGGACTAGATTGGCCCGCCACCGTCATGTCCGACGACAATAGGGTCGTCCCCACGACCCCGGGTCTAGGTTGGCCAGCCGCCGACTTGTCCGACGACTATAGGGTCGTACCCACGACCACGGGCCAAAGTTGGCCAGCCGCCGACTTGTCCGACGACTATAGGGTCGTTCCCACGGCCACGGGCCAAAGTTGGCCAGCCGCCGACATGTCCGGCGACTATAGGGTCGTCCCCACGACCCCGGGACTAGATTGGCCCGCCACCGTTATGTCCGACGACTATAGGGTCGTCCCCACGACCACGGCCTAAAGTTGGCCATCCGGCGACATGTCCGACGACTATAGGGTCGTCCCCACGACCCCGGGACTAGATTGGCCCGCCACCGTCTTGTCCGACGACTATAGGGTCGTCTTCACGACCACGGGCCAAAGTTGGCCAGCCGCCGACATTTCCGACGACTATAGGGTCGTCCTCACGACCACGGGCCAAATTTGGCCAGCTGCCGACTTGTCCGAACATTATAGGGTCGTCCCCACGACGCCGGAACTAGGTTGGCTCGCCGCCGACACTTCCGACGACTATAGGGTCGTCCCCACGACCACGGGCCAAAGTTGGCCAGCCGGCGACATTTCCGACGACTATAGGGTCGTCCCCACGGCCACGGGCCAAAGTTGGCCAGCCGCCGACATGTCCGGCGACTATAGGGTCGTCCCCACGACCCCGGGACTAGAGTGGCCCGCCACCGTCATGTCCGACGACTATAGGGTCGTCCCCACGACCCCCGGACTAGGTTGGCCGGCCGCCGACTTGTCCGACGACTATAGGGTCGTCCCCACGACCCCCCGACTAGGTGGGCTCGCCGCCGAAATGTCCGACGATTATAGGGTCGTCCCCACGACCCCGGGCCAAAGTTGGCAAGCCGCCGAAATGTCCGAAGACTGTAGGGTCGTCCCCACGACCCCGGGGCAAAGTTGGCCAGCCGCCGACATGTCCGACGACTATAGGGTCGTCCCCACGACCCCGAGACTAGATTGGCCCGCCACCGTCATGTCCGACGACAATAGGGTCGTCCCCACGACCTCGGGTCCAGGTTGGCCAGCCGCCGACATTTCCGACGACTATTTATTTATTTATTTATTTATTTATTTAATTAACGGGCGAACCCTTTAGTTTACACAATATTTCCAGACTAGTTCAGATATAATACAGATATAGCTTAACCTAATAAGAACATCAAAGAGAACTTATTTAGTAACAATAAGGCTATAGAGTCGTCCCCACGACACCGGTCCAAAGTTGGCCAGCCGCCGACATGTCCGACGACTATAGGGTCGTCCCCACGACCCCGGGACTAGATTGGCCCGCCACCGTCATTTCCGACGACAATAGGGTCGTCCCCACGACCCCGGGTCTAGGTTGGCCAGCCGCCGACATTTCCGACGACTATAGAGTCGTCCCCACGACACCGGGCCAAAGTTGGCCAGCCGCCGACATGTCCGACGACTATAGGGTCGTCCCCACGACCCCGGGACTAGATTGACCCGCCACCGTCATGTCCGACGGTTATAGGGTCGTCCCCACGACCGCGAGACTAGATTGGCCCGCCACCGTCATGTCCGACGACAATAGGGTCGTCCCCACGACCCCGGGTCCAGGTTGGCCAGCCGCCGACATTTCCGACGACTATAGAGTCGTCCCCACAACCACGGGCCAAAGTTGGCCAGCCGCCGACATGTCCGACGACTATAGGGTCGTCCCCACGACCCCGGGCCAAAGTTGGCCAGCTGCCGACATGTCCGACGACTATAGGGTCGTCCCCACGACCCCGGGACAAGGTTGGCCCGCCGCCGACTTGTCCGACGACTATAGGGTCGTACCCACCACCCCGGGACTAGGCTGACAAGCCGCCAACATGTCCGACGACTATAGGGTCGTCCCCACGACCCCGGGCCAAAGATGTCCAGCCGCCGTCTTGTCCGACGACTATAGGGTCGTCCCCACGACCCCGAGTCCAGGTTGGCCAGCCGCCGACATTTCCGACGACTATAGAGTCGTCCCCACGACCCCGGGCCAAAGTTGGCCAGCCGTCGACATGTCCGACGACTATAGGGTCGTCCCCACGACCCCGAGACTAGATTGGCCCGCCACCGTCATGTCCGACGACAGTAGGGTCGTCCCCACGACCCCGGGTCCAGGTTGGCCAGCCGCCGACATTTCGGACGACTATAGAGTCGTCCCCACGACACCGGGCCAAAGTTGGCCAGCCGCCGACATGTCCGACGACTACAGGGTCGTCCCCACGACCCCGGGACTAGATTGGCCCGCCACCGTCATGTCCGACGATTATAGGGTCGTCCCCACGACCCCGGGATTAGCTTGGCCCGCCGCCGAATTGTTCGACGACTATAGGGTCGTCCCCACGACCCCGGGACTAGATTGGCCCGCCACCGTCATGTCCGACGACAATAGGGTCGTCCCCACGACCCCGGGTCTAGGTTGGCCAGCCGCCGACTTGTCCGACGACTATAGGGTCGTACCCACGACCACGGGCCAAAGTTGGCCAGCCGCCGACATGTCCGAAGACTATAGGGTCGTCCCCACGACCCCGGGACTAGATTGGCCCGCCACCGTCATGTCCGACGATTATAGGGTCGTCCCCACGACCCCGGGATTAGCTTGGCCCGCCGCCGAATTGTTCGACGACTATAGGGTCGTCCCCACGACCCCGGGACTAGATTGGCCCGCCACCGTCATGTCCGACGACAATAGGGTCGTCCCCACGACCCCGGGTCCAGGTTGGCCAGCCGCCGACATTTCCGACGACTATAGAGTCGTCCCCACGACACCGGGCCAAAGTTGGCCAGCCGCCGGCATGTCCGACGACTATAGGGTCGTCCCCACGACCCCGGGACTAGGTTGGCCAGCCGCCGACATGTCCGACGACTATAGGGTCGTCCCGACGACCCCGGGACTAGATTGGCCCGCCACCGCCATGTCCAACGATTATAGGGTCGTCCCCACGACCCCGGGTCTAGGTTGCCCAGCTGCCGACATGTCCGACGACTATAGAGTCGTTCCCACGACCCCGCGCCAAAGTTGGACAGCCGCCGCATGTCCGACGACTATAGGGTCGTCCCCACGACTCCGGGCCAATGTTGGCCAATCGCCGACATGTCCGACGACTATAGGGTCGTCCCCACGACCTCGGGACTAGGTTGGCCAGCCGCCGACATGTCCGACGACTATAATGTCGTCCCCACGACCCCGGGCCAATGTTGGCCAATCGCCGACATGTCCGACGACTATAGGGTCGTCCCTACGACCCCGGGCCAAAGCTGGCCAGCCGCCGACATGTCCGACGACTATTGGATCGTCCCCACGACCACGGGCCAAAGTTGGCCAGCCGCCGACATGTCCGAAGACTATAGGGTCGTCCCCACGACCCCGGGACTAGATTGGCCAGCCACCGACATGTCCGACGACTATAGAGTCGTCCCCACGACACCGGGTCAAAGTTGGCCAGCCGCTGACATTTCCAACGACTATTGGGTCGTCCCCACGACCACGGGCCAATGTTGGCTAGCCGCCGACATGTCCGACGACTATAGGGTCGTCCCCACGACCACGGGCCAAAGTTGGCCAGCCGCCGACATGTCCGACGACTATTGGATCGTCCCCACGACCACGGGCCAAAGTTGGCCAGCCGCCGACATGTCCGACGACTATAGGGTCGTCCCCACGACCCCAGGACTAGATTGGTCCGCCACCGTCATGTCCGACGACTATAGGGTCGTCCCCACGACCCCGGGCCAAAGTTGGCAAGCCGCCGAAATGTCCGACGACTGTAGGGTCGTCCCCACGACCCCGGGACTAGATTGGCCCGCCACCGTCAAGTCCGACGACCTCGGGACTAGGTTGGTCAGCCGCCGACATGTCCGACGACTATAGGGTCGTCCCTACGACCCCGGGCCAAAGCTGGCCAGCCGCCGACATGTCCGACGACTATTGGATCGTCCCCACGACCCCGGGACTAGATTGGCCCGCCACCGTCATGTCCAACGATTATAGGGTCGTCCCCACGACCCCGGGACTAGATTGGCCCGCCACCGTCATGTCCGACGATTATAGGGTAGTCCCCACGACCCCGGGACAAGCTTGGCCCGCCGTCGACTTGTCCGACGACTATAGGGTCGTCCCCACGACCCCGGGACTAGATTAGCCCGCCACCGTCATGTCCGACGACAATAGGGTCGTCCCCACGACCCCGGGTCCAGGTTGGCCAGCCGCCGACATGTCCGACGACTATAGGGTCGTCCCCACGACCCCGGGCCAAAGTTGGCCAGCTGCCGACATGTCCGACGACTATAGGGTCGTCCCCACGACCCCGGGACAAGGTTGGCCCGCCGCCGACTTGTCCGACGACTATAGGGTCGTACCCACCACCCCGGGACTAGGCTGATAAGCCGCCAACATGTCCGACGACTATAGGGTCGTCCCCACGACCCCGGGCCAAAGATGTCCAGCCGCCGTCTTGTCCGACGACTATAGGGTCGTCCCCACGACCCCGAGTCCAGGTTGGCCAGCCGCCGACATTTCCGACGACTATAGAGTCGTCCCCACGACCCCGGGCCAAAGTTGGCCAGCCGTCGACATGTCCGACGACTATAGGGTCGTCCCCACGACCCCGAGACTAGATTGGCCCGCCACCGTCATGTCCGACGACAGTAGGGTCGTCCCCACGACCCCGGGTCCAGGTTGGCCAGCCGCCGACATTTCGGACGACTATAGAGTCGTCCCCACGACACCGGGCCAAAGTTGGCCAGCCGCCGACATGTCCGACGACTACAGGGTCGTCCCCACGACCCCGGGACTAGATTGGCCCGCCACCGTCATGTCCGACGATTATAGGGTCGTCCCCACGACCCCGGGATTAGCTTGGCCCGCCGCCGAATTGTTCGACGACTATAGGGTCGTCCCCACGACCCCGGGACTAGATTGGCCCGCCACCGTCATGTCCGACGACAATAGGGTCGTCCCCACGACCCCGGGTCTAGGTTGGCCAGCCGCCGACTTGTCCGACGACTATAGGGTCGTACCCACGACCACGGGCCAAAGTTGGCCAGCCGCCGACATGTCCGAAGACTATAGGGTCGTCCCCACGACCCCGGGACTAGATTGGCCCGCCACCGTCATGTCCGACGATTATAGGGTCGTCCCCACGACCCCGGGATTAGCTTGGCCCGCCGCCGAATTGTTCGACGACTATAGGGTCGTCCCCACGACCCCGGGACTAGATTGGCCCGCCACCGTCATGTCCGACGACAATAGGGTCGTCCCCACGACCCCGGGTCCAGGTTGGCCAGCCGCCGACATTTCCGACGACTATAGAGTCGTCCCCACGACACCGGGCCAAAGTTGGCCAGCCGCCGGCATGTCCGACGACTATAGGGTCGTCCCCACGACCCCGGGACTAGGTTGGCCAGCCGCCGACATGTCCGACGACTATAGGGTCGTCCCGACGACCCCGGGACTAGATTGGCCCGCCACCGCCATGTCCAACGATTATAGGGTCGTCCCCACGACCCCGGGTCTAGGTTGCCCAGCTGCCGACATGTCCGACGACTATAGAGTCGTTCCCACGACCCCGCGCCAAAGTTGGACAGCCGCCGCATGTCCGACGACTATAGGGTCGTCCCCACGACTCCGGGCCAATGTTGGCCAATCGCCGACATGTCCGACGACTATAGGGTCGTCCCCACGACCTCGGGACTAGGTTGGCCAGCCGCCGACATGTCCGACTTCTATAAAGTCGTCCCCACGACCCCGGGCCAATGTTGGCCAATCGCCGACATGTCCGACGACTATAGGGTCGTCCCTACGACCCCGGGCCAAAGCTGGCCAGCCGCCGACATGTCCGACGACTATTGGATCGTCCCCACGACCACGGGCCAAAGTTGGCCAGCCGCCGACATGTCCGACGACTATAGGGTCGTCCCCACGACCCCGGGACTAGATTGGCCAGCCACCGACATGTCCGACGACTATAGAGTCGTCCCCACGACACCGGGTCAAAGTTGGCCAGCCGCTGACATTTCCAACGACTATTGGGTCGTCCCCACGACCACGGGCCAATGTTGGCTAGCCGCCGACATGTCCGACGACTATAGGGTCGTCCCCACGACCACGGGCCAAAGTTGGCCAGCCGCCGACATGTCCGACGACTATTGGATCGTCCCCACGACCACGGGCCAAAGTTGGCCAGCCGCCGACATGTCCGACGACTATAGGGTCGTCCCCACGACCCCAGGACTAGATTGGTCCGCCACCGTCATGTCCGACGACTATAGGGTCGTCCCCACGACCCCGGGCCAAAGTTGGCAAGCCGCCGAAATGTCCGACGACTGTAGGGTCGTCCCCACGACCCCGGGACTAGATTGGCCCGCCACCGTCAAGTCGGACGACCTCGGGACTAGGTTGGCCAGCCGCCGACATGTCCGACGACTATAGGGTCGCCCCCACGACCTCGGGCCAATTTTGGCCAGCCGCCGACATGTCCGACGACTATAGGGTCGTCCCCACGACCCCGGGCCAAAGTTGGCAAGCCGCCGAAATGTCCGACGACTGTAGGGTCGTCCCCACGACCCCGGGAATAGATTGGCCGGCCACCGTCAAGTCCGACGACTATAGGGTCGTCCCCACGACCTTGGGACTAGATTGGCCCGCCACCGTCAAGTCCGTCGACTATAGGGTCGTCCCCACGACCCCGGGCCAAAGTTGGCAAGCCGCCGAAATGTCCGGCGACTGTAGGGTCGTCCCCACAACCCCGGGACTAGATTGGCCCGCCACCGTCAAGTCCGACGACTATAGGGTCGTCCCCACGACCCCGGGCCAAAGTTGGCAAGCCGCCGAAATGTCCGACGACTGTAGGGTCGTCCCCACGACCCCCGGACTAGATTGGCCCGCCACCGTCATGTCCAACGACTATCGGATCGTCCCCACGACCACGGGCCAAAGTTGGCCAGCCGCCGACATGTACGACGACTATTGGGTCGTCCCCACGACACCGGGCCAAAGTTGGCCAGCCGCTGACATGTCCACCGACTATAGGGTCGTCCCCACGCCCACGGGCCAAAGTTGACCAGCCGCCGACATGTCCGACGACTATTGGATCGTCCCCACGACCCCGGGCCAAAGTTGGCAAGCCGCCGAAATGTCCGACGACTGTAGGGTCGTCCCCACGACCCCCGGACTAGATTGGCCCGACACCGTCAAGTCCGACGACTATAGGGTCGTCCCCACGACCTCGGGACTAGGTTGGCCAGCCGCCGACATGTCCGACGACTATAATGTCGTCCCCACGACCCCGGGCCAATGTTGGCAAATCGCCGACATGTCCGACGACTATAGGGTCGTCCCTACGACCCCGGGCCAAAGCTGGCCAGCCGCCGACATGTCCGACGACTATTGGATCGTCCCCACGACCCCGGGACTAGATTGGCCCGCCACCGTCATGTCCAACGATTATAGGGTCGTCCCCACGACCCCGGGACTAGATTGGCCCGCCACCGTCATGTCCGACGATTATAGGGTCGTCCCCACGACCCCGGGACAAGCTTGGCCCGCCGTCGACTTGTCCGACGACTATAGGGTCGTCCCCACGACCCCGGGTCAAAGTTGGCCAGCCGCTGACATTTCCAACGACTATTGGGTCGTCCCCACGACCACGGGCCAATGTTGGCTAGCCGCCGACATGTCCGACGACTATAGGGTCGTCCCCACGACCACGGGCCAAAGTTGGCCAGCCGCCGACATGTCCGACGACTATTGGATCGTCCCCACGACCACGGGCCAAAGTTGGCCAGCCGCCGACATGTCCGACGACTATAGGGTCGTCCCCACGACCCCAGGACTAGATTGGTCCGCCACCGTCATGTCCGACGACTATAGGGTCGTCCCCACGACCCCGGGCCAAAGTTGGCAAGCCGCCGAAATGTCCGACGACTGTAGGGTCGTCCCCACGACCCCGGGACTAGATTGGCCCGCCACCGTCAAGTCCGACGACCTCGGGACTAGGTTGGCCAGCCGCCGACATGTCCGACGACTATAGGGTCGCCCCCACGACCTCGGGCCAATTTTGGCCAGCCGCCGACATGTCCGACGACTATAGGGTCGTCCCCACGACCCCGGGCCAAAGTTGGCAAGCCGCCGAAATGTCCGACGACTGTAGGGTCGTCTCCACGACCCCGGGAATAGATTGGCCGGCCACCGTCAAGTCCGACGACTATAGGGTCGTCCCCACGACCTTGGGACTAGATTGGCCCGCCACCGTCAAGTCCGACGACTATAGGGTCGTCCCCACGACCCCGGGCCAAAGTTGGCAAGCCGCCGAAATGTCCGGCGACTGTAGGGTCGTCCCCACAACCCCGGGACTAGATTGGCCCGCCACCGTCAAGTCCGACGACTATAGGGTCGTCCCCACGACCCCGGGCCAAAGTTGGCAAGCCGCCGAAATGTCCGACGACTGTAGGGTCGTCCCCACGACCCCCGGACTAGATTGGCCCGCCACCGTCATGTCCAACGACTATCGGATCGTCCCCACGACCACGGGCCAAAGTTGGCCAGCCGCCGACATGTCCGACGACTATTGGGTCGTCCCCACGACACCGGGCCAAAGTTGGCCAGCCGCTGACATGTCCACCGACTATAGGGTCGTCCCCACGCCCACGGGCCAAAGTTGACCAGCCGCCGACATGTCCGACGACTATTGGATCGTCCCCACGACCCCGGGCCAAAGTTGGCAAGCCGCCGAAATGTCCGACGACTGTAGGGTCGTCCCCACGACCCCCGGACTAGATTGGCCCGACACCGTCAAGTCCGACGACTATAGGGTCGTCCCCACGACCTCGGGACTAGGTTGGCCAGCCGCCGACATGTCCGACGACTATAATGTCGTCCCCACGACCCCGGGCCAATGTTGGCAAATCGCCGACATGTCCGACGACTATAGGGTCGTCCCTACGACCCCGGGCCAAAGCTGGCCAGCCGCCGACATGTCCGACGACTATTGGATCGTCCCCACGACCCCGGGACTAGATTGGCCCGCCACCGTCATGTCCAACGATTATAGGGTCGTCCCCACGACCCCGGGACTAGATTGGCCCGCCACCGTCATGTCCGACGATTATAGGGTCGTCCCCACGACCCCGGGACAAGCTTGGCCCGCCGTCGACTTGTCCGACGACTATAGGGTCGTCCCCACGACCCCGGGACTAGATTGGCCCGCCACCGTCATGTCCGAAGACTATAGGGTCGTCCCCACGACCCCGGGACTAGATTGGCCAGCCACCGACATGTCCGACGACTATAGAGTCGTCCCCACGACACCGGGTCAAAGTTGGCCAGCCGCTGACATTTCCAACGACTATTGGGTCGTCCCCACGACCACGGGCCAATGTTGGCTAGCCGCCGACATGTCCGACGACTATAGGGTCGTCCCCACGACCACGGGCCAAAGTTGGCCAGCCGCCGACATGTCCGACGACTATTGGATCGTCCCCACGACCACGGGCCAAAGTTGGCCAGCCGCCGACATGTCCGACGACTATAGGGTCGTCCCCACGACCCCAGGACTAGATTGGTCCGCCACCGTCATGTCCGACGACTATAGGGTCGTCCCCACGACCCCGGGCCAAAGTTGGCAAGCCGCCGAAATGTCCGACGACTGTAGGGTCGTCCCCACGACCCCGGGACTAGATTGGCCCGCCACCGTCAAGTCCGACGACCTCGGGACTAGGTTGGCCAGCCGCCGACATGTCCGACGACTATAGGGTCGCCCCCACGACCTCGGGCCAATTTTGGCCAGCCGCCGACATGTCCGACGACTATAGGGTCGTCCCCACGACCCCGGGACAAGGTTGGCCCGCCGCCGACTTGTCCGACGACTATAGGGTCGTACCCACGACCCTGGGACTAGGCTGACAAGCCGCCAACATGTCCGACGACTATAGGGTCGTCCCCACGACCCCGGGTCCAGGTTGGCCAGCCGCCGACATTTCCGACGACTATAGAGTCGTCCCCACGACACCGGGCCAAAGTTGGCCAGCCGCCGACATGTCCGACGACTATAGGGTCGTCCCCACGACCCCAGGACTAGATTGGTCCGCCACCGTCATGTCCGACGACTATAGGGTCGTCCCCACGACCCCGGGCCAAAGTTGGCAAGCCGCCGAAATGTCCGACGACTGTAGGGTCGTCCCCACGACCCCGGGACTAGATTGGCCCGCCACCGTCAAGTCCGACGACCTCGGGACTAGGTTGGCCAGCCGCCGACATGTCCGACGACTATAGGGTCGCCCCCACGACCTCGGGCCAATTTTGGCCAGCCGCCGACATGTCCGACGACTATAGGGTCGTCCCCACGACCCCGGGCCAAAGTTGGCAAGCCGCCGAAATGTCCGACGACTGTAGGGTCGTCTCCACGACCCCGGGAATAGATTGGCCGGCCACCGTCAAGTCCGACGACTATAGGGTCGTCCCCACGACCTTGGGACTAGATTGGCCCGCCACCGTCAAGTCCGACGACTATAGGGTCGTCCCCACGACCCCGGGCCAAAGTTGGCAAGCCGCCGAAATGTCCGGCGACTGTAGGGTCGTCCCCACAACCCCGGGACTAGATTGGCCCGCCACCGTCAAGTCCGACGACTATAGGGTCGTCCCCACGACCCCGGGCCAAAGTTGGCAAGCCGCCGAAATGTCCGACGACTGTAGGGTCGTCCCCACGACCCCCGGACTAGATTGGCCCGCCACCGTCATGTCCAACGACTATCGGATCGTCCCCACGACCACGGGCCAAAGTTGGCCAGCCGCCGACATGTCCGACGACTATTGGGTCGTCCCCACGACACCGGGCCAAAGTTGGCCAGCCGCTGACATGTCCACCGACTATAGGGTCGTCCCCACGCCCACGGGCCAAAGTTGACCAGCCGCCGACATGTCCGACGACTATTGGATCGTCCCCACGACCCCGGGCCAAAGTTGGCAAGCCGCCGAAATGTCCGACGACTGTAGGGTCGTCCCCACGACCCCCGGACTAGATTGGCCCGACACCGTCAAGTCCGACGACTATAGGGTCGTCCCCACGACCTCGGGACTAGGTTGGCCAGCCGCCGACATGTCCGACGACTATAATGTCGTCCCCACGACCCCGGGCCAATGTTGGCAAATCGCCGACATGTCCGACGACTATAGGGTCGTCCCTACGACCCCGGGCCAAAGCTGGCCAGCCGCCGACATGTCCGACGACTATTGGATCGTCCCCACGACCCCGGGACTAGATTGGCCCGCCACCGTCATGTCCAACGATTATAGGGTCGTCCCCACGACCCCGGGACTAGATTGGCCCGCCACCGTCATGTCCGACGATTATAGGGTCGTCCCCACGACCCCGGGACAAGCTTGGCCCGCCGTCGACTTGTCCGACGACTATAGGGTCGTCCCCACGACCCCGGGACTAGATTGGCCCGCCACCGTCATGTCCGAAGACTATAGGGTCGTCCCCACGACCCCGGGACTAGATTGGCCAGCCACCGACATGTCCGACGACTATAGAGTCGTCCCCACGACACCGGGTCAAAGTTGGCCAGCCGCTGACATTTCCAACGACTATTGGGTCGTCCCCACGACCACGGGCCAATGTTGGCTAGCCGCCGACATGTCCGACGACTATAGGGTCGTCCCCACGACCACGGGCCAAAGTTGGCCAGCCGCCGACATGTCCGACGACTATTGGATCGTCCCCACGACCACGGGCCAAAGTTGGCCAGCCGCCGACATGTCCGACGACTATAGGGTCGTCCCCACGACCCCAGGACTAGATTGGTCCGCCACCGTCATGTCCGACGACTATAGGGTCGTCCCCACGACCCCGGGCCAAAGTTGGCAAGCCGCCGAAATGTCCGACGACTGTAGGGTCGTCCCCACGACCCCGGGACTAGATTGGCCCGCCACCGTCAAGTCCGACGACCTCGGGACTAGGTTGGCCAGCCGCCGACATGTCCGACGACTATAGGGTCGCCCCCACGACCTCGGGCCAATTTTGGCCAGCCGCCGACATGTCCGACGACTATAGGGTCGTCCCCACGACCCCGGGACAAGGTTGGCCCGCCGCCGACTTGTCCGACGACTATAGGGTCGTACCCACGACCCTGGGACTAGGCTGACAAGCCGCCAACATGTCCGACGACTATAGGGTCGTCCCCACGACCCCGGGTCCAGGTTGGCCAGCCGCCGACATTTCCGACGACTATAGAGTCGTCCCCACGACACCGGGCCAAAGTTGGCCAGCCGCCGACATGTCCGACGACTATAGGGTCGTCCCCACGACCCCGGGACAAGGTTGGCCCGCCGCCGACTTGTCCGACGACTATAGGGTCGTACCCACGACCCTGGGACTAGGCTGACAAGCCGCCAACATGTCCGACGACTATAGGGTCGTCCCCACGACCCCGGGACTAGATTGGCCCGCCACCGTCATGTCCAACGACTATAGGGTCGTGCCCACAACCACGGGCCAAAGTTGGCCAGCCGCCGACATGTCCGACGACTATAGGGTCGTCCCCACGACCCCGGGCCAAAGTTGGCCAGCTGCCGACATGTCCGACGACTATAGGGTCGTCCCCACGACCCCGGGACAAGGTTGGCCCGCCGCCGACTTGTCCGACGACTATAGGGTCGTACCCACCACCCCGGGACTAGGCTGACAAGCCGCCAACATGTCCGACGACTATAGGGTCGTCCCCACGACCCCGGGCCAAAGATGTCCAGCCGCCGTCTTGTCCGACGACTATAGGGTCGTCCCCACGACCCTGAGTCCAGGTTGGCCAGCCGCCGACATTTCCGACGACTATAGAGTCGTCCCCACGACCGCGGGCCAAAGTTGGCCAGACGCCGACATGTCCGACGACTATAGGGTCGTCCCCACGACCCCGAGACTAGATTGGCCCGCCACCGTCATGTCCGACGACAATAGGGTCGTCCCCACGACCCCGGGTCCAGGTTGGCCAGCCGCCGACATTTCCGACGACTATAGAGTCGTCCCCACGACCGCGGGCCAAAGTTGGCCAGACGCCGACATGTCCGACGACTATAGGGTCGTCCCCACGACCCCGAGACTAGATTGGCCCGCCACCGTCATGTCCGACGACAATAGGGTCGTCCCCACGACCCCGGGTCCAGGTTGGCCAGCCGCCGACTTGTCCGACGACTATAGGGTCGTACCCACGACCCCGGGACTAGATTGGTCCGCCACCGTCATGTCCGACGACTATAGGGTCGTCCCCACGACCCCGGGCCAAAGTTGGCCAGCCGCCGACATGTCCGACGACTATAGGGTCGTCCCCACGACCCCGAGACTAGATTGGCCCGCCACCTTCATGTCCGACGACAATAGGGTCGTCCCCACGACCCCGGGTCTAGGTTGTGCAGCTGCCGACATGTCCGACGACTATAGAGTCGTCCCCATGACACCGCGCCAAAGTTGGACAGCCGCCGACATGTCCGACTACTATAGGGTCGTCCCCACGACCTCGGGTCTAGAATGGCCCGCTACCGTCATGTCCGAAGACTATAGGGTCGTCCCCACGACCTCGGGACTAGATTGGCCCGCTACCGTCAAGTCCGACGACTATAGGGTCGTCCCACGACCCCAGGCCAAAGTTGGCAAGCCGCCGAAATGTCCGACGACTGTAGGGTCGTCCCCACGTCCCCGGGACTAGATTGGCCCGCCACCGTCAAGTCCGACGACTATAGGGTCGTCCCCACGACCCCGGGTCCAGGTTGGCCAGCCGCCGACATTTCCGACGACTATAGAGTCGTCCCCACGACACCGGGCCAAAGTTGGCCAGCCGCCGACATGTCCGACGACTATAGGGTCGTCCCCACGACCCCGGGACTAGATTGACCCGCCACCGTCATGTCCGACGGTTATAGGGTCGTCCCCACGACCGCGAGACTAGATTGGCCCGCCACCGTCATGTCCGACGACAATAGGGTCGTCCCCACGACCCCGGGTCCAGGTTGGCCAGCCGCCGACATTTCCGACGACTATAGAGTCGTCCCCACGACACCGGGCCAAAGTTGGCCAGCCGCCGACATGTCCGACGACTATAGGGTCGTCCCCACGACCCCGGGACAAGGTTGGCCCGCCGCCGACTTGTCCGACGACTATAGGGTCGTACCCACGACCCTGGGACTAGGCTGACAAGCCGCCAACATGTCCGACGACTATAGGGTCGTCCCCACGACCCCGGGACTAGATTGGCCCGCCACCGTCATGTCCAACGACTATAGGGTCGTGCCCACAACCACGGGCCAAAGTTGGCCAGCCGCCGACATGTCCGACGACTATTGGATCGTCCCCACGACCACGGGCCAAAGTTGGCCAGCCGCCGACATGTCCGACGACTATAGGGTCGTCCCCACGACCCCGGGACTAGATTGGTCCGCCACCGTCATGTCCGACGACTATAGGGTCGTCCCCACGACCCCGGGCCAAAGATGTCCAGCCGCCGTCTTGTCCGACGACTATAGGGTCGTCCCCACGACCCCGAGTCCAGGTTGGCCAGCCGCCGACATTTCCGACGACTATAGAGTCGTCCCCACGACACCGGTCCAAAGTTGGCCAGCCGCCGACAGGTCCGACGACTATAGGGTCGTCCCCACGAACCCGGGACTAGATTGGCCCGCCACCGTCATGTCCGACGACAATAGGGTCGTCCCCACGACCCCGGGTCTAGGTTGGCCAGCCGCCGACATGTCCCACGACAATCGGATCGTCCCCACGACCACGGGCCAAAGTTGGCCAGCCGCCGACATGTCCGACGACAATCGGATCGTCCCCACGACCACGCGCCAAAGTTGGCCAGCCGCCGACATGTCCGACGACTATAGGGTCGTCCCCACGACCCCGAGACTAGATTGGCCCGCCACCGTCATGTCCGACGACAATAGGGTCGTCCCCACGACCCCGGGTCCAGGTTGTCCAGCCGCCGACATTTCCGACGACTATAGAGTCGTCCCCACGACACCGGGCCAAAGGTGGCCAGCCGCCGACATGTCCGACGACTATAGGGTCGTCCCCACGACCCCGGGACTAGATTGGCCCGCCACCGTCATTTCCGACGATTATAGGGTCGTCCGCACGACCGCGAGACTAGATTGGCCCGCCACCGTCATGTCCGACGACAATAGGGTCGTCCCCACGACCCCGGGTCCAGGTTGGCCAGCCGCCGACATTTCCGACGACTATAGAGTCGTCCCCACGACACCGGGCCAAATTTGGCCAGCCGCCGACATGTCCGACGACTATAGGGTCGTCCCCACGACCCCGGGACTAGATTGGCCCGCCACCGTCATGTCCGACGATTATAGGGTCGTCCCCACGACCCCGGGACTAGATTGGCCCGCCACCGTCATGTCCGACGACAATAGGGTCGTCCCCACGACCCCGGGACTAGATTGGCCCGCTACCGTCATGTCCGAAGACTATAGGGTCGTCCCCACGACCACGGGACTAGATTGGCCCGCCACCGCCATGTCCGACGACAATAGGGTCGTCCCCACGACCCCGGGTCTAGGTTGGCCAGCCGCCGACTTGTCCGACGACTATAGGGTCGTCCCCACGACCCCGGGACTAGATTGGCCCGCCACCGTCATGTCCAACGACTATAGGGTCGTCCCCACAACCACGGGCCAAAGTTGGCCAGCCGCCGACATGTCCGACGACTATAGGGTCGTCCCCACGACCCCGGGTCTAGGTTGTCCAGCCGCCGACTTGTCCGACGACTATAGGGTCGTACCCACGACCCCGAGACTAGATTGGTCCGCCACCGTCATGTCCGACGACTATAGGGTCGTCCCCACGACCCCGGGCCAAAGTTGGCCAGCCGCCGACATGTCCGACGACTATAGGGTCGTCCCCACGACCCCGAGACTAGATTGGCCCGCCACCTTCATGTCCGACGACAATAGGGTCGTCCCCACGACCCCGGGTCTAGGTTGCCCAGCTGCCGACATGTCCGACTATAGAGTCGTCCCCACGACACCGCGCCAAAGTTGGACAGCCGCCGACATGTCCGACTACTATAGGGTCGTCCCCACGACCTCGGGTCTAGAATGGCCCGCTACCGTCATGTCCGAAGACTATAGGGTCGTCCCCACGACCTCGGGACTAGATTGGCCCGCTACCGACAAGTCCGACGACTATAGAGTCGTCCCCACGACACCGGGCCAAAGTTGGCCAGCCGCCGACATGTCCGACGACTATAGGGTCGTCCCCACGACCCCGGGACTAGATTGACCCGCCACCGTCATGTCCGACGGTTATAGGGTCGTCCCCACGACCCCGGGTCCAGGTTGGCCAGCCGCCGACATTTCCGACGACTATAGAGTCGTCCCCACGACACCGGGCCAAAGTTGGCCAGCCGCCGACATGTCCGACGACTATAGGGTCGTCCCCACGACCCCGGGACAAGGTTGGCCCGCCGCCGACTTGTCCGACGACTATAGGGTCGTACCCACGACCCTGGGACTAGGCTGACAAGCCGCCAACATGTCCGACGACTATAGGGTCGTCCCCACGACCCCGGGACTAGATTGGCCCGCCACCGTCATGTCCAACGACTATAGGGTCGTGCCCACAACCACGGGCCAAAGTTGGCCAGCCGCCGACATGTCCGACGACTATAGGGTCGTCCCCACGACCCCGGGCCAAAGTTGGCCAGCTGCCGACATGTCCGACGACTATAGGGTCGTCCCCACGACCACGGGCCAAAGTTGGCATGCCGCCGAAATGTCCGACGACTATACGGTCGTCCCCACGACCCCGGGCCAAAGATGGCAAGCCGCCGAAATGTCCGAAGACTGTAGGGTCGTCCCCACGACACCGGGCCAAAGTTGGCCAGCCGCCGACATGTCCGACGACTATAGGGTCGTCCCCACGACCCCGGGCCAAAGATGTCCAGCCGCCGTCTTGTCCGACGACTATAGGGTCGTCCCCACGACCCCGAGTCCAGGTTGGCCAGCCGCCGACATTTCCGACGACTATAGAGTCGTCCCCACGACCGCGGGCCAAAGTTGGCCAGACGCCGACATGTCCGACGACTATAGGGTCGTCCCCACGACCCCGAGACTAGTTTGGCCCGCCACCGTCATGTCCGACGACAATAGGGTCGTCCCCACGACCCCGGGTCCAGGATGGCCAGCCGCCGACATTTCCGACGACTATAGAGTCGTCCCCACGACACCGGGCCAAAGTTGGCCAGCCGCCGACATGTCCGACGACTATAGGGTCGTCCCCACGACCCCGAGACTAGATTGGCCCGCCACCTTCATGTCCGACGACAATAGGGTCGTCCCCACGACCCCGGGTCTAGGTTGTGCAGCTGCCGACATGTCCGACGACTATAGAGTCGTCCCCATGACACCGCGCCAAAGTTGGACAGCCGCCGACATGTCCGACTACTATAGGGTCGTCCCCACGACCTCGGGTCTAGAATGGCCCGCCACCGTCATGTCCAACGACTATAGGGTCGTCCCCACGACCACGGGCCAAAGTTGGCATGCCGCCGAAATGTCCGACGACTATAGGGTCGTCCCCACGACCCCGGGCCAAAGTTGGCAAGCAGCCGAAATGTCCGACGACTATAGGGTCGTCCCCACGACCCCGGGACTAAATTGGCCCGCCACCGTCAAGTCCGACGGCTATAGGGTCGTCCCCACGACCCCGGGCCAAAGTTGGCCAGCCGCCGACATGTCCGACGACTATAGGGTCGTCCCCACGACCCCGAGACTAGATTGGTCCGCCACCGTCATGTCCGACGACAATAGGGTCGTCCCCACGACCCCGGGTCCAGGTTGGCCAGCCGCCGACATTTCCGACGACTATAGAGTCGTCCCCACGACACCGGGCCAAAGTTGGCCCGCCGCCGACATGTCCGACGACTATAGGGTCGTACCCACGACCCTGTGACTAGGCTGACAAGCCGCCAACATGTCCGACGACTATAGGGTCGTCTCCACGACCCCGGGCTAAAGATGTCCAGCCGCCGTCTTGTCCGACGAATATAGGGTCGTACCCACGACCCCGGGACTAGGCTGACAAGCCACCGTCATGTCCAACGACTATAGGGTCGTCCCCACAACCACGGGCCAAAGTTGGCCAGCCGCCGACATGTCCGACGACTATAGGGTCGTCCCCACGACCCCGGGCCAATGTTGGCCAATCGCCGACATGTCCAACGACTATAGGGTCGTCCCTACGACCCCGGGACTAGATTAGCCCGCCACCGTCATGTCCAACAACTATAGGGTCGTCCCCACGACCACGGGCCAAAGTTGGCATGCCGCCGAAATGTCCGACGACTATAGAGTCGTCCCCACGACCCCGGGCCAATGTTGGCCCGCCACCGTCATGTCCGACGACAATAGGGTCGTCCCCACGACCCCGAGACTAGATTGGCCCGCCACCGTCATGTCCAACGACTATAGGGTCGTCCCCACAACCACGGGCCAAAGTTGGCCAGCCGCCGACATGTCCGACGACTATTGGATCGTCCCCACGACCGCGGACCAATGTTGGCCAGCCGCTGACATGTCCGACGACTATAGGGTCGTCCCCACGACCCCGGGACTAGATTGGTCCGCCACCGTCATGTCCGACGACTATAGGGTCGTCCCCACGACCCCGGGCCAAAGTTGGCCAGCCGCCGACATGTCCGACGACTATAGGGTCGTCCCCACGACCCCGAGACTAGATTGGCCCGCCACCGTCATGTCCGACGACAATAGGGTCGTCCCCACGACCCCGGGTCCAGTATGGCCAGCCGCCGACATTTCCGACGACTATAGAGTCGTCCCCACGACACCGGGCCAAATTTGGCCAGCCGCCGACATGTCCGACGACTATAGGGTCGTCCCCACGACCCCGGGACTAGATTGGCCCGCCACCGTCATGTCCGACGATTATAGGGTCGTCCCCACGACCCCGGGACTAGATTGGCCCGCCACCGTCATGTCCGACGACAATAGGGTCGTCCCCACGACCCCGGGACTAGATTGGCCCGCTACCGTCATGTCCGAAGACTATAGGGTCGTCCCCACGACCACGGGACTAGATTGGCCCGCCACCGCCATGTCCGACGACAATAGGGTCGTCCCCACGACCCCGGGTCTAGGTTGTCCAGCCGCCGACTTGTCCGACGACTATAGGGTCGTACCCACGACCCCGAGACTAGATTGGTCCGCCACCGTCATGTCCGACGACTATAGGGTCGTCCCCACGACACCGGGCCAAAGTTGGCCAGCCGCCGACATGTCCGACGACTATAGGGTCGTCCCCACGACCCCGGGACTAGATTGGCCCGCCACCGACTTGTCCGACGACTATAGGGTCGTACCCACGACCCCGAGACTAGATTGGTCCGCCACCGTCATGTCCGACGACTATAGGGTCGTCCCCACGACACCGGGCCAAAGTTGGCCAGCCGCCGACATGTCCGACGACTATAGGGTCGTCCCCACGACCCCGGGACTAGATTGGCCCGCCACCGTCATGTCCGACGATTATAGGGTCGTCCCCACGACCGCGAGACTAGATTGGCCCGCCACCGTCATGTCCGACGACAATAGGGACGTCCCCACGACCCCGGGTCTAGGTTGGCCAGCCGCCGACATGTCCGACTACTATAGGGTCGTCCCCAGGACCTCGGGTCTAGATTGGCCCGCTACCGTCATGTCCGAAGACTATAGGGTCGTCCCCACGACCACGGGACTAGATTGGCCCGCCACCGCCATGTCCGACGACAATAGGGTCGTCCCCACGACCCCGGGTCTAGGTTGGCCAGCCGCCGACTTGTCCGACGACTATAGGGTCGTACCCACGACCCCGGGACTAGGCTGACAAGCCGCCAACATGTCCGACGACTATAGGGTCGTCCCCACGACCCCGGGCCAAAGATGTCCAGCCGCCGTCTTGTCCGACGACTATAGGGTCGTCCCCACGACCCCGAGTCCAGGTTGGCCAGCTGCCGACATTCCGACGACTATAGGGTCGTCCCCACGACCCCGGGTCCAGGTTGGCCAGCCGCCGACATTTCCGACGACTGTAGGGTCGTCCCCACGACCCCGGGACTAGATTGGCCCGCCACCGTCAAGTCCGACGACTATAGGGTCGTCCCCACGACCTCGGGTTCAGGTTGGCCAGCCGCCGACATTTCCGACGACTATAGAGTCGTCCCCACGACACCGGTCCAAAGTTGGCCAGCCGCCGACATGTCCGACGACTATAGGGTCGTCCCCACGACCCCGGGACTAGATTGGCCAGCCGCCGACATGTCTGACGACTATAGGGTCGTCCCCACGACCACGGGCCAAAGTTGGCATGCCGCGGAAATGTCCGACGACTATAGGGTCGTCCCCACGACACCGGGCCAAAGTTGGCCAGCCGCCGACATGTCCGACGACTATAGGGTCGTCCCCACGACCCCGGGACTAGATTGGCCCGCCACCGTCATGTCCGACGATTATAGGGTCGTCCCCACGACCGCGAGACTAGATTGGCCCGCCACCGTCATGTCCGACGACAATAGGGTCGTCCCCACGACCCCGGGTCTAGGTTGGCCAGCCGCCGACATGTCCGACTACTATAGGGTCGTCCCCAGGACCTCGGGTCTAGATTGGCCCGCTACCGTCATGTCCGAAGACTATAGGGTCGTCCCCACGACCACGGGACTAGATTGGCCCGCCACCGCCATGTCCGACGACAATAGGGTCGTCCCCACGACCCCGGGTCTAGGTTGGCCAGCCGCCGACTTGTCCGACGACTATAGGGTCGTACCCACGACCCCGGGACTAGGCTGACAAGCGGCCAACATGTCCGACGACTATAGGGTCGTCCCCACGACCCCGGGCCAAAGATGTCCAGCCGCCGTCTTGTCCGACGACTATAGGGTCGTCCCCACGACCCCGAATCCAGGTTGGCCAGCCGCCGACATTCCGACGACTATAGGGTCGTCCCCACGACCCCGGGCCAATGTTGGCCAATCGCCGACATGTCCGACGACTATAGGGTCGTCCCCACGCCCCGGGACTAGATTGGCCCGCCACCGTCATGTCCGACGATTATAGGGTCGTCCCCACGACCGCGAGACTAGATTGGCCCGCCCCCGTCATGTCCAACGACTATAGGGTCGTCCCCACAACCACGGGACTAGGTTAGCCAGCCGCCGACATGTCCGACGACTATAGGGTCGTCCCCACGACCCCGGGCCAATGTTGGCCAATCGCCGACATGTCCGACGACTATAGGGTCGTCCCCACGACCCCGGGCCAATGTTGGCCAATCGCCGACATGTCCGACGACTATAGGGTCGTCCCTACGACCCCGGGACTAGATTGGCCTGCCACCGTCATGTCCAACGACTATAGGGTCGCCCCCACGACCACGGGCCAAAGTTGGCATGCCGCCGACATGTCCGACGACTATTGGATCGTCCCCACGACCACGGGCCAATGTTGGCCAGCCGCCGACATGTCCGACGACTATAGGGTCGTCCCCACGACCCCGGGACTAGATTGGCCCGCCACCGTCATGTCCAACGACAATAGGGTCGTCCCCACGACCCCGGGTCTAGGTTGGCCAGCCGCCGTCTTGTTCGACGACTATAGGCTCGTCCCCACGACGCCGAGTCCAGGTTGGCCAGCCGCCGACATTTCCGACGACTATAGAGGCGTCCCCACGACCGCGGGCCAAAGTTGGCCAGACGCCGACATGTCCGACGACTATAGGGTCGTCCCCACGACCCCGAGACTAGATTGGCCCGCCACCGTCATGTCCGACGACAATAGGGTCGTCCCCACGACCCCGGGTCCAGGTTGGCCAGCCGCCGACACTTCCGACGACTATAGAGTCGTCCCCACGACACCGGGCCAAAGTTGGCCAGCCGCCGACATGTCCGACGACTATAGGGTCGTCCCCACGACCCCGGGACTAGATTGGCCCGCCACCGTCATGTCCGACGACAATAGGTTCGTCCCCACGACCCCGGGTCTAGGTTGTCCAGCCGCCGACTTGTCCGACGACTATAGGGTCGTACCCACGACCCCGAGACTAGATTGGTCCGCCACCGTCATGTCCGACGACTATAGGGTCGTCCCCACGACCCCGGGCCAAAGTTGGCCAGCCGCCGACATGTCCGACGACTATAGGGTCGTCCCCACGACCCCGAGACTAGATTGGCCCGCCACCTTCATGTCCGACGACAATAGGGTCGTCCCCACGACCCCGGGTCTAGGTTGCCCAGCTGCCGACAT
Organism: Andrena praecox; assembly: GCA_963932275.1. NCBI lineage: Eukaryota > Metazoa > Arthropoda > Insecta > Hymenoptera > Andrenidae > Andrena > Andrena praecox. The sequence continues at coordinate 677,089 of CAWVQO010000105.1, forward strand.
GTCCGACGACTATTGAGTCGTCCCCACGACACCGCGCCAAAGTTGGACAGCCGCCGACATGTCCGACTACTATAGGGTCGTCCCCACGACCTCGGGTCTAGAATGGCCCGCTACCGTCATGTCCGAAGACTATAGGGTCGTCCCCACGACCTCGGGACTAGATTGGCCCGCTACCGACAAGTCCGACGACTATAGGGTCGTCCCACGACCCCGGGCCAAAGTTGGCAAGCCGCCGAAATGTCCGACGACTTTAGGGTCGTCCCCACGACACCGGGACTAGATTGGCCCGCCACTGTCAAGTCCGACGTCTATAGGGTCGTCCCCACGACCCCGGGTCCAGGTTGGCCAGCCGCCGACATTTCCGACGACTATAGAGTCGTCCCCACGACACCGGGCCAAAGTTGGCCAGCCGCCGACATGTCCGACGACTATAGTATCGTCCCCACGACCCCGGGACTAGATTGGCCCGCCACCGTCATGTCCGACGACAATAGGGTCGTCCCCACGACCCCGGGTCTAGGTTGGCCAGCCGCCGACATGTCCGACTACTATAGGGTCGTCCCCAGGACCTCGGGTCTAGATTGGCCCGCTACCGTCATGTCCGAAGACTATAGGGTCGTCCCCACGACCACGGGACTAGATTGGCCCGCCACCGCCATGTCCGACGACAATAGGGTCGTCCCCACGACCCCGGGTCTAGGTTGGCCAGCCGCCGACTTGTCCGACGACTATAGGGTCGTACCCACGACCCCGGGACTAGGCTGACAAGCCGCCAACATGTCCGACGACTATAGGGTCGTCCCCACGACCCCGGGCCAAAGATGTCCAGCCGCCGTCTTGTCCGACGACTATAGGGTCGTCCCCACGACCCCGAATCCAGGTTGGCCAGCCGCCGACATTCCGACGACTATAGGGTCGTCCCCACGACCCCGGGCCAATGTTGGCCAATCGCCGACATGTCCGACGACTATAGGGTCGTCCCCACGACCCCGGGACTAGATTGGCCCGCCACCGTCATGTCCGACGATTATAGGGTCGTCCCCACGACCGCGAGACTAGATTGGCCCGCCACCGTCATGTCCAACGACTATAGGGTCGTCCCCACGACCCCGGGCCAATGTTGGCCAATCGCCGACATGTCCGACGACTATAGGGTCGTCCCCACGACCCCGGGACTAGATTGGCCCGCCACCGTCATGTCCGACGATTATAGGGTCGTCCCCACGACCCCGCGACTAGATTGGCCCGCCACCGTCATGTCCAACGACTATAGGGTCGTCCCCACAACCACGGGCCAAAGTTGGCCAGCCGCCGACATGTCCGACGACTATTGGATCGTCCCCACGACCACGGGCCAATGTTGGCCAGCCGCCGACATGTCCGACGACTATAGGGTCGTCCCCACGACCCCGGGACTAGATTGGTCCGCCACCGTCATGTCCGACGACTATAGGGTCGTCCCCACGACCCCGGGCCAAAGATGGCCAGCCGCCGACATGTCCGACGACTATAGGGTCGTCCCCACGACCCCGAGACTAGATTGGCCCGCCACCGTCATGTCCGACGACAATAGGGTCGTCCCCACGACCCCGGGTCCAGGTTGGCCAGCCGCCGACATTTCCGACGACTATAGAGTCGTCCCCACGACACCGGGCCAAAGTTGGCCAGCCGCCGACATGTCCGACGATTATAGGGTCGTCCCCACGACCCCGGGACAAGGTTGGCCCGCCGCCGACTTGTCCGACGACTATAGGGTCGTACCCACGACCCTGTGACTAGGCTGACAAGCCGCCAACATGTCCGACGACTATAGGGTCGTCCCCACGACCCCGGGCCAAAGATGTCCAGCCGCCGTCTTGTCCGACGACAATAGGGTCGTCCCCACGACCCGGGACTAGATTGGCCCGCCACCGTCATGTCCATCGACTATAGGGTCGTCCCCACAACCACGGGCCAAAGTTGGCCATCCGCCGACATGTCCGACGACTATAGGGTCGTCCCCACGACCCCGGGCCAAAGTTGGCCAGCTGCCGACATGTCCGACGACTATAGGGTCGTCCCCACGACCCCGGGACAAGGTTGGCCCGCCGCCGACTTGTCCGACGACTATAGGGTCGTACCCACCACCCCGGGACTAGGCTGACAAGCCGCCAACATGTCCGACGACTATAGGGTCGTCCCCACGACCCCGGGCCAAAGATGTGCAGCCGCCGTCTTGTCCGACGACTATAGGGTCGTCCCCACGACCCCGAGTCCGGGTTGGCCAGCCGCCGACATTTCCGACGACTATAGAGTCGTCCCCACGACCCCGGGCCAAAGTTGGCAAGCCGCCGAAATGTCCGAAGACTGTAGGGTCGTCCCCACGACACTGGGCCAAAGTTGGCCAGCCGCCGACATGTCCGACGACTATAGGGTCGTCCCCACGACCCCGGGCCAAAGATGTCCAGCCGCCGTCTTGTCCGACGACTATAGGCTCGTCCCCACGACCCCGAGTCCAGGTTGGCCAGCCGCCGACATTTCCGACGACTATAGAGGCGTCCCCACGACCGCGGGCCAAAGTTGGCCAGACGCCGACATGTCCGACGACTATAGGGTCGTCCCCACGACCCCGGGCCAAAGATGGCCAGCCGCCGACATGTCCGACGACTATAGGGTCGTCCCCACGACCCCGAGACTAGATTGGCCCGCCACCGTCATTTCCGACGACAATAGGGTCGTCCCCACGACCCCGGGTCCAGGTTGGCCAGCCGCCGACATTTCCGACGACTATAGAGTCGTCCCCACGACACCGGGCCAAAGTTGGCCAGCCGCCGACATGTCCGACGATTATAGGGTCGTCCCCACGACCCCGAGTCCGGGTTGGCCAGCCGCCGACATTTCCGACGACTATAGAGTCGTCCCCACGACCCCGGGCCAAAGTTGGCATGCCGCCGAAATGTCCGAAGACTGTAGGGTCGTCCCCACGACACCGGGCCAAAGTTGGCCAGCCGCCGACATGTCCGACGACTATAGGGTCGTCCCCACGACCCCGGGCCAAAGATGGCCAGCCGCCGACATGTCCGACGACTATAGGGTCGTCCCCACGACCCCGAGACTAGATTGGCCCGCCACCGTCATTTCCGACGACAATAGGGTCGTCCCCACGACCCCGGGTCCAGGTTGGCCAGCCGCCGACATTTCCGACGACTATAGAGTCGTCCCCACGACACCGGGCCAAAGTTGGCCAGCCGCCGACATGTCCGACGATTATAGGGTCGTCCCCACGACCCCGGGACAAGGTTGGCCCGCCGCCGACTTGTCCGACGACTATAGGGTCGTACCCACGACCCTGTGACTAGGCTGACAAGCCGCCAACATGTCCGACGACTATAGGGTCGTCCCCACGACCCCGGGCCAAAGATGTGCAGCCGCCGTCTTGTCCGACGACTATAGGGTCGTCCCCACGACCCCGAGTCCGGGTTGGCCAGCCGCCGACATTTCCGACGACTATAGAGTCGTCCCCACGACCCCGGGCCAAAGTTGGCATGCCGCCGAAATGTCCGAAGACTGTAGGGTCGTCCCCACGACACCGGGCCAAAGTTGGCCAGCCGCCGACATGTCCGACGACTATAGGGTCGTCCCCACGACCCCGGGCCAAAGATGTCCAGCCGCCGTCTTGTCCGACGACTATAGGCTCGTCCCCACGACCCCGAGTCCAGGTTGGCCAGCCGCCGACATTTCCGACGACTATAGAGGCGTCCCCACGACCGCGGGCCAAAGTTGGCCAGACGCCGACATGTCCGACGACTATAGGGTCGTCCCCACGACCCCGAGACTAGATTGGCCCGCCACCGTCATGTCCGACGACAATAGGGTCGTCCCCACGACCCCGGGTCCAGGTTGGCCAGCCGCCGACACTTCCGACGACTATAGAGTCGTCCCCACGACACCGGGCCAAAGTTGGCCAGCCGCCGACATGTCCGACGACTATAGGGTCGTCCCCACGACCCCGGGACTAGATTGGCCCGCCACCGTCATGTCCGACGACAATAGGTTCGTCCCCACGACCCCGGGTCTAGGTTGTCCAGCCGCCGACTTGTCCGACGACTATAGGGTCGTACCCACGACGCCGAGACTAGATTGGTCCGCCACCGTCATGTCCGACGACTATAGGGTCGTCCCCACGACCCCGGGACTAGGTTGGCCAGCCGCCGACATGTCTGACGACTATAGGGTCGCCCCGACGACCCCGGGCCAATGTTGGCCAATCGCCAACATGTCCGACGACTATAGGGTCGTCCCTACGACCCCGGGACTAGATTGGCCCGCCACCGTCATGTCCAACGATTATAGGGTCGTCCCCACGACCTCGGGTCTAGAATGGCCCGCTACCGTCATGTCCGAAGACTATAGGGTCGTCCCCACGACCTCGGGACTAGATTGGCCCGCTACCGACAAGTCCGACGACTATAGGGTCGTCCCACGACCCCGGGCCAAAGTTGGCAAGCCGCCGAAATGTCCGACGACTTTAGGGTCGTCCCCACGACACCGGGACTAGATTGGCCCGCCACTGTCAAGTCCGACGTCTATAGGGTCGTCCCCACGACCCCGGGTCCAGGTTGGCCAGCCGCCGACATTTCCGACGACTATAGAGTCGTCCCCACGACACCGGGCCAAAGTTGGCCAGCCGCCGACATGTCCGACGACTATAGTGTCGTCCCCACGACCCCGGGACTCGATTGGCCCGCCACCGTCATGTCCGACGACAATAGGGTCGTCCCCACGACACCGGGTATAGGTTGGCCAGCCGCCGACATGTCCGACTACTATAGGGTCGTCCCCAGGACCTCGGGTCTAGATTGGCCCGCTACCGTCATGTCCGAAGACTATAGGGTCGTCCCCACGACCACGGGACTAGATTGGCCCGCCACCGCCATGTCCGACGACAATAGGGTCGTCCCCACGACCCCGGGTCTAGGTTGGCCAGCCGCCGACTTGTCCGACGACTATAGGGTCGTACCCACGACCCCGGGACTAGGCTGACAAGCCGCCAACATGTCCGACGACTATAGGGTCGTCCCCACGACCCCGGGCCAAAGATGTCCAGCCGCCGTCTTGTCCGACGACTATAGGGTCGTCCCCACGACCCCGAATCCAGGTTGGCCAGCCGCCGACATTCCGACGACTATAGGGTCGTCCCCACGACCCCGGGCCAATGTTGGCCAATCGCCGACATGTCCGACGACTATAGGGTCGTCCCCACGACCCCGGGACTAGATTGGCCCGCCACCGTCATGTCCGACGATTATAGGGTCGTCCCCACGACCGCGAGACTAGATTGGCCCGCCACCGTCATGTCCAACGACTATAGGGTCGTCCCCACAACCACGGGCCAAAGTTGGCCAGCCGCCGACATGTCCGACGACTATAGGGTCGTCCCCACGACCCCGGGCCAAAGTTGGCAAGCCGCCGAAATGTCCGACGACTATAGGGTCGTCCCCACTACCCCGGGACTAGGTTGGCCAGCCGCCGACATGTCTGACGACTATAGGGTCGCCCCGACGACCCCGGGCCAATGTTGGCCAATCGCCAACATGTCCGACGACTATAGGGTCGTCCCCACGACCCCGGGCCAATGTTGGCCAATCGCCGACATGTCCGACGACTATAGGGTCGTCCCTACGACCCCAGGACTAGATTGGCCCGCCACCGTCATGTCCAACGACTATAGGGTCGCCCCCACGACCACGGGCCAAAGTTGGCATGCCGCCGACATGTCCGACGACTATTGGATCGTCCCCACGACCACGGGCCAATGTTGGCCAGCCGCCGACATGTCCGACGACTATAGGGTCGTCCCCACGACCCCGGGACTAGATTGGCCCGCCACCGTCATGTCCAACGACAATAGGGTCGTCCCCACGACCCCGGGTCTAGGTTGGCCAGCCGCCGACTTGTCCGACGACTATAGGGTCGTACCCACGACCCCGGGACTAGGCTGACAAGCCGCCAACATGTCCGACGACTATAGGGTCGTCCCCACGACCCCGGGACTAGATTGGCCCGCCACCGTCATGTCCGACGACAATACGGTCGTCCCCACGACCCCGGGTCTAGGTTGGCCAGCCGCCGACTTGTCCGACGACTATATGGTCGTTCCCAGGACCTCGGGACTAGATTGGCCCGCCACCGTCATGTCCAACGACTATAGGGTCGTCCCCACGACCACGGGCCAAAGTTGGCATGCCGCCGAAATGTCCGACGATTATAGGGTCGTCCCCACGACCCCGGGCCAAAGTTGGCAAGCCGCCGAAATGTCCGAAGACTGTAGGGTCGTCCCCACGACCCCGGGGCAAAGTTGGCCAGCCGCCGACATGTCCGACGACTATAGGGTCGTCCCCACTACCCCGAGACTAGATTGGCCCGCCACCGTCATGTCCGACGACAATAGGGTCGTCCCCACGACCTCGGGTCCAGGTTGGCCAGCCGCCGACATTTCCGACGACTATAGAGTCGTCCCCACGACACCGGTCCAAAGTTGGCCAGCCGCCGACATGTCCGACGACTATAGGGTCGTCCCCACGACCCCGGGACTAGATTGGCCCGCCACCGTCATGTCCAACGACTATAGGGTCGTCCCCACAACCACGGGCCAAAGTTGGCCAGCCGCCGACTTGTCCGACGACTATAGGGTCGTCCCCAGGACCTCGGGACTAGATTGGCCCGCCACCGTCATGTCCAACGACTATAGGGTCGTCCCCACGACCACGGGCCAAAGTTGGCATGCCGCCGAAATGTCCGACGATTATAGGGTCGTCCCCACGACCCCGGGCCAAAGTTGGCAAGCCGCCGAAATGTCCGAAGACTGTAGGGTCGTCCCCACGACCCCGGGCCAAAGATGTCCAGCCGCCGTCTTGTCCGACGACTATAGGGTCGTCCCCACGACCCCGAGTCCAGGTTGGCCAGCCGCCGACATTTCCGACGACTATAGAGTCGTCCCCACGACCGCGGGCCAAAGTTGGCCAGACGCCGACATGTCCGACGACTATAGGGTCGTCCCCACGACCCCGAGACTAGATTGGCCCGCCACCGTCATGTCCGACGACAATAGGGTCGTCCCCACGACCCCGGGTCCAGGTTGGCCAGCCGCCGACATTTCCGACGACTATAGAGTCGTCCCCACGACACCGGGCCAAAGTTGGCCAGCCGCCGACATGTCCGACGACTACAGGGTCGTCCCGACGACCCCGGGACTAGATTGGCCCGCCACCGTCATGTCCGACGATTATAGGGTCGTCCCCACGACCCCGGGACTAGATTGGCCCGCCACTGTCAAGTCCGACGTCTATAGGGTCGTCCCCACGACCCCGGGTCCAGGTTGGCCAGCCGCCGACATTTCCGACGACTATAGAGTCGTCCCCACGACACCGGGCCAAAGTTGGCCAGCCGCCGACATGTCCGACGACTATAGTGTCGTCCCCACGACCCCGGGACTAGATTGGCCCGCCACCGTCATGTCCGACGACAATAGGGTCGTCCCCACGACCCCGGGTCTAGGTTGGCCAGCCGCCGACATGTCCGACTACTATAGGGTCGTCCCCAGGACCTCGGGTCTAGATTGGCCCGCTACCGTCATGTCCGAAGACTATAGGGTCGTCCCCACGACCACGGGACTAGATTGGCCCGCCACCGCCATGTCCGACGACAATAGGGTCGTCCCCACGACCCCGGGTCTAGGTTGGCCAGCCACCGTCATGTCCAACGACTATAGGGTCGTCCCCACGACCACGGGCCAAAGTTGGCATGCCGCCGAAATGTCCGACGATTATAGGGTCGTCCCCACGACCCCGGGCCAAAGTTGGCAAGCCGCCGAAATGTCCGAAGACTGTAGGGTCGTCCCCACGACCCCGGGGCAAAGTTGGCCAGCCGCCGACATGTCCGACGACTATAGGGTCGTCCCCACGACCCCGAGACTAGATTGGCCCGCCACCGTCATGTCCGACGACAATAGGGTCGTCCCCACGACCTCGGGTCCAGGTTGGCCAGCCGCCGACATTTCCGACGACTATAGAGTCGTCCCCACGACACCGGTCCAAAGTTGGCCAGCCGCCGACATGTCCGACGACTATAGGGTCGTCCCCACGACCCCGGGACTAGATTGGCCCGCCACCGTCATGTCCAACGACTATAGGGTCGTCCCCACAACCACGGGCCAAAGTTGGCCAGCCGCCGACTTGTCCGACGACTATAGGGTCGTCCCCAGGACCTCGGGACTTGATTGGCCCGCCACCGTCATGTCCAACGACTATAGGGTCGTCCCCACGACCACGGGCCAAAGTTGGCATGCCGCCGAAATGTCCGACGATTATAGGGTCGTCCCCACGACCCCGGGCCAAAGTTGGCAAGCCGCCGAAATGTCCGAAGACTGTAGGGTCGTCCCCACGACCCCGGGCCAAAGATGTCCAGCCGCCGTCTTGTCCGACGACTATAGGGTCGTCCCCACGACCCCGGGTCCAGGTTGGCCAGCCGCCGACATTTCCGACGACTATAGAGTCGTCCCCACGACACCGGGCCAAAGTTGGCCAGCCGCCGACATGTCCGACGACTACAGGGTCGTCCCGACGACCCCGGGACTAGATTGGCCCGCCACCGTCATGTCCGACGATTATAGGGTCGTCCCCACGACCCCGGGACTAGATTGGCCCGCCACTGTCAAGTCCGACGTCTATAGGGTCGTCCCCACGACCCCGGGTCCAGGTTGGCCAGCCGCCGACATTTCCGACGACTATAGAGTCGTCCCCACGACACCGGGCCAAAGTTGGCCAGCCGCCGACATGTCCGACGACTATAGTGTCGTCCCCACGACCCCGGGACTAGATTGGCCCGCCACCGTCATGTCCGACGACAATAGGGTCGTCCCCACGACCCCGGGTCTAGGTTGGCCAGCCGCCGACATGTCCGACTACTATAGGGTCGTCCCCAGGACCTCGGGTCTAGATTGGCCCGCTACCGTCATGTCCGAAGAATATAGGGTCGTCCCCACGACCACGGGACTAGATTGGCCCGCCACCGCCATGTCCGACGACAATAGGGTCGTCCCCACGACCCCGGGTCTAGGTTGGCCAGCCGCCGACTTGTCCGACGACTATAGGGTCGTACCCACGACCCCGGGACTAGGCTGACAAGCCGCCAACATGTCCGACGACTATAGGGTCGTCCCCACGACCCCGGGCCAAAGATGTCCAGCCGCCGTCTTGTCCGACGACTATAGGGTCGTCCCCACGACCCCGAATCCAGGTTGGCCCGCCACCGTCATGTCCAACGACTATAGGGTCGTCCCCACAACCACGGGCCAAAGTTGGCCAGCCGCCGACATGTCCGACGACTATAGGGTCGTCCCCACGACCCCGGGCCAAAGTTGGCAAGCCGCCGAAATGTCCGACGACTATAGGGTCGTCCCCACTACCCCGGGACTAGGTTGGCCAGCCGCCGACATGTCTGACGACTATAGGGTCGCCCCGACGACCCCGGGCCAATGTTGGCCAATCGCCGACATGTCCGACGACTATAGGGTCGTCCCTACGACCCCAGGACTAGATTGGCCCGCCACCGTCATGTCCAACGACTATAGGGTCGCCCCCACGACCACGGGCCAAAGTTGGCATGCCGCCGACATGTCCGACGACTATTGGATCGTCCCCACGACCACGGGCCAATGTTGGCCAGCCGCCGACATGTCCGACGACTATAGGGTCGTCCCCACGACCCCGGGACTAGATTGGCCCGCCACCGTCATGTCCAACGACAATAGGGTCGTCCCCACGACCCCGGGTCTAGGTTGGCCAGCCGCCGACTTGTCCGACGACTATAGGGTCGTACCCACGACCCCGGGACTAGGCTGACAAGCCGCCAACATGTCCGACGACTATAGGGTCGTCCCCACGACCCCGGGCCAAAGATGTCCAGCCGCCGTCTTGTCCGACGACTATAGGGTCGTCCCCACGACCCCGCGACTAGATTGGCCCGCCACCGTCATGTCCAACGACTATAGGGTCGTCCCCACAACCACGGGCCAAAGTTGGCCAGCCGCCGACATGTCCGACGACTATTGGATCGTCCCCACGACCACGGGCCAATGTTGGCCCGCCGCCGACATGTCCGACGACTATAGGGTCGTCCCCACGACCCCGGGACTAGATTGGTCCGCCACCGTCATGTCCGACGACTATAGGGTCGTCCCCACGACCCCGGGCCAAAGATGGCCAGCCGCCGACATGTCCGACGACTATAGGGTCGTCCCCACGACCCCGAGACTAGATTGGCCCGCCACCGTCATGTCCGACGACAATAGGGTCGTCCCCACGACCCCGGGTCCAGGTTGGCCAGCCGCCGACATTTCCGACGACTATAGAGTCGTCCCCACGACACCGGGCCAAAGTTGGCCAGCCGCCGACATGTCCGACGATTATAGGGTCGTCCCCACGACCCCGGGACAAGGTTGGCCCGCCGCCGACTTGTCCGACGACTATAGGGTCGTACCCACCACCCCGGGACTAGGCTGACAAGCCGCCAACATGTCCGACGACTATAGGGTCGTCCCCACGACCCCGGGCCAAAGATGTGCAGCCGCCGTCTTGTCCGACGACTATAGGGTCGTCCCCACGATCCCGAGTCCAGGTTGGCCAGCCGCCGACATTTCCGACGACTATAGAGTCGTCCCCACGACCCCGGGCCAAAGTTGGCAAGCCGCCGAAATGTCCGAAGACTGTAGGGTCGTCCCCACGACACCGGGCCAAAGTTGGCCAGCCGCCGACATGTCCGACGACTATAGGGTCGTCCCCACGACCCCGGGCCAAAGATGTCCAGCCGCCGTCTTGTCCGACGACTATAGGCTCGTCCCCACGACCCCGAGTCCAGGTTGGCCAGCCGCCGACATTTCCGACGACTATAGAGGCGTCCCCACGACCGCGGGCCAAAGTTGGCCAGACGCCGACATGTCCGACGACTATAGGGTTGTCCCCACGACCCCGAGACTAGATTGGCCCGCCACCGTCATGTCCGACGACAATAGGGTCGTCCCCACGACCCCGGGTCCAGGTTGGCCAGCCGCCGACACTTCCGACGACTATAGAGTCGTCCCCACGACACCGGGCCAAAGTTGGCCAGCCGCCGACATGTCCGACGACTATAGGGTCGTCCCCACGACCCCGGGACTAGATTGGCCCGCCACCGTCATGTCCGACGACAATAGGTTCGTCCCCACGACCCCGGGTCTAGGTTGTCCAGCCGCCGACTTGTCCGACGACTATAGGGTCGTACCCACGACCCCGAGACTAGATTGGTCCGCCACCGTCATGTCCGACGACTATAGGGTCGTCCCCACGACCCCGGGCCAAAGTTGGCCAGCCGCCGACATGTCCGACGACTATAGGGTCGTCCCCACGACCCCGAGACTAGATTGGCCCGCCACCTTCATGTCCGACGACAATAGGGTCGTCCCCACGACCCCGGGTCTAGGTTGCCCAGCTGCCGACATGTCCGACGACTATAGAGTCGTCCCCACGACACCGCGCCAAAGTTGGACAGCCGCCGACATGTCCGACTACTATAGGGTCGTCCCCACGACCTCGGGTCTAGAATGGCCCGCTACCGTCATGTCCGAAGACTATAGGGTCGTCCCCACGACCTCGGGACTAGATTGGCCCGCTACCGACAAGTCCGACGACTATAGGGTCGTCCCACGACCCCGGGCCAAAGTTGGCAAGCCGCCGAAATGTCCGACGACTTTAGGGTCGTCCCCACGACACCGGGACTAGATTGGCCCGCCACTGTCAAGTCCGACGTCTATAGGGTCGTCCCCACGACCCCGGGTCCAGGTTGGCCCGCCGCCGACATTTCCGACGACTATAGAGTCGTCCCCACGACACCGGGCCAAAGTTGGCCAGCCGCCGACATGTCCGACGACTATAGTGTCGTCCCCACGACCCCGGGACTAGATTGACCCGCCACCGTCATGTCCGACGGTTATAGGGTCGTCCCCACGACCCCGGGTCCAGGTTGGCCAGCCGCCGACATTTCCGACGACTATAGAGTCCTCCCCACGACACCGGGCCAAAGTTGGCCAGACGCCGACATGTCCGACGACTATAGGGTCGTCCCCACGACCCCGAGACAAGGTTGGCCCGCCGCCGACTTGTCCGACGACTATAGGGTCGTACCCACCACCCCGGGACTAGGCTGACAAGCCGCCAACATGTCCGACGACTATAGGGTCGTCCCCACGACCCCGGGACTAGATTGGCCCGCCACCGTCATGTCCGACGACAATACGGTCGTCCCCACGACCCCGGGTCTAGGTTGGCCAGCCGCCGACTTGTCCGACGACTATAGGGTCGTTCCCAGGACCTCGGGACTAGATTGGCCCGCCACCGTCATGTCCAACGACTATAGGGTCGTCCCCACGACCACGGGCCAAAGTTGGCATGCCGCCGAAATGTCCGACGATTATAGGGTCGTCCCCACGACCCCGGGCCAAAGTTGGCAAGCCGCCGAAATGTCCGAAGACTGTAGGGTCGTCCCCACGACCCCGGGGCAAAGTTGGCCAGCCGCCGACATGTCCGACGACTATAGGGTCGTCCCCACGACCCCGAGACTAGATTGGCCCGCCACCGTCATGTCCGACGACAATAGGGTCGTCCCCACGACCTCGGGTCCAGGTTGGCCAGCCGCCGACATTTCCGACGACTATAGAGTCGTCCCCACGACACCGGTCCAAAGTTGGCCAGCCGCCGACATGTCCGACGACTATAGGGTCGTCCCCACGACCCCGGGACTAGATTGGCCCGCCACCGTCATGTCCAACGACTATAGGGTCGTCCCCACAACCACGGGCCAAAGTTGGCCAGCCGCCGACATGTCCGACGACTATAGGGACGTCCCCACGACCCCGGGACTAGATTGGCCCGCCACCGTCATGTCCAACGACTATAGGGTCGTCCCCACAACCACGGGCCAAAGTTGGCCAGCCGCCGACATGTCCGACGACTATAGGGTCGTCCCCACGACCCCGGGACTAGATTGACCCGCCACCGTCATGTCCGACGACAATACGGTCGTCCCCACGACCCCGGGTCTAGGTTGGCCAGCCGCCGACTTGTCCGACGACTATAGGGTCGTCCCCAGGACCTCGGGACTAGATTGGCCCGCCACCGTCATGTCCAACGACTATAGGGTCGTCCCCACGACCACGGGCCAAAGTTGGCATGCCGCCGAAATGTCCGACGATTATAGGGTCGTCCCCACGACCCCGGGCCAAAGTTGGCAAGCCGCCGAAATGTCCGAAGACTGTAGGGTCGTCCCCACGACCCCGGGCCAAAGATGTCCAGCCGCCGTCTTGTCCGACGACTATAGGGTCGTCCCCACGACCCCGAGTCCAGGTTGGCCAGCCGCCGACATTTCCGACGACTATAGAGTCGTCCCCACGACCGCGGGCCAAAGTTGGCCAGACGCCGACATGTCCGACGACTATAGGGTCGTCCCCACGACCCCGAGACTAGATTGGCCCGCCACCGTCATGTCCGACGACAATAGGGTCGTCCCCACGACCCCGGGTCCAGGTTGGCCAGCCGCCGACATTTCCGACGACTATAGAGTCGTCCCCACGACACCGGGCCAAAGTTGGCCAGCCGCCGACATGTCCGACGACTACAGGGTCGTCCCGACGACCCCGGGACTAGATTGGCCCGCCACCGTCATGTCCGACGATTATAGGGTCGTCCCCACGACCCCGGGATTAGCTTGGCCCGCCGCCGAATTGTTCGACGACTATAGGGTCGTCCCCACGACCCCGGGACTAGATTGGCCCGCCACCGTCATGTCCAACGACTATAGGGTCGTCCCCACGACCACGGGCCAAAGTTGGCATGCCGCCGACATGTCCGACGACTATAGGGTCGACCCCACGACCCCGGGACTAGATTGGCCCGCCACCGTCATGTCCGACGATTATAGGGTCGTCCCCACGACCCCGGGACAAGCTTGACCCGCCGCCGAATTGTTCGACGACTATAGGGTCGTCCCCACGACCCCGGGACTAGATTGACCCGCCACCGTCATGTCCGACGACAATACGGTCGTCCCCACGACCCCGGGTCTAGGTTGGCCAGCCGCCGACTTGTCCGACGACTATAGGGTCGTCCCCAGGACCTCGGGACTAGATTGGCCCGCCACCGTCATGTCCAACGACTATAGGGTCGTCCCCACGACCACGGGCCAAAGTTGGCATGCCGCCGAAATGTCCGACGATTATAGGGTCGTCCCCACGACCCCGGGCCAAAGTTGGCAAGCCGCCGAAATGTCCGAAGACTGTAGGGTCGTCCCCACGACACCGGGCCAAAGTTGGCCAGCCGCCGACATGTCCGACGACTATAGGGTCGTCCCCACGACCCCGGGCCAAAGATGTCCAGCCGCCGTCTTGTCCGACGACTATAGGGTCGTCCCCACGACCCCGAGTCCAGGTTGGCCAGCCGCCAACATTTCCGACGACTATAGAGTCGTCCCCACGACCCCGGGCCAAAGTTGGCCAGCCGTCGACATGTTCGACGACTATAGGGTCGTCCCCACGACCCCGAGAATGGATTGGCCCGCCACCGTCATGTCCGACGACAGTAGGGTCGTCCCCACGACCCCGGGTCCAGGTTGGCCAGCCGCCGACATTTCGGACGACTATAGAGTCGTCCCCACGACACCGGGCCAAAGTTGGCCAGCCGCCGACATGTCCGACGACTACAGGGTCGTCCCCACGACCCCGGGACTAGATTGGCCCGCCACCGTCATGTCCGACGATTATAGGGTCGTCCCCACGACCCCGGGATTAGCTTGGCCCGCCGCCGAATTGTTCGACGACTATAGGGTCGTCCCCACGACCCCGGGACTAGATTGGCCCGCCACCGTCATGTCCGACGACAATAGGGTCGTCCCCACGACCCCGGGTCTAGGTTGGCCAGCCGCCGACTTGTCCGACGACTATAGGGTCGTACCCACGACCCCGGGACTAGGCTGACAAGCCGCCAGCATGTCCGACGACTATTGGAACGTCCCCACGACCACGGGCCAATGTTGGCCAGCCGCCGAAATGTCCGACGACTGTAGGGTCGTCCCCACGACCCCGGGACTAGATTGGCCCGCCACCGTCAAGTCCGACGACTATAGGGTCGTCCCCACGACCCCGGGTCCAGGTTGGCCAGCCGCCGACATTTCCGACGACTATAGAGTCGTCCCCACGACACCGGGCCAAAGTTGGCCAGCCGCCGACATGTCCGACGGCTATAGGGTCGTCCCCACGACCCCGGGACTAGATTGACCCGCCACCGTCATGTCCGACGGTTATAGGGTCGTCCCCACGACCGCGAGACTAGATTGGCCCGCCACCGTCATGTCCGACGACAATAGGGTCGTCCCCACGACCCCGGGTCCAGGTTGGCCAGCCGCCGACATTTCCGACGACTATAGAGTCGTCCCCACGACACCGGGCCAAAGTTGGCCAGCCGCCGACATGTCCGACGACTATAGGGTCGTCCCCACGACCCCGGGACAAGGTTGGCCCGCCGCCGACTTGTCCGACGACTATAGGGTCGTACCCACGACCCTGGGACTAGGCTGACAAGCCGCCAACATGTCCGACGACTATAGGGTCGTCCCCACGACCCCGGGACTAGATTGGCCCGCCACCGTCATGTCCAACGACTATAGGGTCGTGCCCACAACCACGGGCCAAAGTTGGCCAGCCGCCGACATGTCCGACGACTATAGGGTCGTCCCCACGACCCCGGGCCAAAGTTCGCCAGCTGCCGACATGTCCGACGACTATAGGGTCGTCCCCACGACCCCGGGACAAGGTTGGCCCGCCGCCGACTTGTCCGACGACTATAGGGTCGTACCCACCACCCCGGGACTAGGCTGACAAGCCGCCAACATGTCCGACGACTATAGTGTCGTCCCCACGACCCCGGGCCAAAGATGTCCAGCCGCCGTCTTGTCCGACGACTATAGGGTCGTCCCCACGACCCCGAGACTAGATTGACCCGCCACCGTCATGTCCGACGACAATAGGGTCGTACCCACGACCCTGGGACTAGGCTGACAAGCCGCCAACATGTCCGACGACTATAGGGTCGTCCCCACGACCCCGGGACTAGATTGGCCCGCCACCGTCATGTCCAACGACTATAGGGTCGTGCCCACAACCACGGGCCAAAGTTGGCCAGCCGCCGACATGTCCGACGACTATAGGGTCGTCCCCACGACCCCGGGCCAAAGTTGGCCAGCTGCCGACATGTCCGACGACTATAGGGTCGTCCCCACGACCCCGGGACAAGGTTGGCCCGCCGCCGACTTGTCCGACGACTATAGGGTCGTCCCCACGACCCCGAGACTAGATTGACCCGCCACCGTCATGTCCGACGACAATAGGGTCGTACCCACGACCCTGGGACTAGGCTGACAAGCCGCCAACATGTCCGACGACTATAGGGTCGTCCCCACGACCCCGGGACTAGATTGGCCCGCCACCGTCATGTCCAACGACTATAGGGTCGTGCCCACAACCACGGGCCAAAGTTGGCCAGCCGCCGACATGTCCGACGACTATAGGGTCGTCCCCACGACCCCGGGCCAAAGTTCGCCAGCTGCCGACATGTCCGACGACTATAGGGCCGTACCCACGACCCCGGGACTAGGCTGACAAGCCGCCAACATGTCCGACGACTATAGGGTCGTCCCCACGACCCCGGGCCAAAGTTGGCCAGCCGCCGACATGTCCGACGACTTTAGGGTCGTCCCCACGACCCCGGGACTAGATTGGCCCGCCACCGTCAAGTCCGACGACTATAGGGTCGTCCCCAGGACCTCGGGACTAGATTGGCCCGCCACCGTCAAGTCCGACGACTATAGGTTCGTCCCCACGACCCCGGGCCAAAGTTGGCATGCCGCCGAAATGTCCGACGACTGTAGGGTCGTCCCCACGACCCCGGGACTAGATTGGTCCGCCACCGTCATGTCCGACGACTATAGGGTCGTCCCCACGACCCCGGGCCAAAGTTGGCCAGCCGCCGACATGTCCGACGACTATAGGGTCGTCCCCACGACCCCGAGACTAGATTGGTCCGCCACCGTCATGTCCGACGACTATAGAGTCGTCCCCACGACACCGGGCCAAAGTTGGCCCGCCGCCGACATGTCCGACGACTATAGGGTCGTCCCCACGACCCCGGGACTAGATTGGGCCGCCACCGTCATGTCCGACGACAATAGGGTCGTTCCCACGACCCCGGGGCAAGGTTGGCCAGCCGCCGACTTGTCCGACGACTATAGGGTCGTACCCACGACCCCGGGACTAGGCTGACAAGCCGCCAACATGTACGACGACTATAGGGTCGTGCCCACGACCCTGGGCCAAAGATGTCCAGCCGCCGTCTTGTCCGACGACTATAGGGTCGTCCCCACGACCCCGGGACTAGATTGGCCCGCCACCGTCTTGTCCAACGACTATAGGGTCGTCCCCACAACCACGGGCCAAAGTTGGCAAGCCGCCGACATGTCCGACGACTATTGGATCGTCCCCACGACCACGGGCCAATGTTGGCCAGCCGCCGACATGTCCGACGACTATAGGGTCGTTCCCACGACACCGGGACTATGTTGGCCAGCCGCCGACATGTCCGACGACTATAGGGTCGTCCCCACGACCCCGGGACTAGGTTGGCTCGCCGCCGACATGTCCGACGACTATAGGGTCGTTCCCACGACACCGGGACTAGGTTGGCTCGCCGCCGATTTGTCCGACCACTATAGGGTCGTCCCCACGACCCCGGGACTATGTTGGCTCGCCGCCGACATGTCCGACGACTATAGGTTCGTCCCCACGACCCCCGGAGTAGGTTGGCTCGCCGCAGACTTGTCCGACGACTATAGGGTCGTCCCCACGACCCCGGGCCAAAGTTGGCAAGCCGCCGAAATGTCCGACGACTGTAGGGTCGTCCCAACGACCCCGGGACTAGATTGGCCCGCCACCGTCAAGTCCGACGACTATAGGGTCGTCCCCAGGACCTTGGGACTAGATTGGCCCGCCACCGTCAAGTCCGACGACTATAGGGTCGTCCCCACGACCCCGGGCCAAAGTTGGCATGCCGCCGAAATGTCCGACGACTGTAGGGTCGTCACCACGACCCCGGGACTAGATTGGTCCGCCACCGTCATGTCCGACGACTATAGGGTCGTCCCCACGACCCCGGGTCCAGGTTGGCCAGCCGCCGACATTTCCGACGACTATAGAGTCGTCCCCACGACACCGGGCCAAAGTTGGCCCGCCGCCGACATGTCCGACGACTATAGGGTCGTCCCCACGACCCCGGGACTAGATTGGCCTGCCACCGTCATGTCCGACGACAATAGGGTCGTTCCCACGACCCCGGGGCAAGGTTGGCCAGCCGCCGACTTGTCTGACGACTATAGGGTCGTACTCACGACCCCGGGACTAGGCTGACAAGCCGCCAACATGTACGACGACTGTAGGGTCGTGCCCACGACCCTGGGCCAAAGATGTCCAGCCGCCGTCTTGTCCGACGACTATAGGGTCGTCCCCACGACACCGGGCCAAAGTTGGCAAGCCGCCGAAATGTCCGACGACTGTAGGGTCGTCCCCACGACCCCGGGACTAGATTGGCCCGCCACCGTCAAGTCCGACGACTATAGGGTCGTCCCCACGACCTCGGGACTAGATTGGCCCGCTACCGTCAAGTCCGACGACAATAGGGTCGTCCCACGACCCCGGGACAAGGTTGGCCCGCCGCCAACATGTCCGACGACTATAGGGTCGCCCCCACGACCCCGGGCCATAGTTGGCCAGCCGCCGACATGTCCGACGACTTTAGGGTCGTCCCCACGACCCCAGGACTAGATTGGCCCGCCACCGTCAAGTCCGACGACTATAGGGTCGTCCCCAGGACCTCGGGACTAGATTGGCCCGCCACCGTCAAGTCCGACGACTATAGGGTCGTCCCCACGACTCCGGGCCAAAGTTGGCAAGCCGCCGAAATGTCCGACGACTGTAGGGTCGTCCCCACGACCCCGGGACTAGATTGGCCCGCCACCGTCAAGTCCGACGACTATAGGGTCGTCCCCACGACCTCGGGACTAGGTTGGCCAGCCGCCGACATGTCCGACGACTATTGGATCGTCCCCACGACCACGGGCCAAAGTTGGCCAGCCGCCGACATGTCCATCGACTATAGGGTCGCCCCCACGACCCCGGTACTAGATTGGTCCGCCACCGTCTTGTCCGACGACTATAGGGTCGTCCCCACGACCCCGGGCCAAAGTTGACCTGCCGCCGACATGTCCGACGACTATAGGGTCGTCCCCACGACCCCGAGACTAGATTGGTCCACCACCGTCATGTCCGACGACAATAGGGTCGTCCCCACGACCCCGGGTCCAGGTTGGCCAGCCGCCGACATTTCCGACGACTATTGGGCACGCCCCCACGACCTCGGGACTAGGTTGGCCAGCCGCCGACATGTCCGACGACTATAGGGTCGTACCCACCACCCCGGGACTAGGCTGACAAGCCGCCACCATGTCCGACGACTATAATGTCGTCCCCACGACCCCGGGACTAGATTGGCCCGCCACCGTCATGTCCAACGACTATAGGGCCGTTCCCACAACCACGGGCCAAAGTTGGCCAGCCGCCGACATGTCCGACGACTATTGGATCGTCCCCACGACCACGGCCAAAGTTGGCCAGCCGCCGACATGTCCGACGACTATTGGATCGTCCCCACGACCACGGGCCAAAGTTGACCAGCCGCCGACATGTCCGACGACTATAGGGTCGTCCCCACGACCCCGGGACTAGATTGGTCCGCCACCGTCATGTCCGACGACTATAGGGTCGTCCCCACGACCCCGGGCCAAAGATGTCCAGCCGCCGTCTTGTCCGACGACTATAGGGTCGTCCCCACGACCCCGAGTCCAGGTTGGCCAGCCGCCGACATTTCCGACGACTATAGAGTCGTCCCCACGACCCCGGGCCAAAGTTGGCCAGCCGTTGACATGTTCGACGACTATAGGGTCGTCCCCACGACCCCGAGACTAGATTGGCCCGCCACCGTCATATCCGACGACAGTAGGGTCGTCCCCACGACCCCGGGTCCAGGTTGGCCCGCCACCGTCAAGTCCGACGACTATAGGGTCGTCCCCACGACCTCGGGACTAGATTGGCCCGCTACCGTCAAGTCCGACGACAATAGGGTCGTCCCCTCGACTCCGGGCCAAAGTTGGCAAGCCGCCGAAATGTCCGACGACTGTAGGGTCGTCCCCACGACCCCGGGACTAGATTGGCCCGCCACCGTCAAGTCCGACGACTATAGGGTCGTCCCCACGACCTCGGGACTAGGTTGGCCAGCCGCCGACATGTCCGACGACTATTGGATCGTCCCCACGACCACGGGCCAAAGTTGGCCAGCCGCCGACATGTCCAACGACTATAGGGTCGCCCCCACGACCCCGGTACTAGATTGGTCCGCCACCGTCTTGTCCGACGACTATAGGGTCGTCCCCACGACCCCGGGCCAAAGTTGACCTGCCGCCGACATGTCCGACGACTATAGGGTCGTCCCCACGACCCCGAGACTAGATTGGTCCACCACCGTCATGTCCGACGACAATAGGGTCGTCCCCACGACCCCGGGTCCAGGTTGGCCAGCCGCCGACATTTCCGACGACTATTGGGTCGCCCCCACGACCTCGGGACTAGGTTGGCCAGCCGCCGACATGTCCGACGACTATAGGGTCGTACCCACCACCCCGGGACTAGGCTGACAAGCCGCCAACATGTCCGACGACTATAGTGTCGTCCCCACGACCCCGGGACTAGATTGGCCCGCCACCGTCATGTCCAACGACTATAGGGCCGTTCCCACAACCACGGGCCAAAGTTGGCCAGCCGCCGACATGTCCGACGACTATTGGATCGTCCCCACGACCACGGCCAAAGTTGGCCAGCCGCCGACATGTCCGACGACTATTGGATCGTCCCCACGACCACGGGCCAAAGTTGACCAGCCGCCGACATGTCCGACGACTATAGGGTCGTCCCCACGACCCCGGGACTAGATTGGTCCGCCACCGTCATGTCCAACGACTATAGGGCCGTTCCCACAACCACGGGCCAAAGTTGGCCAGCCGCCGTCTTGTCCGACGACTATAGGGTCGTCCCCACGACCCCGAGTCCAGGTTGGCCAGCCGCCGACATTTCCGACGACTATAGAGTCGTCCCCACGACCCCGGGCCAAAGTTGGCCAGCCGTTGACATGTTCGACGACTATAGGGTCGTCCCCACGACCCCGAGACTAGATTGGCCCGCCACCGTCATGTCCGACGACAGTAGGGTCGTCCCCACGACCCCGGGTCCAGGTTGGCCAGCCGCCGACATTTCGGACGACTATAGAGTCGTCCCCACGACACCGGGCCAAAGTTGGCCAGCCGCCGACATGTCCGACGACTACAGGGTCGTCCCCACGACCCCGGGACTAGATTGGCCCGCCACCGTCATGTCCGACGACAATAGGGTCGTCCCCACGACCCCGGGTCTAGGTTGGCCAGCCGCCGACTTGTCCGACGACTATAGGGTCGTACCCACGACCCCGGGACTAGGCTGACAAGCCGCCAGCATGTCCGACGACTATTGGATCGTCCCCACGACCACGGGCCAATGTTGGCCAGCCGCCGAAATGTCCGACGACTGTAGGGTCGTCCCCACGACCCCGGGACTAGATTGGCCCGCCACCATCAAGTCCGACGACTATAGGGTCGTCCCCACGACCCCGGGTCCAGGTTGGCCAGCCGCCGACATTTCCGACGACTATAGAGTCGTCCCCACGACACCGGGCCAAAGTTGGCCAGCCGCCGACATGTCCGACGACTATAGGGTCGTCCCCACGACCCCGGGACTAGATTGACCCGCCACCGTCATGTCCGACGGTTATAGGGTCGTCCCCACGACCGCGAGACTAGATTGGCCCGCCACCGTCATGTCCGACGACAATAGGGTCGCCCCCACGACCCCGGGTCCAGGTTGGCCAGCCGCCGACATTTCCGACGACTATAGAGTCGTCCCCACGACACCGGGCCAAAGTTGGCCAGCCGCCGACATGTCCGACGACTATAGGGTCGTCCCCACGACCCCGGGACAAGGTTGGCCCGCCGCCGACTTGTCCGACGACTATAGGGTCGTACCCACGACCCTGGGACTAGGCTGACAAGCCGCCAACATGTCCGACGACTATAGGGTCGTCCCCACGACCCCGGGACTAGATTGGCCCGCCACCGTCATGTCCAACGACTATAGGGTCGTGCCCACAACCACGGGCCAAAGTTGGCCAGCCGCCGACATGTCCGACGACTATAGGGTCGTCCCCACGACCCCGGGCCAAAGTTCGCCAGCTGCCGACATGTCCGACGACTATAGGGTCGTCCCCACGACCCCGGGACAAGGTTGGCCCGCCGCCGACTTGTCCGACGACTATAGGGTCGTACCCACCACCCCGGGACTAGGCTGACAAGCCGCCAACATGTCCGACGACTATAGGGTCGTCCCCACGACCCCGGGACTAGATTGGCCCGCCACCGTCAAGTCCGACGACTATAGGGTCGTCCCCAGGACCTTGGGACTAGATTGGCCCGCCACCGTCAAGTCCGACGACTATAGGGTCGTCCCCACGACCCCGGGCCAAAGTTGGCATGCCGCCGAAATGTCCGACGACTGTAGGGTCGTCCCCACGACCCCGGGACTAGATTGGTCCGCCACCGTCATGTCCGACGACTATAGGGTCGTCCCCACGACCCCGGGTCCAGGTTGGCCAGCCGCCGACATTTCCGACGACTATAGAGTCGTCCCCACGACACCGGGCCAAAGTTGGCCCGCCGCCGACATGTCCGACGACTATAGGGTCGTCCCCACGACCCCGGGACTAGATTGGCCCGCCACCGTCATGTCCGACGACAATAGGGTCGTTCCCACGACCCCGGGGCAAGGTTGGCCAGCCGCCGACTTGTCCGACGACTATAGGGTCGTACTCACGACCCCGGGACTAGGCTGACAAGCCGCCAACATGTACGACGACTGTAGGGTCGTGCCCACGACCCTGGGCCAAAGATGTACACCCTTACCCAAGTTCGATGGCAAACCCAAGGACTGGCCTTCCTTCCAGGGGTTGTTCCGATCGCTGGTGATCCGAGACGCGACCCTCACGGATGCCGAACGACTCCATTATTTGCGAGGCGCCTTGACTGGGGACGCCGAACTGCTCCTCCGCAACATGCCCGAGAGAGAAGAAAACTTCGAAGCGGCCTGGCAGCTGCTACAGGACCGCTATGATAATCAGCGCCTCATGGTCAAAGCGCAGATGAGCACCATCTTTGGCTTACCGTCCATTACTCGGGAATCGGGGTCGGAACTGAAGCGACTATTTTACACCATCTGCGATTCAGTGAAAGCCCTTGCCGCCATGAAGCGACCCTTCGATGCCAGCGGTGACTGGCTTGTGCACCTAGTGATCGACAAAATAGATCCGCAATCTAGGTACGAGTGGGAAACACTCGTAGGTCGTACAAAATTACCACCGACCTTTGAGGAATTGCAGCAATTTCTGGAGGGTCGCGTTAACACACTGGAGGCCTTGGAGGAGCAGCGTAAGGGACCAGAGAGCAAAGCTGGGAAATCCACTACAACCCAGAAGACAGCCAAGGTGCACCAGGTGAGCCCGGCGCAACGACCACAGGAACCTTGCCACCTGTGTAAAGCCAACCATTTTATACTTTACTGTCGCACCTACAAAGCCAAGACGGCTCCCGAACGCCGAGCCGCCTTGCAGGCGGCGAATTTATGTTATAACTGCCTTGGACACCATCAAGTAAAGGATTGTCGTTCGGAGCGACGGTGCCAGCAATGCAGCGGTAGACATCACACGACGATTCACGAAGCAAGTGGCAGTTCTAGCGCAACCGAAGATGTCTCAGCTAACACCTCCAGTTGCGTTTCAAGGAAGTTGCCTGCCGTGCTGTTGGCCACTGCACGCGTCAAGGTTCGACAAGCTGATGGAGGATCCAGAGAAGTGCGGGCTCTCATTGACCAGGGCAGCGAAGTCTCGTTGCTTACCGAGGCCCTCGCACAGCAGCTACGCCTTCCACGACGGCCTGCAAATATTCGTCTCGTCGGCGTCGGGCAATCATTACCAGAAAGGATTCGCGGGCAGGTAAAATTAGAATTTACTGCTCATTTCCAATCTGCCGACCAACACGTGATCGCCGCGCTGGTGCTACCGCGGATCACGTCATACCAACCGCGTATCGACCATCGGACAACAGACTGGCCTCACCTCTGCGACCTACCATTGGCGGACCCCAGCTTCGCCTCCGACGGTCCCATTGAATTATTACTGGGAGCCGACGCATTTGCCCTCGTGCTGCTCGACGGGCTCAGCCGAGGTCACACCGGAGAACCCATCGCGCAAAAGACCACCTTGGGGTGGATAGTTTCCGGACCAGCCACGACGACAGCCGAGGAGAAATCGACGGCGAGACAGGGCCTCTCGTCACTCCAATGCGCCGCCGAGGATGACCTTCTGCCCTTGGTACGGCGCTTCTGGGAACAGGAGGAACTCATGGTTTCAAAGGCCTATAGCCCGGAGGAAGAGAACTGCGAAGAACACTTCCGGACGACTCACCAGCGATTGCCGTCCGGACGCTACTTGGTTCGTCTTCCTTTCCGCCACGCAGTGGAACTCGGCGAGTCGCGTTCTGGTGCCCGACGAATGCTACAACGAATGGAAGCTAAATTCAACAAGGATGTCTCCTTTGCTGAGGCCTACCAGACGTTTATGAGTGAGTATAAACAGCTCTCACATATGTCTGAACTACGTGGCAACTTAACAGGACCGGCGTATTACCTACCGCATCACGGGGTCCTGAAGGAAGGCAGCACGACCACTCGACTGCGGGTGGTATTCAACGGATCCTACAACACGACTTCCGGACACTCCTTGAATGACGCCTTGATGGTGGGTCCGAACCTGCTGCCCAGCCTTCAGCAACTGCTCCTCCGTTGGCGAATCCACCAGGTCTGCCTTACCGCCGACATCGAAAAGATGTACAGGCAGATACTGGTACACCCGGACGACCGTCGTTACCAACGTGTGCTCTGGAAGGACGAAGGAGGTGCCATCCAAGATTATGAACTGAATACAGTCACGTATGGTCTGGCGTGCGCTCCGTACCTTGCCATTCGGACGCTACGCCAACTTGCCGAGGACGAGCAGTCACGGTACCCACGAGCAGCGGCCATCTTGCAACGTGACGTCTACATGGACGACGTCGTGACGGGTGCCGACTCTGTACAGGACGCCGCCAAATTACAAGCGGAGCTCCGCCACCTCTGCAAGGCGGGCGGCTTTAATTTGAGAAAATGGGCCTCCAATCAACCAGCTTTGATGGAGCACCTACCTGCCGGCGACGCCATCCCGGAATGCCAATGGCAGCCGGGGGAAACTCACTCAGCTCTGGGGGTACACTGGAGCTTGGCCGATGACTGCTTCCGGGTCCGAGTGCAGCCTACAACCAAGGAGGGAAGAGTGTCACGACGCCTGGTTCTATCCACCATCGCCAGAATATTTGACCCGCTGGGATTAGTGTCCCCAGTAACAGTCAACGCCAAAATATTCATGCAGTCTCTATGGTTACTCAATTTAGATTGGGACTCACCGCTGCCGCCCAAGGATGCTGAGTACTGGACGCAGTTCCTGGAGGAGCTGCCCGAACTGAACCGTGTCGCAGTCCCTCGCTGGCTCGGCATTAGACAGACGCCTCAACTCCAGGAGCTCCACGGGTTCGCGGATGCCTCGGAGCGAGCCTATGCTGCTGCGGTATATCTTCGAGTCGTCGACCAGGATGGTACCGTCCGCACCCAACTCATCACTGCCAAAACCAAAGTGGCACCCTTGAAGCGGATCTCACTACCACGGTTGGAGCTGTGTGCTGCCACCTTACTAACTAAACTAGTGGCCTTCACTTACGAGAGCCTGGGATTGAGTGGAGCCGCCGTGCACCTGTGGAGCGATTCCACCATTACGCTCGCTTGGATCCAGGGACACCCGGTGCGCTGGAAGACATATGTGGCCAATAGAGTCTCGGAAATACAACGTACATTACCTGAGGCTCAATGGCATCATGTCGCCAGCCAAGAAAATCCTGCGGACTGCGCATCCCGAGGCCTACTACCCAGTCAGCTGCCGGACTTTACCCTCTGGTGGACTGGCCCGGACTGGTTGACCACACCTACAGGATGGACGAGCGGGAGTCAGCTGCCGTTGCCGCAGACTGACCTGGAAGCCCGGACGAGTGCCATCGTGACGTCGGGTGAACCTGCAACTGGCGAGATAATATTAAAGCGGTACTCATCCATACAAATTCTCCTTAGGGTCACCGCCTGGTGCTTGCGGTGGCTACCAAGGACCACAACCGGAACCCAAACCCCGGATTTGCGGCCAACCGAAGTCGAGGCTGCCCGGACTCGTTGGCTCCTCCTCGTGCAGCGACAGGAGTTCCTCACTGAAGTCCAACAGCTGGAGAGGGGACGCCCCGTACCGAGCAACAGCAAGTTGCTGCGGCTCAACCCATGCCTCGATGAACAGGGCGTATTGCGCGTCGGTGGTCGCCTGCGCCACTCTCACCTGCCATTAGAAGCCCAACACCCTGCAATACTGCCTGGAAACAGTCGGTTAACCGAGCTGCTGGTTAACGAGGCTCACCAACGGTCACTCCACGGTGGGGTCCAACTCACGCTATCACTGCTGCGGCGGAAGTACTGGCTCCTACGCGGCCGACAGAGGGTCAAGGCCATCCTCCACCGCTGCACCACCTGCCTCCGCTGGCGCGCTAAAACCGGAGAACAACTAATGGGGGATCTGCCAGCTGCCCGCGTGACACCAGCAAGGCCCTTTCTTCACGTCGGCGTGGACTATGCCGGACCATTGACAATGCTGAGGTCAAGGGGCAGAGGACAACGGACATACAAGGCCTATGTAGCACTTTTTGTGTGTCTAAGCACTCGCGCTGTGCATCTTGAGTTGGTTTCCGACTGCAGCACCGAAGCCTTTCTTGCTGCCTTGCGACGTTTCACGTCACGGCGAGGGCTCTGTGCTACGATACACAGCGACAGAGGGACGAACTTCGTGGGTGCCGCACGGGAGCTCCGGGAGATGCTCAACCATCTCGATACTGGCCACGCTCGTCTTCACTCTGCACTGCTGAAGGACGGGATACAGTGGCGATTCAATCCACCGGCCGCCCCGCACTTCGGAGGCCTGTGGGAAGCGGCAGTTAAATCCACGAAGCACCATCTCCGGAGAGTCATTGGAGAGCAACACCTTACGTACGAGGAGATGACTACGCTGCTGCACCAGATCGAAGCTTGCTTGAACTCACGGCCATTGCAAGCCATGAGCGATGACCCCGGGGACATGACCACGTTGACGCCAGGCCACTTTCTGATCGGCGACGCCTTGCTAAGTCTGCCCGATCCCCACACCGACGGCATTCCTCGTTACCGCCTATCTCGCTGGCACATGCTGCAGCAAATGCGACTACAGTTTTGGAAGCGGTGGGCCACGGAGTATCTGCAGTCGCTACAGGCCCGGAACAAGTGGAGACACCAGCATCCACAACCCCGTGTCGGCGACCTGTGCCTTCTCAAATCAGAGCTGACGTCACCAGCTAGATGGCCCTTGGCTAGAGTCACCAAACTACATTCAGGCGCCGATGGCCTGATTCGGGTCGTTACCGTTAAAACTAGCACCTCCGAATTTGTACGACCCGTTTGTAAATTGGTTTTCCTTCCCTTTGTTCAGGACACGGCCACCACACCATAGGACACCAACACTCTACACTTATGTTTGCTTGACGCCTCCACATGAGCGAAGCGGCGCCACTACCGTTCCCGCCAAGACCAGACGATCCCGCCAAAACCAGACGTCCAATCACCGGCGAACACATGTCAGTATTCATCGGACCGATGAATGGCGGGCGGGAAATGTTCAGGAAATCGACCTATTAACGCCATCTAGTTATTAGTATCGGTAATTGGGCGTTTGGCGCGTGCGCGCTAGCTCATGTGGAGCAGTGATCACAGGCCCCTTCCATCGATTCGCGATCGGTGGAAGGGGAAGACTCTTCTTACCAGGAAATCGATCGCGATTTCCTGGATCGCTCTCTCTGTTCGCGACTACGCTACGCTCCAGTTGTTTGCTTGCTTAATTACGCACCTTTGCTCTTCGCGCCTTTGCTTCGCGAGTTACCTCATTGCTAGGTAACTAGCTTCGTGTTTTTTTTTTTTTTTTTTTTTTTTTTTTTTTTTGGGCGCGGGCCAAAGTTGGCCAGACGCCGACATGTCCGACGACTATAGGGTTGTCCCCACGACCCCGAGACTAGATTGGCCCGCCACCGTCATGTCCGACGACAATAGGGTCGTCCCCACGACCCCGGGTCCAGGTTGGCCAGCCGCCGACACTTCCGACGACTATAGAGTCGTCCCCACGACACCGGGCCAAAGTTGGCCAGCCGCCGACATGTCCGACGACTATAGGGTCGTCCCCACGACCCCGGGACTAGATTGGCCCGCCACCGTCATGTCCGACGACAATAGGTTCGTCCCCACGACCCCGGGTCTAGGTTGTCCAGCCGCCGACTTGTCCGACGACTATAGGGTCGTACCCACGACCCCGAGACTAGATTGGTCCGCCACCGTCATGTCCGACGACTATAGGGTCGTCCCCACGACCCCGGGCCAAAGTTGGCCAGCCGCCGACATGTCCGACGACTATAGGGTCGTCCCCACGACCCCGAGACTAGATTGGTCCGCCACCTTCATGTCCGACGACAATAGGGTCGTCCCCACGACCCCGGGTCTAGGTTGCCCAGCTGCCGACATGTCCGACGACTATAGAGTCGTCCCCACGACACCGCGCCAAAGTTGGACAGCCGCCGACATGTCCGACTACTATAGGGTCGTCCCCACGACCTCGGGTCTAGAATGGCCCGCTACCGTCATGTCCGAAGACTATAGGGTCGTCCCCACGACCTCGGGACTAGATTGGCCCGCTACCGACAAGTCCGACGACTATAGGGTCGTCCCACGACCCCGGGCCAAAGTTGGCAAGCCGCCGAAATGTCCGACGACTTTAGGGTCGTCCCCACGACACCGGGACTAGATTGGCCCGCCACTGTCAAGTCCGACGTCTATAGGGTCGTCCCCACGACCCCGGGTCCAGGTTGGCCCGCCGCCGACATTTCCGACGACTATAGAGTCGTCCCCACGACACCGGGCCAAAGTTGGCCAGCCGCCGACATGTCCGACGACTATAGTGTCGTCCCCACGACCCCGGGACTAGATTGACCCGCCACCGTCATGTCCGACGGTTATAGGGTCGTCCCCACGACCCCGGGTCCAGGTTGGCCAGCCGCCGACATTTCCGACGACTATAGAGTCCTCCCCACGACACCGGGCCAAAGTTGGCCAGACGCCGACATGTCCGACGACTATAGGGTCGTCCCCACGACCCCGAGACAAGGTTGGCCCGCCGCCGACTTGTCCGACGACTATAGGGTCGTACCCACCACCCCGGGACTAGGCTGACAAGCCGCCAACATGTCCGACGACTATAGGGTCGTCCCCACGACCCCGGGACTAGATTGGCCCGCCACCGTCATGTCCGACGACAATACGGTCGTCCCCACGACCCCGGGTCTAGGTTGGCCAGCCGCCGACTTGTCCGACGACTATAGGGTCGTTCCCAGGACCTCGGGACTAGATTGGCCCGCCACCGTCATGTCCAACGACTATAGGGTCGTCCCCACGACCACGGGCCAAAGTTGGCATGCCGCCGAAATGTCCGACGATTATAGGGTCGTCCCCACGACCCCGGGCCAAAGTTGGCAAGCCGCCGAAATGTCCGAAGACTGTAGGGTCGTCCCCACGACCCCGGGGCAAAGTTGGCCAGCCGCCGACATGTCCGACGACTATAGGGTCGTCCCCACGACCCCGAGACTAGATTGGCCCGCCACCGTCATGTCCGACGACAATAGGGTCGTCCCCACGACCTCGGGTCCAGGTTGGCCAGCCGCCGACATTTCCGACGACTATAGAGTCGTCCCCACGACACCGGTCCAAAGTTGGCCAGCCGCCGACATGTCCGACGACTATAGGGTCGTCCCCACGACCCCGGGACTAGATTGGCCCGCCACCGTCATGTCCAACGACTATAGGGTCGTCCCCACAACCACGGGCCAAAGTTGGCCAGCCGCCGACATGTCCGACGACTATAGGGACGTCCCCACGACCCCGGGACTAGATTGGCCCGCCACCGTCATGTCCAACGACTATAGGGTCGTCCCCACAACCACGGGCCAAAGTTGGCCAGCCGCCGACATGTCCGACGACTATAGGGTCGTCCCCACGACCCCGGGACTAGATTGACCCGCCACCGTCATGTCCGACGACAATACGGTCGTCCCCACGACCCCGGGTCTAGGTTGGCCAGCCGCCGACTTGTCCGACGACTATAGGGTCGTCCCCAGGACCTCGGGACTAGATTGGCCCGCCACCGTCATGTCCAACGACTATAGGGTCGTCCCCACGACCACGGGCCAAAGTTGGCATGCCGCCGAAATGTCCGACGATTATAGGGTCGTCCCCACGACCCCGGGCCAAAGTTGGCAAGCCGCCGAAATGTCCGAAGACTGTAGGGTCGTCCCCACGACCCCGGGCCAAAGATGTCCAGCCGCCGTCTTGTCCGACGACTATAGGGTCGTCCCCACGACCCCGAGTCCAGGTTGGCCAGCCGCCGACATTTCCGACGACTATAGAGTCGTCCCCACGACCGCGGGCCAAAGTTGGCCAGACGCCGACATGTCCGACGACTATAGGGTCGTCCCCACGACCCCGAGACTAGATTGGCCCGCCACCGTCATGTCCGACGACAATAGGGTCGTCCCCACGACCCCGGGTCCAGGTTGGCCAGCCGCCGACATTTCCGACGACTATAGAGTCGTCCCCACGACACCGGGCCAAAGTTGGCCAGCCGCCGACATGTCCGACGACTACAGGGTCGTCCCGACGACCCCGGGACTAGATTGGCCCGCCACCGTCATGTCCGACGATTATAGGGTCGTCCCCACGACCCCGGGATTAGCTTGGCCCGCCGCCGAATTGTTCGACGACTATAGGGTCGTCCCCACGACCCCGGGACTAGATTGGCCCGCCACCGTCATGTCCAACGACTATAGGGTCGTCCCCACGACCACGGGCCAAAGTTGGCATGCCGCCGACATGTCCGACGACTATAGGGTCGACCCCACGACCCCGGGACTAGATTGGCCCGCCACCGTCATGTCCGACGACTATAGGGTCGTACCCACGACCCCGGGACTAGGCTGACAAGCCGCCGGCATGTCCGACGACTATTGGAACGTCCCCACGACCACGGGCCAATGTTGGCCAGCCGCCGAAATGTCCGACGACTGTAGGGTCGTCCCCACGACCCCGGGACTAGATTGGCCCGCCACCGTCAAGTCCGACGACTATAGGGTCGTCCCCACGACCCCGGGTCCAGGTTGGCCAGCCGCCGACATTTCCGACGACTATAGAGTCGTCCCCACGACACCGGGCCAAAGTTGGCCAGCCGCCGACATGTCCGACGGCTATAGGGTCGTCCCCACGACCCCGGGACTAGATTGACCCGCCACCGTCATGTCCGACGGTTATAGGGTCGTCCCCACGACCGCGAGACTAGATTGGCCCGCCACCGTCATGTCCGACGACAATAGGGTCGTCCCCACGACCCCGGGTCCAGGTTGGCCAGCCGCCGACATTTCCGACGACTATAGAGTCGTCCCCACGACACCGGGCCAAAGTTGGCCAGCCGCCGACATGTCCGACGACTATAGGGTCGTCCCCACGACCCCGGGACAAGGTTGGCCCGCCGCCGACTTGTCCGACGACTATAGGGTCGTACCCACGACCCTGGGACTAGGCTGACAAGCCGCCAACATGTCCGACGACTATAGGGTCGTCCCCACGACCCCGGGACTAGATTGGCCCGCCACCGTCATGTCCAACGACTATAGGGTCGTGCCCACAACCACGGGCCAAAGTTGGCCAGCCGCCGACATGTCCGACGACTATAGGGTCGTCCCCACGACCCCGGGCCAAAGTTCGCCAGCTGCCGACATGTCCGACGACTATAGGGTCGTCCCCACGACCCCGGGACAAGGTTGGCCCGCCGCCGACTTGTCCGACGACTATAGGGTCGTACCCACCACCCCGGGACTAGGCTGACAAGCCGCCAACATGTCCGACGACTATAGTGTCGTCCCCACGACCCCGGGCCAAAGATGTCCAGCCGCCGTCTTGTCCGACGACTATAGGGTCGTCCCCACGACCCCGAGACTAGATTGACCCGCCACCGTCATGTCCGACGACAATAGGGTCGTACCCACGACCCTGGGACTAGGCTGACAAGCCGCCAACATGTCCGACGACTATAGGGTCGTCCCCACGACCCCGGGACTAGATTGGCCCGCCACCGTCATGTCCAACGACTATAGGGTCGTGCCCACAACCACGGGCCAAAGTTGGCCAGCCGCCGACATGTCCGACGACTATAGGGTCGTCCCCACGACCCCGGGCCAAAGTTGGCCAGCTGCCGACATGTCCGACGACTATAGGGTCGTCCCCACGACCCCGGGACAAGGTTGGCCCGCCGCCGACTTGTCCGACGACTATAGGGTCGTCCCCACGACCCCGAGACTAGATTGACCCGCCACCGTCATGTCCGACGACAATAGGGTCGTACCCACGACCCTGGGACTAGGCTGACAAGCCGCCAACATGTCCGACGACTATAGGGTCGTCCCCACGACCCCGGGACTAGATTGGCCCGCCACCGTCATGTCCAACGACTATAGGGTCGTGCCCACAACCACGGGCCAAAGTTGGCCAGCCGCCGACATGTCCGACGACTATAGGGTCGTCCCCACGACCCCGGGCCAAAGTTCGCCAGCTGCCGACATGTCCGACGACTATAGGGCCGTACCCACGACCCCGGGACTAGGCTGACAAGCCGCCAACATGTCCGACGACTATAGGGTCGTCCCCACGACCCCGGGCCAAAGTTGGCCAGCCGCCGACATGTCCGACGACTTTAGGGTCGTCCCCACGACCCCGGGACTAGATTGGCCCGCCACCGTCAAGTCCGACGACTATAGGGTCGTCCCCAGGACCTCGGGACTAGATTGGCCCGCCACCGTCAAGTCCGACGACTATAGGTTCGTCCCCACGACCCCGGGCCAAAGTTGGCATGCCGC
The DNA here is from genome assembly GCA_963932275.1 of Andrena praecox. Classification (NCBI taxonomy): domain Eukaryota; kingdom Metazoa; phylum Arthropoda; class Insecta; order Hymenoptera; family Andrenidae; genus Andrena; species Andrena praecox. The sequence goes on from CAWVQO010000105.1 coordinate 710,542, forward strand.
CGAAATGTCCGACGACTGTAGGGTCGTCCCCACGACCCCGGGACTAGATTGGTCCGCCACCGTCATGTCCGACGACTATAGGGTCGTCCCCACGACCCCGGGCCAAAGTTGGCCAGCCGCCGACATGTCCGACGACTATAGGGTCGTCCCCACGACCCCGAGACTAGATTGGTCCGCCACCGTCATGTCCGACGACTATAGAGTCGTCCCCACGACACCGGGCCAAAGTTGGCCCGCCGCCGACATGTCCGACGACTATAGGGTCGTCCCCACGACCCCGGGACTAGATTGGGCCGCCACCGTCATGTCCGACGACAATAGGGTCGTTCCCACGACCCCGGGGCAAGGTTGGCCAGCCGCCGACTTGTCCGACGACTATAGGGTCGTACCCACGACCCCGGGACTAGGCTGACAAGCCGCCAACATGTACGACGACTATAGGGTCGTGCCCACGACCCTGGGCCAAAGATGTCCAGCCGCCGTCTTGTCCGACGACTATAGGGTCGTCCCCACGACCCCGGGACTAGATTGGCCCGCCACCGTCTTGTCCAACGACTATAGGGTCGTCCCCACAACCACGGGCCAAAGTTGGCAAGCCGCCGACATGTCCGACGACTATTGGATCGTCCCCACGACCACGGGCCAAAGTTGGCCAGCCGCCGACATGTCCGACGACTATAGGGTCGTTCCCACGACACCGGGACTATGTTGGCCAGCCGCCGACATGTCCGACGACTATAGGGTCGTCCCCACGACCCCGGGACTAGGTTGGCTCGCCGCCGACATGTCCGACGACTATAGGGTCGTTCCCACGACACCGGGACTAGGTTGGCTCGCCGCCGATTTGTCCGACCACTATAGGGTCGTCCCCACGACCCCGGGACTATGTTGGCTCGCCGCCGACATGTCCGACGACTATAGGTTCGTCCCCACGACCCCCGGAGTAGGTTGGCTCGCCGCAGACTTGTCCGACGACTATAGGGTCGTCCCCACGACCCCGGGCCAAAGTTGGCAAGCCGCCGAAATGTCCGACGACTGTAGGGTCGTCCCAACGACCCCGGGACTAGATTGGCCCGCCACCGTCAAGTCCGACGACTATAGGGTCGTCCCCAGGACCTTGGGACTAGATTGGCCCGCCACCGTCAAGTCCGACGACTATAGGGTCGTCCCCACGACCCCGGGCCAAAGTTGGCATGCCGCCGAAATGTCCGACGACTGTAGGGTCGTCACCACGACCCCGGGACTAGATTGGTCCGCCACCGTCATGTCCGACGACTATAGGGTCGTCCCCACGACCCCGGGTCCAGGTTGGCCAGCCGCCGACATTTCCGACGACTATAGAGTCGTCCCCACGACACCGGGCCAAAGTTGGCCCGCCGCCGACATGTCCGACGACTATAGGGTCGTCCCCACGACCCCGGGACTAGATTGGCCTGCCACCGTCATGTCCGACGACAATAGGGTCGTTCCCACGACCCCGGGGCAAGGTTGGCCAGCCGCCGACTTGTCTGACGACTATAGGGTCGTACTCACGACCCCGGGACTAGGCTGACAAGCCGCCAACATGTACGACGACTGTAGGGTCGTGCCCACGACCCTGGGCCAAAGATGTCCAGCCGCCGTCTTGTCCGACGACTATAGGGTCGTCCCCACGACACCGGGCCAAAGTTGGCAAGCCGCCGAAATGTCCGACGACTGTAGGGTCGTCCCCACGACCCCGGGACCAGATTGGCCCGCCACCGTCAAGTCCGACGACTATAGGGTCGTCCCCACGACCTCGGGACTAGATTGGCCCGCTACCGTCAAGTCCGACGACAATAGGGTCGTCCCACGACCCCGGGACAAGGTTGGCCCGCCGCCAACATGTCCGACGACTATAGGGTCGCCCCCACGACCCCGGGCCATAGTTGGCCAGCCGCCGACATGTCCGACGACTTTAGGGTCGTCCCCACGACCCCAGGACTAGATTGGCCCGCCACCGTCAAGTCCGACGACTATAGGGTCGTCCCCAGGACCTCGGGACTAGATTGGCCCGCCACCGTCAAGTCCGACGACTATAGGGTCGTCCCCACGACTCCGGGCCAAAGTTGGCAAGCCGCCGAAATGTCCGACGACTGTAGGGTCGTCCCCACGACCCCGGGACTAGATTGGCCCGCCACCGTCAAGTCCGACGACTATAGGGTCGTCCCCACGACCTCGGGACTAGGTTGGCCAGCCGCCGACATGTCCGACGACTATTGGATCGTCCCCACGACCACGGGCCAAAGTTGGCCAGCCGCCGACATGTCCAACGACTATAGGGTCGCCCCCACGACCCCGGTACTAGATTGGTCCGCCACCGTCTTGTCCGACGACTATAGGGTCGTCCCCACGACCCCGGGCCAAAGTTGACCTGCCGCCGACATGTCCGACGACTATAGGGTCGTCCCCACGACCCCGAGACTAGATTGGTCCACCACCGTCATGTCCGACGACAATAGGGTCGTCCCCACGACCCCGGGTCCAGGTTGGCCAGCCGCCGACATTTCCGACGACTATTGGGCACGCCCCCACGACCTCGGGACTAGGTTGGCCAGCCGCCGACATGTCCGACGACTATAGGGTCGTACCCACCACCCCGGGACTAGGCTGACAAGCCGCCAACATGTCCGACGACTATAATGTCGTCCCCACGACCCCGGGACTAGATTGGCCCGCCACCGTCATGTCCAACGACTATAGGGCCGTTCCCACAACCACGGGCCAAAGTTGGCCAGCCGCCGACATGTCCGACGACTATTGGATCGTCCCCACGACCACGGCCAAAGTTGGCCAGCCGCCGACATGTCCGACGACTATTGGATCGTCCCCACGACCACGGGCCAAAGTTGACCAGCCGCCGACATGTCCGACGACTATAGGGTCGTCCCCACGACCCCGGGACTAGATTGGTCCGCCACCGTCATGTCCGACGACTATAGGGTCGTCCCCACGACCCCGGGCCAAAGATGTCCAGCCGCCGTCTTGTCCGACGACTATAGGGTCGTCCCCACGACCCCGAGTCCAGGTTGGCCAGCCGCCGACATTTCCGACGACTATAGAGTCGTCCCCACGACCCCGGGCCAAAGTTGGCCAGCCGTTGACATGTTCGACGACTATAGGGTCGTCCCCACGACCCCGAGACTAGATTGGCCCGCCACCGTCATATCCGACGACAGTAGGGTCGTCCCCACGACCCCGGGTCCAGGTTGGCCCGCCACCGTCAAGTCCGACGACTATAGGGTCGTCCCCACGACCTCGGGACTAGATTGGCCCGCTACCGTCAAGTCCGACGACAATAGGGTCGTCCCCTCGACTCCGGGCCAAAGTTGGCAAGCCGCCGAAATGTCCGACGACTGTAGGGTCGTCCCCACGACCCCGGGACTAGATTGGCCCGCCACCGTCAAGTCCGACGACTATAGGGTCGTCCCCACGACCTCGGGACTAGGTTGGCCAGCCGCCGACATGTCCGACGACTATTGGATCGTCCCCACGACCACGGGCCAAAGTTGGCCAGCCGCCGACATGTCCAACGACTATAGGGTCGCCCCCACGACCCCGGTACTAGATTGGTCCGCCACCGTCTTGTCCGACGACTATAGGGTCGTCCCCACGACCCCGGGCCAAAGTTGACCTGCCGCCGACATGTCCGACGACTATAGGGTCGTCCCCACGACCCCGAGACTAGATTGGTCCACCACCGTCATGTCCGACGACAATAGGGTCGTCCCCACGACCCCGGGTCCAGGTTGGCCAGCCGCCGACATTTCCGACGACTATTGGGTCGCCCCCACGACCTCGGGACTAGGTTGGCCAGCCGCCGACATGTCCGACGACTATAGGGTCGTACCCACCACCCCGGGACTAGGCTGACAAGCCGCCAACATGTCCGACGACTATAGTGTCGTCCCCACGACCCCGGGACTAGATTGGCCCGCCACCGTCATGTCCAACGACTATAGGGCCGTTCCCACAACCACGGGCCAAAGTTGGCCAGCCGCCGACATGTCCGACGACTATTGGATCGTCCCCACGACCACGGCCAAAGTTGGCCAGCCGCCGACATGTCCGACGACTATTGGATCGTCCCCACGACCACGGGCCAAAGTTGACCAGCCGCCGACATGTCCGACGACTATAGGGTCGTCCCCACGACCCCGGGACTAGATTGGTCCGCCACCGTCATGTCCAACGACTATAGGGCCGTTCCCACAACCACGGGCCAAAGTTGGCCAGCCGCCGTCTTGTCCGACGACTATAGGGTCGTCCCCACGACCCCGAGTCCAGGTTGGCCAGCCGCCGACATTTCCGACGACTATAGAGTCGTCCCCACGACCCCGGGCCAAAGTTGGCCAGCCGTTGACATGTTCGACGACTATAGGGTCGTCCCCACGACCCCGAGACTAGATTGGCCCGCCACCGTCATGTCCGACGACAGTAGGGTCGTCCCCACGACCCCGGGTCCAGGTTGGCCAGCCGCCGACATTTCGGACGACTATAGAGTCGTCCCCACGACACCGGGCCAAAGTTGGCCAGCCGCCGACATGTCCGACGACTACAGGGTCGTCCCCACGACCCCGGGACTAGATTGGCCCGCCACCGTCATGTCCGACGACAATAGGGTCGTCCCCACGACCCCGGGTCTAGGTTGGCCAGCCGCCGACTTGTCCGACGACTATAGGGTCGTACCCACGACCCCGGGACTAGGCTGACAAGCCGCCAGCATGTCCGACGACTATTGGATCGTCCCCACGACCACGGGCCAATGTTGGCCAGCCGCCGAAATGTCCGACGACTGTAGGGTCGTCCCCACGACCCCGGGACTAGATTGGCCCGCCACCGTCAAGTCCGACGACTATAGGGTCGTCCCCACGACCCCGGGTCCAGGTTGGCCAGCCGCCGACATTTCCGACGACTATAGAGTCGTCCCCACGACACCGGGCCAAAGTTGGCCAGCCGCCGACATGTCCGACGACTATAGGGTCGTCCCCACGACCCCGGGACTAGATTGACCCGCCACCGTCATGTCCGACGGTTATAGGGTCGTCCCCACGACCGCGAGACTAGATTGGCCCGCCACCGTCATGTCCGACGACAATAGGGTCGCCCCCACGACCCCGGGTCCAGGTTGGCCAGCCGCCGACATTTCCGACGACTATAGAGTCGTCCCCACGACACCGGGCCAAAGTTGGCCAGCCGCCGACATGTCCGACGACTATAGGGTCGTCCCCACGACCCCGGGACAAGGTTGGCCCGCCGCCGACTTGTCCGACGACTATAGGGTCGTACCCACGACCCTGGGACTAGGCTGACAAGCCGCCAACATGTCCGACGACTATAGGGTCGTCCCCACGACCCCGGGACTAGATTGGCCCGCCACCGTCATGTCCAACGACTATAGGGTCGTGCCCACAACCACGGGCCAAAGTTGGCCAGCCGCCGACATGTCCGACGACTATAGGGTCGTCCCCACGACCCCGGGCCAAAGTTCGCCAGCTGCCGACATGTCCGACGACTATAGGGTCGTCCCCACGACCCCGGGACAAGGTTGGCCCGCCGCCGACTTGTCCGACGACTATAGGGTCGTACCCACCACCCCGGGACTAGGCTGACAAGCCGCCAACATGTCCGACGACTATAGGGTCGTCCCCACGACCCCGGGACTAGATTGGCCCGCCACCGTCAAGTCCGACGACTATAGGGTCGTCCCCAGGACCTTGGGACTAGATTGGCCCGCCACCGTCAAGTCCGACGACTATAGGGTCGTCCCCACGACCCCGGGCCAAAGTTGGCATGCCGCCGAAATGTCCGACGACTGTAGGGTCGTCCCCACGACCCCGGGACTAGATTGGTCCGCCACCGTCATGTCCGACGACTATAGGGTCGTCCCCACGACCCCGGGTCCAGGTTGGCCAGCCGCCGACATTTCCGACGACTATAGAGTCGTCCCCACGACACCGGGCCAAAGTTGGCCCGCCGCCGACATGTCCGACGACTATAGGGTCGTCCCCACGACCCCGGGACTAGATTGGCCCGCCACCGTCATGTCCGACGACAATAGGGTCGTTCCCACGACCCCGGGGCAAGGTTGGCCAGCCGCCGACTTGTCCGACGACTATAGGGTCGTACTCACGACCCCGGGACTAGGCTGACAAGCCGCCAACATGTACGACGACTGTAGGGTCGTGCCCACGACCCTGGGCCAAAGATGTCCAGCCGCCGTCTTGTCCGACGACTATAGGGTCGTCCCCACGACCCCGGGACTAGATTGGCCCGCCACCGTCATGTCCAACGACTATAGGGTCGTCCCCACAACCACGGGCCAAAGTTGGCCAGCCGCCGACATGTCCGACGACTATTGGATCGTCCCCACGACCACGGGCCAAAGTTGGCCAGCCGCCGACATGTCCAACGACTATAGGGTCGTCCCCACGACCCCGGTACTAGATTGGTCCGCCACCGTCTTGTCCGACGACTATAGGGTCGCCCCCACGACCCCGGGCCAATGTTGGCCAGCCGCCGAAATGTCCGACGACTGTAGGGTCGTCCCCACGACCCCGGGACTAGATTGGCCCGCCACCGTCAAGTCCGACGACTATAGGGTCGTCCCCACGACCCCGGGTCCAGGTTGGCCAGCCGCCGACATTTCCGACGACTATAGAGTCGTCCCCACGACACCGGGCCAAAGTTGGCCAGCCGCCGACATGTCCGACGACTATAGGGTCGTCCCCACGACCCCGGGACTAGATTGACCCGCCACCGTCATGTCCGACGGTTATAGGGTCGTCCCCACGACCGCGAGACTAGATTGGCCCGCCACCGTCATGTCCGACGACAATAGGGTCGCCCCCACGACCCCGGGTCCAGGTTGGCCAGCCGCCGACATTTCCGACGACTATAGAGTCGTCCCCACAACACCGGGCCAAAGTTGGCCAGCCGCCGACATGTCCGACGACTATAGGGTCGTCCCCACGACCCCGGGACAAGGTTGGCCCGCCGCCGACTTGTCCGACGACTATAGGGTCGTACCCACGACCCTGGGACTAGGCTGACAAGCCGCCAACATGTCCGACGACTATAGGGTCGTCCCCACGACCCCGGGACTAGATTGGCCCGCCACCGTCATGTCCAACGACTATAGGGTCGTGCCCACAACCACGGGCCAAAGTTGGCCAGCCGCCGACATGTCCGACGACTATAGGGTCGTCCCCACGACCCCGGGCCAAAGTTCGCCAGCTGCCGACATGTCCGACGACTATAGGGTCGTCCCCACGACCCCGGGACAAGGTTGGCCCGCCGCCGACTTGTCCGACGACTATAGGGTCGTACCCACCACCCCGGGACTAGGCTGACAAGCCGCCAACATGTCCGACGACTATAGGGTCGTCCCCACGACCCCGGGACTAGATTGGCCCGCCACCGTCAAGTCCGACGACTATAGGGTCGTCCCCAGGACCTTGGGACTAGATTGGCCCGCCACCGTCAAGTCCGACGACTATAGGGTCGTCCCCACGACCCCGGGCCAAAGTTGGCATGCCGCCGAAATGTCCGACGACTGTAGGGTCGTCCCCACGACCCCGGGACTAGATTGGTCCGCCACCGTCATGTCCGACGACTATAGGGTCGTCCCCACGACCCCGGGTCCAGGTTGGCCAGCCGCCGACATTTCCGACGACTATAGAGTCGTCCCCACGACACCGGGCCAAAGTTGGCCCGCCGCCGACATGTCCGACGACTATAGGGTCGTCCCCACGACCCCGGGACTAGATTGGCCCGCCACCGTCATGTCCGACGACAATAGGGTCGTTCCCACGACCCCGGGGCAAGGTTGGCCAGCCGCCGACTTGTCCGACGACTATAGGGTCGTACTCACGACCCCGGGACTAGGCTGACAAGCCGCCAACATGTACGACGACTGTAGGGTCGTGCCCACGACCCTGGGCCAAAGATGTCCAGCCGCCGTCTTGTCCGACGACTATAGGGTCGTCCCCACGACCCCGGGACTAGATTGGCCCGCCACCGTCATGTCCAACGACTATAGGGTCGTCCCCACAACCACGGGCCAAAGTTGGCCAGCCGCCGACATGTCCGACGACTATTGGATCGTCCCCACGACCACGGGCCAAAGTTGGCCAGCCGCCGACATGTCCAACGACTATAGGGTCGTCCCCACGACCCCGGTACTAGATTGGTCCGCCACCGTCTTGTCCGACGACTATAGGGTCGCCCCCACGACCCCGGGCCAAAGTTGACCAGCCGCCGACATGTCCGACGACTATAGGGTCGTGCCCACGACCCCGAGACTAGATTGGCCCGCCACCGTCATGTCCGACGATAATAGGGTCGTCCCCACGACCCCGGGTCCAGGTTGGCCAGCCGCCGACATTTCCGACGACTATAGAGTCGTCCCCACGACACCGGGCCAAAGTTGGAAAGCCGCCGAAATGTCCGACGACTGTAGGGTCGTCCCCACGACCCCGGGACTAGATTGGCCCGCCACCGTCAAGTCCGACGACTATAGGGTCGTCCCCACGACCTCGGGACTAGATTGGCCCGCTACCGTCAAGTCCGACGACTATAGGGTCGTCCCACGACCCCGGGACAAGGTTGGCCCGCCGCCGACATGTCCGACGACTATAGGGCCGTACCCACGACCCCGGGACTAGGCTGACAAGCCGCCAACATGTCCGACGACTATAGGGTCGCCCCCACGACCCCGTGCCATAGTTGGCCAGCCGCCGACATGTCCGACGACTTTAGGGTCGTCCCCACGACCCCGGGACTAGATTGGCCCGCCACCGTCAAGTCCGACGACTATAGGGTCGTCCCCAGGACCTCGGGACTAGATTGGCCCGCCACCGTCAAGCCCGACGACTATAGGGTCGTCCCCACGACACCGGGCCAAAGTTGGCAAGCCGCCGAAATGTCCGACGACTGTAGGGTCGTCCCCACGACCCCGGGACTAGATTGGCCCGCCACCGTCAAGTCCGACGACTATAGGGTCGTCCCCACGACCTCGGGACTAGATTGGCCCGCTACCGTCAAGTCCGACGACAATAGGGTCGTCCCACGACCCCGGGACAAGGTTGGCCCGCCGCCAACATGTCCGACGACTATAGGGTCGCCCCCACGACCCCGGGCCATAGTTGGCCAGCCGCCGACATGTCCGACGACTTTAGGGTCGTCCCCACGACCCCAGGACTAGATTGGCCCGCCACCGTCAAATCCGACGACTATAGGGTCGTCCCCAGGACCTCGGGACTAGATTGGCCCGCCACCGTCAAGTCCGACGACTATAGGGTCGTCCCCACGACTCCGGGCCAAAGTTGGCAAGCCGCCGAAATGTCCGACGACTGTAGGGTCGTCCCCACGACCCCGGGACTAGATTGGCCCGCCACCGTCAAGTCCGACGACTATAGGGTCGTCCCCACGACCTCGGGACTAGGTTGGCCAGCCGCCGACATGTCCGACGACTATTGGATCGTCCCCACGACCACGGGCCAAAGTTGGCCAGCCGCCGACATGTCCAACGACTATAGGGTCGCCCCCACGACCCCGGTACTAGATTGGTCCGCCACCGTCTTGTCCGACGACTATAGGGTCGTCCCCACGACCCCGGGCCAAAGTTGACCAGCCGCCGACATGTCCGACGACTATAGGGTCGTCCCCACGACCCCGAGACTAGATTGGTCCACCACCGTCATGTCCGACGACAATAGGTTCGTCCCCACGACCCCGGGTCCAGGTTGGCCAGCCGCCGACATTTCCGACGACTATTGGGTCGCCCCCACGACCTCGGGACTAGGTTGGCCAGCCGCCGACATGTCCGACGACTATAGGGTCGTCCCCACCACCCCGGGCCAAAGTTGGCAAGCCTCCGAAATGTCCGACGACTGTAGGGTCGTCCCCAAGACCCCGGGACTAGATTGGCCCGCCACCGTCAAGTCCGACGACTATAGGGTCGTCCCCACGACCCTGGGTCGAGGTTGGCCAGCCGCCGACATGTCCGACGACTAAACAGTCGTCCCAATGACCACGGGCAAAAGTTGGCCAGCCGCCGACATGTCCGACGACTATAGGGTCGTCCCCACGACCCCGGGACTGGATTGGCCCGCCACCGTCATGTCCGACGACTATCGGATCGTCCCCACGACCACGGGCCAAAGTTGGCCAATCGCCGACATGTCCGACGACTATAGGGTCGCCCCCACGACCCCGGTACAAGGTTCGCCCGCCGCCGACTTGCCCGGCGACTATAGGGTAGTCCCCACGACCCCGAGACTAGATTGGCCCGCCACCGTCATGTCCAACGACTATCGAATCGTCCCCACAACCCCGGGCCAATGTTGGCCAATCGCCGACATGTCCGACGACCATAGGGTCGTACCTACGACCCCGGGACTAGATTGGCCCGCCACCGTCATGTCCGACGACAATAGGGTCGTCCCCACGACCCTGGGTCTAGGTTGGCCAGCCGCCGACATGTCCGACGACTGAACAGTCGTCCCAACGACCACGGGCAAAAGTTGGCCAGCCGCCGACATATCCGACGACTATAGGGTCGTCCCCACGACCCCGGGACTAGATTGGCCCGCCACCGTCATGTCCGACGAATATACGGTCGTCCCCACGACCCCGGGCCAATAATGGCCAATCGCCGACATGTCCGATGACTATAGGGTCGTCCCCACGACCACGGACCAAAGTTGGCCAGCCGCCGACATATCCGACGACTATAGGGTCGTCCCCATGACCTCGGGACTAGATTGGCCCGCCACCATCATGTCCGACGACTATAGGGTCGACCCCACGACCCCGGGAGTTGATTGCCCCGCCACCGTTATTTCTGACGACTATAGGGTCGTCCCCACGACCACGGACCAAAGTTGGACAGCCGCCGACATATCCGACGACTATAGGGTCGTCCCCATGACCCCGGGACTAGGTTGGCTCGCCGCCGACTTGTCCGACGACTATAGGGTCGTCCCCACGACCCCGGGACTAGATTGGCCACCACCGTCTTGTCCGACGACTATAGGGTCGTCCCCACGACAGCGGGCCTACGTTGGCCAGCCGCCGACATGTCCGACCACTATAGGGTCGTCCCCACGACCCCGGGACTAGGTTGGCTCGCCGCCGACATGTCCGACGACTATAGGGTCGTTCCCACGACACCGGGACTATGTTGGCCAGCCGCCCACATGTCCGACGACTATAGGGTCGTCCCCACGACCCCGGGACTAGGTTGGCTCGCCGCCGACATGTCCGACGACTATAGGGTCGTTCCCACGACACCGGGACTAGGTTGGCTCGCCGCCGATTTGTCCGACCACTATAGGGTCGTCCCCACGACCCCGGGACTATGTTGGCTCGCCGCCGACATGTCCGACGACTATAGGTTCGTCCCCACGACCCCCGGAGTAGGTTGGCTCGCCGCAGACTTGTCCGACGACTATAGGGTCGTCCCCACGACCCCGGGACTAGATTGGCCCGCCACCGTCTTGTCCGACGACTATAGGGTCGTCCCCACGACCCCGGGACTAGATTGGCCCGCCACCGTCAAATCCGACCACCTCGGGACTAGGTTGGCCAGCCGCCGACATGTCCGACGACTATAGGGTCGCCCCCACGACCTCGGGACTAGGTTGGACAGCCGCCGACATGTCCGACGATTCTAGGGTCGTCCCCACCACCCCGGGCCAAAGTTGGCAAGCCACCGAAATGTCCGACGACTGTAGGGTCGTCCCCAAGACCCCGGGACTAGATTGGCCCGCCACCGTCAAGTCCGACGACTATAGGGTCGTCCCCACGACCCCGGGCCAAAGTTGGCGAGCCGCCGACATGTTCAACGACTATTGGGCCGTCCCCACGACCCCGGGCCAAAGTTGGACAGCCGCCGACATTTCCGACGACTATAGAGTCGTCCCCACGACACCGGGCCCAAATTGGCCAGCCGCCGACATGTCCGACGACTATAGGGTCGTCCCCACGACCATGGGCCAAAGTTGGTCAGCCGCCGACTTGTCCGACGACGATAGGGTCGTCCCCACGACCACGGGCCAAAGTTGGCCAGCCTCCGACATGTCCGACGACTATAGGGTCGTCCCCACGACCCCGGGACTAGATTGGTCCGCCACCGTCATGTCCGACGACTATAGGGTCGTCCCCACCACCCCGGGCCAAAGTTGGCCGGCCGCCGACATGTCCGACGACTATAGGGTCGTCCCCACGACCTCGGGCCGAAGATGTCCAGCCGCCGTCTTGTCCGACGACTATAGGGTCGTCCCCACGACCCCGGGACTAGATTGGCCCGCCACCGTCAAGTCCGACGACCTCGGGACTAGGTTGGCCAGCCGCCGACATGTCCGACGACTATAGGGTCGCCCCCACGACCTCGGGACTAGGTTGGCCAGCCGCCGACATGTCCGACGACTATAGGGTCGTCCCCACCACCCCGGGCCAAAGTTGGCAAGCCTCCGAAATGTCCGACGACTGTAGGGTCGTCCCCAAGACCCCGGGACTAGCTTGGCCCGCCACCGTCAAGTCCGACGACTATAGGGTCGTCCCCACGACCCTGGGCCAAAGTTGGCGAGCCGCCGAAATGTCCGACGACTGTAGGGTCGTCCCCACGACCCCGGGCCAAAGTTGGACAGCCGCCGACATTTCCGACGACTATAGAGTCGTCCCCACGACACCGGGCCAAAGTTGGCCAGCCGCCGACATGTCCGACGACTATAGGGTCGTCCCCACGACCACGGGCCAAAGTTGGCCAGCCGCCGACATGTTCAACGACTATTGGGCCGTCCCCACGACCCCGGGCCAAAGTTGGACAGCCGCCGACATTTCCGACGACTATAGAGTCGTCCCCACGACACCGGGCCCAAATTGGCCAGCCGCCGACATGTCCGACGATTATAGGGCCGTCCCCACGACCATGGGCCAAAGTTGGTCAGCCGCCGACTTGTCCGACGACGATAGGGTCGTCCCCACGACCACGGGCCAAAGTTGGCCAGCCTCCGACATGTCCGACGACTATAGGGTCGTCCCCGCGACCCCGGGACTAGATTGGTCCGCCACCGTCATGTCCGACGACTATAGGGTCGTCCCCACCACCCCGGGCCAAAGTTGGCCAGCCGCCGACATGTCCGACGACTATAGGGTCGTCCCCACGACCCCGGGCCAAAGATTTCCAGCCGCCGTCTTGTCCGACGACTATAGGGTCGTCCCCACGACCCCGGGACTAGATTGGCCCGCCACCGTCATGTCCGACGAATATACGGTCGTCCCCACGACCCCGGGCCAATAATGGCCAATCGCCGACATGTCCGATGACTATAGGGTCGTACCTACGACCCCGGGACTTGATTGGCCCGGCACCGTCATATCCATCGACTATCGGATCGTCCCCACGACCACGGGCCAAAGTTGGCCAGCCGCCGACATGTCCAACGACTATTGGGTCGTCCCCACGACCACGGGCCAAAGTTGGCCAGCCGCCGACATGTCCGACGACTATAGTGTCGTCCCCACGACCCCGGTACTAGATTGGCCCGCCGCCGACATGTCCGACGACTATAGAGTCGTCCCCACGACACCGGGCCAAAGTTGGCCAGCCCCCGACATGTCCGACGACTATAGGGTCGTCCCCACGACTCCGGGAATAGATTGGCCCGCCACCGTCATGTCCGGTGACTATCGGATCGTCCCCACGACTACGGGCCAAAGTTGGCCAGCCGCCGACATGTCCGACGACTATTGGGTCGTCCCCACGACCACGGGCCAAAGTTGGCCAGCCGCCGACATGTCCGAAGACTATAGGGTCGTCCCCACGACCCCGGTACTAGATTGGCCCGCCGCCGACATGTCCGACGACTATAGAGTCGCCCCCACGACACCGGGCCAAAGTTGTCCAGCCGCCGACATGTCCGACGACTATAGGGTCGTCCCCACGACCACGGGCCAAAGTTGGCCTGCCGCCGACTTGTCCGAGGACTATAGGGACGTCCCCACAACCCCGGGACTAGGTTGGCCCGCCGCCGAATTGTCCGACGACTATAGAGTCGTCCCCACGACCCCGGGACTAGGTTGGCCAGCCGCCGACTTGTCCGACCACTATAGGGTCGTCCCCACGACCCCGGGCACATTTGGCAAGTCGCCGACATGTCCCCACAATCCCGGGACTAGATTGGCCCGACACCTTCATGTCCGACGACTATAGGTTCGTCCCCACGTCCCCGGGCACATTTGTCAAGCCGCCGACATGTCCCCACAACCCCGGGACTAGATTGGCCCGCCACCGTCATGTCCGACGACTATAGGGTCGTCCCCACGACCCCGGGACTAGATTAGCCCGCCACCGTCATGTCCGACGAATATACGGTCGTCCCCACGACCCCGGGCCAATAATGGCCAATCGCCGACATGTCCGATGACTATAGGGTCGTCTCCACGACCCCGGGCCAAAGTTGGCCCGCCGCCGACATGTCCGACGACTATAGGGTCGTCCCCACGACCCCGGGACTAGAATGGCCAGCCGCCGACATGTCCGACGACTATACGGTCGTCCCCACGACCCCGGGACTAGATTGGCCCGCCACCGTCATGTCCAACGACTATAGGGTCGTCCCCACGACCCCGGGACTAGATTGGCCCGCCACCGTCATGTCCGACGAATATACGGTCGTCCCCACGACCCCGGGCCAATAATGGCCAATCGCCGACATGTCCGATGACTATAGGGTCGTACCTACGACCCCGGGACTTGATTGGCCCGGCACCGTCATATCCATCGACTATCGGATCGTCCCCACGACCACGGGCCAAAGTTGGCCAGCCGCCGACATGTCCAACGACTATTGGGTCGTCCCCACGACCACGGGCCAAAGTTGGCCAGCCGCCGACATGTCCGACGACTATAGTGTCGTCCCCACGACCCCGGTACTAGATTGGCCCGCCGCCGACATGTCCGACGACTATAGAGTCGTCCCCACGACACCGGGCCAAAGTTGGCCAGCCACCGACATGTCCGACGACTATAGGGTCGTCCCCACGACTCCGGGAATAGATTGGCCCGCCACCGTCATGTCCGGCGACTATCGGATCGTCCCCACGACTACGGGCCAAAGTTGGCCAGCCGCCGACATGTCCGACGACTATTGGGTCGTCACCACGACCACGGGCCAAAGTTGGCCAGCCGCCGACATGTCCGAAGACTATACGGTCGTCCCCACGACCCCGGTACTAGATTGGCCCGCCGCCGACATGTCCGACGACTATAGAGTCGTCACCACGACACCGGGGCAAAGTTGGCCAGCCGCTGACATGTCCAACGACTATTGGGTCGTCTCCACGACCACGGGCCAATGTTGGCCAGCCGCCGACATGTCCGACGACTATAGGGTCGTCCCCACGACCACGGGCCAAAGTTGGCCAGCCGCCGAAATGTCCGACGACTATAGGGTCGTCCCCACGACCTCGGGACTAGATTGGCCCGCTACCGTCATTTCCGACGACTATAGGGTCGTCCCCACGACCACGGGCCAAAGTTGGCCTGCCGCCGAAATGTCCGACGACTGTAGGGTCGTCCCCGCGACCACGGGACTAGATTGGCCCGCCACCGCCATGTCCGACGACAATAGGGTCGTCCCCACGACCGCGGGACTAGGTTGACCTGCCGCCAACATGTCCGACGACTATAGGGTCGTCCCCACGACCACGGGCCAAAGTTGGCCGGCCGCTGACATGTCCAACGACTATTGGGTCGTCCCCACGACCACGGGCCAATGTTGGCCAGCCGCCGACATGTCCGACGACTATAGGGTCGTCCCCACGACCCCGGGACTAGATTGGTCCGCCACCGTCGTGTCCGACGACTATAGGGTCGACCCCACGACCACGGGCCAATGTTGGCCAGCCGCCGACAAATCCGACGACTATAGGGTCGTTCCCACGACCCCGGGACCAGGTTGACCAGCCGGCAACATGTCCAACGACTATAGGGTCGTCCCCACGACCACGGGCCAAAGTTGGCCTGCCGCCGACTTGTCCGAGGACTATAGGGACGTCCCCACAACCCCGGGACTAGGTTGGCCCGCCGCCGAATTGTCCGACGACTATAGAGTCGTCCACACGACCCCGGGACTAGGTTGGCCAGCCGCCGACTTGTCCGACCACTATAGGGTCGTCCCCACGACCCCGGGCACATTTGGCAAGTCGCCGACATGTCCCCACAATCCCGGGACTAGATTGGCCCGACACCTTCATGTCCGACGACTATAGGTTCGTCCCCACGTCCCCGGGCACATTTGTCAAGCCGCCGACATGTCCCCACAACCCCGGGACTAGATTGGCCCGCCACCGTCATGTCCGACGACTATAGGGTCGTCCCCACGACCCCGGGACTAGATTAGCCCGCCACCGTCATGTCCGACGAATATACGGTCGTCCCCACGACCCCGGGCCAATAATGGCCAATCGCCGACATGTCCGATGACTATAGGGTCGTCTCCACGACCCCGGGCCAAAGTTGGCCCGCCGCCGACATGTCCGACGACTATAGGGTCGTCCCCACGACCCCGGGACTAGAATGGCCAGCCGCCGACATGTCCGACGACTATACGGTCGTCCCCACGACCACGGGCCAAAGTTGGCCAGCCGCCGACATGTCCGTCGACTATAGGGTCGTCCCCACGACCACGGGACTATATTGGCCCGCCACCGCCATGTCCGACGACAATAGGGTCGTCCCCACGACCCCGGGTCTAGGTTGGCCAGCCGCCGACATGTCCGACGACTATCGGATCGTCCCCACGACCACGGGCCAAAGTTGGCCAGCCGCCGACATGTCCGACGAATTTTGGATCGTCCCCACGACCACGGGCCAAAGTTGGCCAGCCGCCGACATGTCCGACGACTATAGGGTCGTCCCTACGACCCCGGGACAAGGTTGGCCCGCCGCCGACTTGTCCGACGACTATAGGGTCGTACCCACGACCCCGGGACTAGGCTGACAAGCCGCCAACATATCCGACGACTATAGGGTCGTCCCCACGACCCCGGGCCAAAGTTGGCCAGCCGCCGACATGTCCGACGACTATAGGGTCGTCCCCACGACCCCGAGACTAGATTGGCCCGCCACCGTCATGTCCGACGATTATAGGGTCGTCCCCACGACCCCGGGACAAGCTTGGCCCGCCGCCGACTTGTCCGGCGACTATAGGGTCGTCCCTACGACCCCGGGACTGGATTGGCCCGCCGCCGTCTTGTCCGACGACTATAGGGTCGTCCCCACGACCCCGGGACTAGATTGGCCCGCCACCGTCATTTCCGACGATAATAAGGTCGTCCCCACGACCCCGGGACAAGCTTGGCCGGCCGCCGACTTGTTCGAGTACTATAGGGTCGTCCCCACGACCCTGGGACTAGATTGGCCCGCCACCGTCATGTCCGACGACAATAGGGTCGTCCCCACGACCCCGGGTCTAGGTTGGCCAGCCGCCGACATGTCCGACGACTATAGAGTCGTCCCCACGACCCCGGGCCAATGTTGGCCAATCGCCGATATGTCCGACGACTATAGGGTCGTCCCTACGACCCCGGGACTAGATTGGCCCGCCAACGTCATGTCCAACGACTATAGGGTCGTCCAACATGACCCCGGGCCAAAGTTGGCCAGCCGCCGACATGTCCGACGACTATAGGGTCGTCCCCACGACCCCGAGACTAGATTGGCCCGCCACCGTCATGTCCGACGATTATAGGGTCGTCCCCACGACCCCGGGACAAGCTTGGCCCGCCGCCGACATGTCCGAAGACTATAGGGTCGTCCCCACGACCCCGGGACTAGATTGGCCAGCCGCCGACATGTCCGACGACTATAGTGTCGTCACTACGACACCGGGGCAAAGATGGCCAGCCGCTGACATGTCCAACGACTATTGGGTCGTCCCCACGACCCCGGGACTAGATTGGTCCGCCACCGTCATGTCCGACGACTATAGGGTCGACCCCACGACCACGGGCCAATGTTGGCCAGCCGCCGACAAATCCGACGACTATAGGGTCGTTCCCACGACCCCGGGACCAGGTTGACCAGCCGGCAACATGTCCAACGACTATAGGGTCGTCCCCACGACCACGGGCCAAAGTTGGCCTGCCGCCGACTTGTCCGAGGACTATAGGGACGTCCCCACAACCCCGGGACTAGGTTGGCCCGCCGCCGAATTGTCCGACGACTATAGAGTCGTCCACACGACCCCGGGACTAGGTTGGCCAGCCGCCGACTTGTCCGACCACTATAGGGTCGTCCCCACGACCCCGGGCACATTTGGCAAGTCGCCGACATGTCCCCACAATCCCGGGACTAGATTGGCCCGACACCTTCATGTCCGACGACTATAGGTTCGTCCCCACGTCCCCGGGCACATTTGTCAAGCCGCCGACATGTCCCCACAACCCCGGGACTAGATTGGCCCGCCACCGTCATGTCCGACGACTATAGGGTCGTCCCCACGACCCCGGGACTAGATTAGCCCGCCACCGTCATGTCCGACGAATATACGGTCGTCCCCACGACCCCGGGCCAATAATGGCCAATCGCCGACATGTCCGATGACTATAGGGTCGTCTCCACGACCCCGGGCCAAAGTTGGCCCGCCGGCGACATGTCCGACGACTATAGGGTAGTCCCCACGACCCCGGGACTAGAATGGCCAGCCGCCGACATGTCCGACGACTATACGGTCTTCCCCACGACCACGGGCCAAAGTTGGCCAGCCGCCGACATGTCCGTCGACTATAGGGTCGTCCCCACGACCACGGGACTATATTGGCCCGCCACCGCCATGTCCGACGACAATAGGGTCGTCCCCACGACCCCGGGTCTAGGTTGGCCAGCCGCCGACATGTCCGACGACTATCGGATCGTCCCCACGACCACGGGCCAAAGTTGGCCAGCCGCCGACATGTCCGACGAATTTTGGATCGTCCCCACGACCACGGGCCAAAGTTGGCCAGCCGCCGACATGTCCGACGACTATAGGGTCGTCCCTACGACCCCGGGACAAGGTTGGCCCGCCGCCGACTTGTCCGACGACTATAGGGTCGTACCCACGACCCCGGGACTAGGCTGATAAGCCGCCAACATATGCGACGACTATAGGGTCGTCCCCACGACCCCGGGCCAAAGTTGGCCAGCCGCCGACATGTCCGACGACTATAGTATCGTCCCCACGACCCCGGGACTAGATTGGCCCGCCACCGTCATTTCCGACGATTATAGGGTCGCCCCACGACCCCGGGACAAGCTTGGCCCGCCGCCGACTTGTTCGACTACTATAGGGTCGTCCCCACGACCCCGGGACTAGATTGGCCCGCCACCGTCATTTCCGACGATTATAGGGTCGTCCCCACGACCCCGGGACAAGCTTGGCCCGCCGCCGACTTGTTCGACTACTATAGGGTCGTCCCCACGACCCCGGGACTAGATTGGCCCGCCACCGTCATGTCCGACGACTATAGGGTCGTCCCCACGACCCCGGGACTAGAATGGCCCGCCACCGTTATGTCCGACGACTATAGGGTCGTCCCGACGACCACGGCCCAAAGTTGGCCAGCCGGCGACATGTCCGACGACTATAGGGTCGTCCCTACGACCCCGGGTCTAGGTTGGCTCGCCACCGACATGTCTGACGACTATAGGGTCGTCCCCACGACCCCGGGACTAGATTGGCCCGCCACCGTCAAGTCCGACGACTATAGGGTCGTCCCCACGACCCCGGGCCAAAATTGGACAGCCGCCGACTTGTCCGCCGACTATAGGGTAGTCCCCACGATCACGGGCCAAAGATGGCCAGCCGCCGGCTTGTCCGACGATTATAGGGTCGTCCCCACGACCCCGGGACTAGGTTGGCCCGCCGCCGACTTGTCCGACGACTATAGGGTCGTCCCCACGACCACGGGCCAAAGTTGGCCAGCCGCCGACATGTCCGACGACTATAGGGTCGTCCCCACGACCCGGGACTAGATTGGCCCGCCACCGTCAAGTCCGACGACTATAGGGTCGTCCCCACGACCCCGGGCCAAAGTTGGCCAGCCGCCGACATGTCCGACGACTATTGGGTCGTCTTTACGACCACGAGCCAAAGTTGGCCAGCCGCCGAAATGTCCGACGAGTATAGGGTCGTCCCCACGACCACGGGCCAAAGTTGGCCAGCCGCCGACATGTCCGACGACTATAGGGTCGTCCCCACGACCCGGGACTAGATTGGCCCGCCACCGTCAAGTCCGACGACTATAGGCTCGTCCCCACGACCCCGGGCCAAAGTTGGCCAGCTGCCGACATGTCCGACGACTATTGGGTCGTCCCCACGACCAGGGGCCAAAGTTGGCCAGCCGCCGACATGTCCGACGACTATTGGGTCGTCCCCACGACCACGGGCCAAATTTGGCCAGCCGCCGACATGTCCGACGACTATAGGGTCGTCCCCACGACCCCGGGACTAGATTGGCCAGCCGCCGCCATGTCCGAAGACAATAGGGTCGTCCCCACGACCCGGGACTAGATTGGCCCGCCACCGTCAAGTCCGACGACTATAGAGTCGTCCCCACGACCCCGGGCCAAAGTTGGCCAGCCGCCGACATGTCCGAAGACTATAGGGTCGTCCCCACGACCCCGGGACTAGATTGGCCAGCCGCCGACATGTCCGACGACTATAGGGTCGTCCCCACGACCACGGGCCAAAGTTGGCCAGCCGCCGAAATGTCCGACGACTATAGGGTCGTCCCCACGACCTCGGGACTAGATTGGCCCGCTACCGTCATGTCCGACGACTATAGGGTCGTCCCCACGACCACGGGCCAAAGTTGGCCTGCCGCCGAAATGTCCGACGACTGTAGGGTCGTTCCCATGACCCCGGGACTAGATTGGCCCGCCACCGTCATGTCCGACGACTACAGGGTCGTCCCCACGACCCCGGGAATAGATTGCCCCGCCATCGTTATTTCCGACGACTATAGGGTCGTCCCCACGACCACGGGCCAAAGTTGGCCGGCCGCCGAAATATCCGACGACTATAGGGTCGTTCCCATGACCCCGGGACTAGATTGGCCCGCCACCGTCATGTCCGACGACTACAGGGTCGTGCCCACGACCCCGGGAATAGATTGGCCCGCCACCGTCAAGTCCGACGACTATAGAGTCGTCCCCACGACCCCGGGCCAAAGTTGGCCAGCCGCCGACATGTCCGAAGACTATAGGGTCGTCCCCACGACCCCGGGACTAGATTGGCCAGCCGCCGACATGTCCGACGACTATAGGGTCGTCCCCACGACCACGGGCCAAAGTTGGCCAGCCGCCGAAATGTCCGACGACTATAGGGTCGTCCCCACGACCTCGGGACTAGATTGGCCCGCTACCGTCATGTCCGACGACTATAGGGTTGTCCCCACGACCCCGGGCCAAAGTTGGCATGCCGCCGAAATGTCCGACGACTATAGGGTCGTCCCCACGACCCCGGGCTAAAGTTGGCAAGCCGCCGAAATGTCCGACGACTATAGGGTCGTCCCCACGACCCCGGGACTAGGTTGGCCAGCCGCCGACATGTCCGACGACTATAGGGTCGTCCCGACGACCCCGGGCCAATGTTGGCCAATCGCCAACATGTCCGACGACTATAGGGTCGTCCCCACGACCCCGGGTCTAGGTTGGCCAGCCGCCGACATGTCCGACGACTATAGAGTCGTCCCCACGACTCCGGGCCAAAGTTGGACAGCCGCCGACATGTCCGACTACTATAGGGTCGTCCCCAGGACCTCGGGTCTAGATTGGCCCGCTACCGTCGTGTCCGAAGACTATAGGGTCGTCCCCACGACCACGGGACTAGATTGGCCCGCCACCGCCATGTTCGACGACAATAGGGTCGTCCCCACGACCCCGGGTCTAGGTTGGCCAGCCGCCGACATGTCCGACGACAATCGGATCGTCCCCACGACCACGCGCCAAAGTTGGCCAGCCGCCGACATGTCCGACGACTATTGGATCGTCCCCACGACCACGGGCCAAAGTTGGCCAGCCGCCGACATGTCCGACGACAATCGGATCGTCCCCACGACCACGCGCCAAAGTTGGCCAGCCGCCGACATGTCCGACGACTATAGGGTCGTCCCCACGACCCCGGGCCAATGTTGGCCAATCGCCGACATGTCCAACGACTATAGGGTCGTCCCTACGACCCCGGGACTAGATTAGCCCGCCACCGTCATGTCGAACATCTATAGGGTCGTCCCCACGACCACGGGCCAAAGTTGGCATGCCGCCGAAATGTCCGACGACTATAGGGTCGTCCCCACGACCCCGGGACTAGATTGGCCCGCCACCGTCATGTCCGACGATTATAGGGTCGTCTCCACGACCGCGAGACTAGATTGGCCCGCCACCGTCATGTCCGACGACAATAGGGTCGTCCCCACGACCCCGGGTCCAGGTTGGCCAGCCGCCGACATTTCCGACGACTACAGAGTCGTCCCCACGACACCGGGCCAAAGTTGGCCAGCCGCCGACAAGTCCGACGACTATAGGGTCGTCCCCACGACCACGGGACTAGATTGGCCCGCCACCGCCATGTCCGACGACAATAGGGTCGTCCCCACGACCCCGGGTCTAGGTTGGCCAGCCGCCGACATGTCCGACGACAATCGGATCGTCCCCACGACCACGCGCCAAAGTTGGCCAGCCGCCGACATGTCCGACGACTATTGGATCGTCCCCACGACCACGGTGCCAAAGTTGGCCAGCCGCCGACATGTCCGACGACAATCGGATCGTCCCCACGACCACGCGCCAAAGTTGGCCAGCCGCCGACATGTCCGACGACTATAGGGTCGTCCCCACGACACCGGGCCAAAGTTGGCCAGCCGCCGACATGTCCGACGACTATAGGGTCGTCCCCACGACCCCGGGACTAGATTGGCCCGCCACCGTCATGTCCGACGACAATAGGGTCGTCCCCACGACCCCGGGTCTAGGTTGGCCAGCCGCCGATTTGTCCGACGACTATAGGGTCGTACCCACGACCCCGGGACTAGGCTGACAAGCCGCCAACATGTCCGACGACTATAGGGTCGTCCCCACGACACCGGGCCAAAGATGTCCAGCCGCCGTCTTGTCCGACGACTATAGGGTCGTCCCCACGACCCCGGGCCAATGTTGGCCAATCGCCGACATGTCCAACGACTATAGGGTCGTCCCTACGACCCCGGGACTAGATTAGCCCGCCACCGTCATGTCCAACATCTATAGGGTCGTCCCCACGACCACGGGCCAAAGTTGGCATGCCGCCGAAATGTCCGACGACTATAGGGTCGTCCCCACGACCCCGGGACTAGATTGGCCCGCCACCGTCATGTCCGACGATTATAGGGTCGTCCCCACGACCGCGAGACTAGATTGGCCCGCCACCGTCATGTCCGACGACAATAGGGTCGTCCCCACGACCCCGGGTCCAGGTTGGCCAGCCGCCGACATTTCCGACGACTACAGAGTCGTCCCCACGACACCGGGCCAAAGTTGGCCAGCCGCCGACAAGTCCGACGACTATAGGGTCGTCCCCACGACCCCGGGACTAGATTGGTCCGCCACCGTCATGTCCGACGACTATAGGGTCGTCCCCACGACCCCGGGCCAAAGTTGGCCAGCCGCCGACATGTCCGACGACTATAGGGTCGTCCCCACGATCCCGAGACTAGATTGGCCCGCCACCGTCATGTCCGACGACAATAGGGTCGTCCCCACGACCCCGGGTCCAGGTTGGCCAGCCGCCGACATTTCCGACGACTATAGAGTCGTCCCCACGACACCGGGCCAAAGTTGGCCAGCCGCCGACATGTCCGACGACATGAGGGTCGTCCCCACGACCCCGGGACTAGATTGGCCCGCCACCGTCATGTCCGACGATTATAGGGTCGTCCCCACGACCGCGAGACTAGATTAGCCCGCCACCGTCATGTCCGACGACAATAGGGTCGTCCCCACGACCCCGGGTCCAGGTTGGCCAGCCGCCGACATTTCCGACGACTATAGAGTCGTCCCCACGCCACCGGGCCAAAGTTGGCCAGCCGCCGACATGTCGGACGACTATAGGGTCGTCCCCACGACCCCGGGACAAGGTTAGCCCGCCGCCGACTTGTCCAACGACTATAGGGTCGTACCCACGACCCTGGGACTAGGCTGACAAGCCGCCAACATGTCCGACGACTATAGGTTCGTCCCCACGACCCCGGGCCAAAGATGTCCAGCCGCCGTCTTGTCCGACGACTATAGAGTCGCCCCCACGACACCGGGCCAAAGTTGTCCAGCCGCCGACATGTCCGACGACTATAGGGTCGTCCCCACGACCACGGGCCAAAGTTGGCCTGCCGCCGACTTGTCCGAGGACTATAGGGACGTCCCCACAACCCCGGGACTAGGTTGGCCCGCCGCCGAATTGTCCGACGACTATAGAGTCGTCCCCACGACCCCGGGACTAGGTTGGCCAGCCGCCGACTTGTCCGACCACTATAGGGTCGTCCCCACGACCCCGGGCACATTTGGCAAGTCGCCGACATTTCCCCACAATCCCGGGACTAGATTGGCCCGACACCTTCATGTCCGACGACTATAGGTTCGTCCCCACGTCCCCGGGCACATTTGTCAAGCCGCCGACATGTCCCCACAACCCCGGGACTAGATTGGCCCGCCACCGTCATGTCCGACGACTATAGGGTCGTCCCCACGACCCCGGGACTAGATTAGCCCGCCACCGTCATGTCCGACGAATATACGGTCGTCCCCACGACCCCGGGCCAATAATGGCCAATCGCCGACATGTCCGATGACTATAGGGTCGTCTCCACGACCCCGGGCCAAAGTTGGCCCGCCGCCGACATGTCCGACGACTATAGGGTCGTCCCCACGACCCCGGGACTAGAATGGCCAGCCGCCGACATGTCCGACGACTATACGGTCGTCCCCACGACCCCGGGACTAGATTGGCCCGCCACCGTCATGTCCAACGACTATAGGGTCGTCCCCACGACCCCGGGACTAGATTGGCCCGCCACCGTCATGTCCGACGAATATACGGTCGTCCCCACGACCCCGGGCCAATAATGGCCAATCGCCGACATGTCCGATGACTATAGGGTCGTACCTACGACCCCGGGACTTGATTGGCCCGGCACCGTCATATCCATCGACTATCGGATCGTCCCCACGACCACGGGCCAAAGTTGGCCAGCCGCCGACATGTCCAACGACTATTGGGTCGTCCCCACGACCACGGGCCAAAGTTGGCCAGCCGCCGACATGTCCGACGACTATAGTGTCGTCCCCACGACCCCGGTACTAGATTGGCCCGCCGCCGACATGTCCGACGACTATAGAGTCGTCCCCACGACACCGGGCCAAAGTTGGCCAGCCACCGACATGTCCGACGACTATAGGGTCGTCCCCACGACTCCGGGAATAGATTGGCCCGCCACCGTCATGTCCGGCGACTATCGGATCGTCCCCACGACTACGGGCCAAAGTTGGCCAGCCGCCGACATGTCCGACGACTATTGGGTCGTCCCCACGACCACGGGCCAAAGTTGGCCAGCCGCCGACATGTCCGAAGACTATAGGGTCGTCCCCACGACCCCGGTACTAGATTGGCCCGCCGCCGACATGTCCGACGACTATAGAGTCGTCACCACGACACCGGGGCAAAGTTGGCCAGCCGCTGACATGTCCAACGACTATTGGGTCGTCTCCACGACCACGGGCCAATGTTGGCCAGCCGCCGACATGTCCGACGACTATAGGGTCGTCCCCACGACCACGGGCCAAAGTTGGCCAGCCGCCGAAATGTCCGACGACTATAGGGTCGTCCCCACGACCTCGGGACTAGATTGGCCCGCTACCGTCATTTCCGACGACTATAGGGTCGTCCCCACGACCACGGGCCAAAGTTGGCCTGCCGCCGAAATGTCCGACGACTGTAGGGTCGTCCCCGCGACCACGGGACTAGATTGGCCCGCCACCGCCATGTCCGACGACAATAGGGTCGTCCCCACGACCGCGGGACTAGGTTGACCTGCCGCCAACATGTCCGACGACTATAGGGTCGTCCCCACGACCACGGGCCAAAGTTGGCCGGCCGCTGACATGTCCAACGACTATTGGGTCGTCCCCACGACCACGGGCCAATGTTGGCCAGCCGCCGACATGTCCGACGACTATAGGGTCGTCCCCACGACCCCGGGACTAGATTGGTCCGCCACCGTCGTGTCCGACGACTATAGGGTCGACCCCACGACCACGGGCCAATGTTGGCCAGCCGCCGACAAATCCGACGACTATAGGGTCGTTCCCACGACCCCGGGACCAGGTTGACCAGCCGGCAACATGTCCAACGACTATAGGGTCGTCCCCACGACCACGGGCCAAAGTTGGCCTGCCGCCGACTTGTCCGAGGACTATAGGGACGTCCCCACAACCCCGGGACTAGGTTGGCCCGCCGCCGAATTGTCCGACGACTATAGAGTCGTCCACACGACCCCGGGACTAGGTTGGCCAGCCGCCGACTTGTCCGACCACTATAGGGTCGTCCCCACGACCCCGGGCACATTTGGCAAGTCGCCGACATGTCCCCACAATCCCGGGACTAGATTGGCCCGACACCTTCATGTCCGACGACTATAGGTTCGTCCCCACGTCCCCGGGCACATTTGTCAAGCCGCCGACATGTCCCCACAACCCCGGGACTAGATTGGCCCGCCACCGTCATGTCCGACGACTATAGGGTCGTCCCCACGACCCCGGGACTAGATTAGCCCGCCACCGTCATGTCCGACGAAGATACGGTCGTCCCCACGACCCCGGGCCAATAATGGCCAATCGCCGACATGTCCGATGACTATAGGGTCGTCCCCACGACCACGGGACTATATTGGCCCGCCACCGCCATGTCCGACGACAATAGGGTCGTCCCCACGACCCCGGGTCTAGGTTGGCCAGCCGCCGACATGTCCGACGACTATCGGATCGTCCCCACGACCACGGGCCAAAGTTGGCCAGCCGCCGACATGTCCGACGAATTTTGGATCGTCCCCACGACCACGGGCCAAAGTTGGCCAGCCGCCGACATGTCCGACGACTATAGGGTCGTCCCTACGACCCCGGGACAAGGTTGGCCCGCCGCCGACTTGTCCGACGACTATAGGGTCGTACCCACGACCCCGGGACTAGGCTGACAAGCCGCCAACATATCCGACGACTATAGGGTCGTCCCCACGACCCCGGGCCAAAGTTGGCCAGCCGCCGACATGTCCGACGACTATAGGGTCGTCCCCACGACCCCGAGACTAGATTGGCCCGCCACCGTCATGTCCGACGATTATAGGGTCGTCCCCACGACCCCGGGACAAGCTTGGCCCGCCGCCGACTTGTCCGGCGACTATAGGGTCGTCCCTACGACCCCGGGACTGGATTGGCCCGCCGCCGTCTTGTCCGACGACTATAGGGTCGTCCCCACGACCCCGGGACTAGATTGGCCCGCCACCGTCATTTCCGACGATTATAAGGTCGTCCCCACGACCCCGGGACAAGCTTGGCCCGCCGCCGACTTGTTCGAGTACTATAGGGTCGTCCCCACGACCCTGGGACTAGATTGGCCCGCCACCGTCATGTCCGACGACAATAGGGTCGTCCCCACGACCCCGGGTCTAGGTTGGCCAGCCGCCGACATGTCCGACGACTATAGAGTCGTCCCCACGACCCCGGGCCAATGTTGGCCAATCGCCGATATGTCCGACGACTATAGGGTCGTCCCTACGACCCCGGGACTAGATTGGCCCGCCAACGTCATGTCCAACGACTATAGGGTCGTCCAACATGACCCCGGGCCAAAGTTGGCCAGCCGCCGACATGTCCGACGACTATAGGGTCGTCCCCACGACCCCGAGACTAGATTGGCCCGCCACCGTCATGTCCGACGATTATAGGGTCGTCCCCACGACCCCGGGACAAGCTTGGCCCGCCGCCGACATGTCCGAAGACTATAGGGTCGTCCCCACGACCCCGGGACTAGATTGGCCAGCCGCCGACATGTCCGACGACTATAGTGTCGTCACTACGACACCGGGGCAAAGATGGCCAGCCGCTGACATGTCCAACGACTATTGGGTCGTCCCCACGACCCCGGGACTAGATTGGTCCGCCACCGTCATGTCCGACGACTATAGGGTCGACCCCACGACCACGGGCCAATGTTGGCCAGCCGCCGACAAATCCGACGACTATAGGGTCGTTCCCACGACCCCGGGACCAGGTTGACCAGCCGGCAACATGTCCAACGACTATAGGGTCGTCCCCACGACCACGGGCCAAAGTTGGCCTGCCGCCGACTTGTCCGAGGACTATAGGGACGTCCCCACAACCCCGGGACTAGGTTGGCCCGCCGCCGAATTGTCCGACGACTATAGAGTCGTCCACACGACCCCGGGACTAGGTTGGCCAGCCGCCGACTTGTCCGACCACTATAGGGTCGTCCCCACGACCCCGGGCACATTTGGCAAGTCGCCGACATGTCCCCACAATCCCGGGACTAGATTGGCCCGACAGCTTCATGTCCGACGACTATAGGTTCGTCCCCACGTCCCCGGGCACATTTGTCAAGCCGCCGACATGTCCCCACAACCCCGGGACTAGATTGGCCCGCCACCGTCATGTCCGACGACTATAGGGTCGTCCCCACGACCCCGGGACTAGATTAGCCCGCCACCGTCATGTCCGACGAATATACGGTCGTCCCCACGACCCCGGGCCAATAATGGCCAATCGCCGACATGTCCGATGACTATAGGGTCGTCTCCACGACCCCGGGCCAAAGTTGGCCCGCCGGCGACATGTCCGACGACTATAGGGTAGTCCCCACGACCCCGGGACTAGAATGGCCAGCCGCCGACATGTCCGACGACTATACGGTCTTCCCCACGACCACGGGCCAAAGTTGGCCAGCCGCCGACATGTCCGTCGACTATAGGGTCGTCCCCACGACCACGGGACTATATTGGCCCGCCACCGCCATGTCCGACGACAATAGGGTCGTCCCCACGACCCCGGGTCTAGGTTGGCCAGCCGCCGACATGTCCGACGACTATCGGATCGTCCCCACGACCACGGGCCAAAGTTGGCCAGCCGCCGACATGTCCGACGAATTTTGGATCGTCCCCACGACCACGGGCCAAAGTTGGCCAGCCGCCGACATGTCCGACGACTATAGGGTCGTCCCTACGACCCCGGGACAAGGTTGGCCCGCCGCCGACTTGTCCGACGACTATAGGGTCGTACCCACGACCCCGGGACTAGGCTGACAAGCCGCCAACATATCCGACGACTATAGGGTCGTCCCCACGACCCCGGGCCAAAGTTGGCCAGCCGCCGACATGTCCGACGACTATAGGGTCGTCCCCACGACCCCGAGACTAGATTGGCCCGCCACCGTCATGTCCGACGATTATAGGGTCGTCCCCACGACCCCGGGACAAGCTTGGCCCGCCGCCGACTTGTCCGGCGACTATAGGGTCGTCCCTACGACCCCGGGACTGGATTGGCCCGCCGCCGTCTTGTCCGACGACTATAGGGTCGTCCCCACGACCCCGGGACTAGATTGGCCCGCCAACGTCATGTCCAACGACTATAGGGTCGTCCAACATGACCACGGGCCAAAGTTGGCCAGCCGCCGACATGTCCGACGACTATTGGGTTGTCCCCACGACCACGGGCCAAAGTTGGCCAGCCGCCGACATGTCTGTCGACTATAGGGTCGTCCCCACGACCACGGGACTAGATTGGCCCGCCACCACCATGTCCGACGACAATAGGGTCGTCCCCACGACCCCGGGTCTAGGTTGGCCAGCCGCCGACATGTCCGACGACTATCGGATCGTCCCCACGACCACGGGCCAAAGTTGGCCAGCCGCCGACATGTCCGACGAGTTTTGGATCGTCCCCACGACCAGGGGCCAAAGTTGGCCGGCCGCCGACATGTTCGACGACTATGCGGTCGTCCCTACGACCCCGGGACTAGATTGGCCCGCCACCGTCATGTCCAACGACTATAGGGTCGTCCCCACGACCCCGGGCCAATGTTGGCCAATCGCCGACATGTCCGACGACTATAGGGTCGTCCCTACGACCCCGGGACTAGATTGGCCCGCCACCGTCATGTCCGACGACAATAGGGTCGTCCCCACGACCCCGGGACTAGGTTGGCCAGCCGCCGACATGTCCGACGACTATAAGGTCGTCCCCACGACCCCGGGCCAATGTTGGCCAATCGCCGACATGTTTGACGACTATAGGGTCGTCCCCACAACCCCGGAACTAGATTGGCCCGCCACCGTCATGTCTGACGACTATAGGGTCGTCCACACGACCCCGGGCCAATGTTGGCCAATCGCCGACATGTCCGACGACTATAGGGTCGTCCCTACGACCCCGGGACTAGATTGGCCCGCCACTGTCATGTCCAACGACTATAGGGTCGTCCCCACGACCCCGGGTCTAGGTTGGCCAGCCGCCGACATGTCCGACGGCTAAACAGTCGTCCCCACGACCCCGGGACAAAGATGGCCAAACGCCGACTTGTCCTACGACTATAGGGTCGTCCCCACGACCCCGGGCCAATGTTGGCCAATCGCCGACATGTCCGACGACTATAGGGTCGTCCCCACGACCCCGGGCCAATGTTGGCCAATCTCCGACATGTCCGACGACTATTGTGTTGTTCCTACGACCCCGGGACTAGATTGGCCCGCCACCGTCATGTCCGGCGACTATTGGATCGTCCCCACGACTACGGGCCAAAGTTGGCCAGCCGCCGACATGTCCGACGACTATTGTGTCGTCCCCACGACCACGGGCCAAAGTTGGCCAGCTGCCGACATGTCCGTCGACTATAGGGTCGTCCCCACGACCACGGGACTAGATTGGTCCGCCACCGCCATGTCCGACGACAATAGGGTCGTCCCCACGACCCCGGGTCTAGGTTGGCCAGCCGCCGTCATGTCCGACGACTATCGGATCGTCCCCACGACCACGGGCCAAAGTTGGCCAGCCGCCGACATGTCCGACGACTTTTGGATCGTCCCCACGACCAAGGGCCAAAGTTGGCCAGCCGCCGACATGTCCGACGACTATAGGGTCGTCCCTACGACCCCGGGACAAGGTTGGCCCGCCGCCGACTTGTCCGACGACTATAGGGTCGTACCCACGACCCCGGGACTAGGCTGATAAGCCGCCAACATATGCGACGACTATAGGGTCGTCCCCACGACCCCGGGCCAAAGTTGGCCAGCCGCCGACATGTCCGACGACTATAGTATCGTCCCCACGACCCCGGGACTAGATTGGCCCGCCACCGTCATTTCCGACGATTATAGGGTCGCCCCACGACCCCGGGACAAGCTTGGCCCGCCGCCGACTTGTTCGACTACTATAGGGTCGTCCCCACGACCCCGGGACTAGATTGGCCCGCCACCGTCATTTCCGACGATTATAGGGTCGTCCCCACGACCCCGGGACAAGCTTGGCCCGCCGCCGACTTGTTCGACTACTATAGGGTCGTCCCCACGACCCCGGGACTAGATTGGCCCGCCACCGTCATGTCCGACGACTATAGGGTCGTCCCCACGACCCCGGGACTAGAATGGCACGCCACCGTTATGTCCGACGACTATAGGGTCGTCCCGACGACCACGGCCCAAAGTTGGCCAGCCGGCGACATGTCCGACGACTATAGGGTCGTCCCTACGACCCCGGGTCTAGGTTGGCTCGCCACCGACATGTCTGACGACTATAGGGTCGTCCCCACGACCCCGGGACTAGATTGGCCCGCCACCGTCAAGTCCGACGACTATAGGGTCGTCCCCACGACCCCGGGCCAAAATTGGACAGCCGCCGACTTGTCCGCCGACTATAGGGTAGTCCCCACGATCACGGGCCAAAGTTGGCCAGCCGCCGGCTTGTCCGACGATTATAGGGTCGTCCCCACGACCCCGGGACTAGGTTGGCCCGCCGCCGACTTGTCCGACGACTATAGGGTCGTCCCCACGACCACGGGCCAAAGTTGGCCAGCCGCCGACATGTCCGACGACTATAGGGTCGTCCCCACGACCCGGGACTAGATTGGCCCGCCACCGTCAAGTCCGACGACTATAGGGTCGTCCCCACGACCCCGGGCCAAAGTTGGCCAGCCGCCGACATGTCCGACGACTATTGGGTCGTCTTTACGACCACGAGCCAAAGTTGGCCAGCCGCCGAAATGTCCGACGAGTATAGGGTCGTCCCCACGACCAAGGGCCAAAGTTGGCCAGCCGCCGACATGTCCGACGACTATAGGGTCGTCCCCACGACCCGGGACTAGATTGGCCCGCCACCGTCAAGTCCGACGACTATAGGCTCGTCCCCACGACCCCGGGCCAAAGTTGGCCAGCCGCCGACATGTCCGACGACTATTGGGTCGTCCCCACGACCAGGGGCCAAAGTTGGCCAGCCGCCGACATGTCCGACGACTATTGGGTCGTCCCCACGACCACGGGCCAAATTTGGCCAGCCGCCGACTTGTCCGACGACTATAGGGTCGTCCCCACGACCCCGGGACTAGATTGGCCAGCCGCCGCCATGTCCGAAGACAATAGGGTCGTCCCCACGACCCGGGACTAGATTGGCCCGCCACCGTCAAGTCCGACGACTATAGAGTCGTCCCCACGACCCCGGGCCAAAGTTGGCCAGCCGCCGACATGTCCGAAGACTATAGGGTCGTCCCCACGACCCCGGGACTAGATTGGCCAGCCGCCGACATGTCCGACGACTATAGGGTCGTCCCCACGACCACGGGCCAAAGTTGGCCAGCCGCCGAAATGTCCGACGACTATAGGGTCGTCCCCACGACCTCGGGACTAGATTGGCCCGCTACCGTCATGTCCGACGACTATAGGGTCGTCCCCACGACCACGGGCCAAAGTTGGCCTGCCGCCGAAATGTCCGACGACTGTAGGGTCGTTCCCATGACCCCGGGACTAGATTGGCCCGCCACCGTCATGTCCGACGACTACAGGGTCGTCCCCACGACCCCGGGAATAGATTGCCCCGCCATCGTTATTTCCGACGACTATAGGGTCGTCCCCACGACCACGGGCCAAAGTTGGCCGGCCGCCGAAATATCCGACGACTATAGGGTCGTTCCCATGACCCCGGGACTAGATTGGCCCGCCACCGTCATGTCCGACGACTACAGGGTCGTGCCCACGACCCCGGGAATAGATTGGCCCGCCACCGTCAAGTCCGACGACTATAGAGTCGTCCCCACGACCCCGGGCCAAAGTTGGCCAGCCGCCGACATGTCCGAAGACTATAGGGTCGTCCCCACGACCCCGGGACTAGATTGGCCAGCCGCCGACATGTCCGACGACTATAGGGTCGTCCCCACGACCACGGGCCAAAGTTGGCCAGCCGCCGAAATGTCCGACGACTATAGGGTCGTCCCTACGACCCCGGGACTAGATTGGCCCGCCACCGTCATGTCCAACGATTATAGGGTCGTCCCCACGACCCCGGGACTAGATTGGCCCGCCACCGTCATGTCCGACGATTATAGGGTCGTCCCCACGACCCCGGGACAAGCTTGGCCCGCCGCCGACTTGTCCGACGACTATAGGGTTGTCCCCACGACCCCGGGACTAGATTGGCCCGCCACCGTCATGTCCGACGACAATAGGGTCGTCCCCACGACCCCGGGTCTAGGTTGGCCAGCCGCCGACATATCCGACGACTATAGAATCGTCCCCACGACACCAGGCCAAAGTTGGACAGCCGCCGACATGTCCGACGACTATAGGGTCGTCCCCACGACCCCGGGACTAGATTGGCCCGCCACCGTCATGTCCGACGACAATAGGGTCGTCCCCACGACCCCGGGTCTAGGTTGGCCAGCCGCCGACTTGTCCGACGACTATAGGGTCGTACCCACGACCCCGGGACTAGGATGACAAGCCGCCAACATGTCCGACGACTATAGGGTCGTCCCCACGACACCGGGCCAAAGATGTCCAGCCTCCGTCTTGTCCGACGACTATAGGGTCGTCCCCACGACCCCGAGTCCAGGTTGGCCAGCCGCCGACATTCCGACGACTATAGAGTCGTCCCCACGACCCCGGGCCAAAGTTGGCCAGCCGCCGACATGTCCGACGACTATAGGGTCGTCCCCACGACCCCGGGACTAGATTGGTCCGCCACCGTCATGTCCGACGACTATAGGGTCGTCCCCACGACCCCGGGCCAAAGTTGGCCAGCCGCCGACATGTCCGACGACTATAGGGTCGTCCCCACGACACCGGGCCAAAGTTAGCCAGCCGCCGACATGTCCGACGACTATTGGATCGTCCCCACGACCACGGGCCAAAGTTGGCCAGCCGCCGACATGCCCGACGACTATAGGGTCGTCCCCACGACCCCGGGACTAGATTGGTCCGCCACCGTCATGTCCGACGACTATAGGGTCGTCCCCACGACCCCGGGCCAAAGTTGGCAAGGCGCCGAAATGTCCGACGACTGTAGGTTCGTCCCCACGACCCCGGGACTAGATTGGTCCGCCACCGTCATGTCCGACGACTATAGGGTCGTCCCCACGACCCCGGGCCAAAGTTGGCAAGCCGCCTAAATGTCCGACGACTGTAGGGTCGTCCCCACGACCCCGGGACTAGATTGGGCCGCCACCGTGAAGTCCGACGACTATTGGGTCGTCCCCACGACCGCGGGCCAAAGTTAGCCAGCCGCCGACATGTCCGACGACTATAGGGTCGTCCCCATGACCCCGGGCCAAAGTTGGCAAGCCGCCGAAATGTCCGACGACTATAGGGTCGTCCCCACGACCGCGGGCCAAAGATGTCCAGCCGCCGTCTTGTCCAACGACTATTGGGTCGTCCCCACGACCGCGGGCCAAAGTTAGCCAGCCGCCGACATGTCCGACGACTATAGGGTCGTCCCCATGACCCCGGGCCAAAGTTGGCAAGCCGCCGAAATGTCCGACGACTATAGGGTCGTCCCCACGACCCCGGGACTAGATTGGTCCGCCACCGTCATGTCCGACGACTATAGGTTCGTACCCACGACCCCGGGACTAGATTGGCCCGCCACCGTCATGTCCAACGACTATAGGGTCGTCCCCACGACCCCGGGACTAGGTTGACAAGCCGCCGAAATGTCCGACGACTATAGGGTCGTCCCCACGACCGCGAGCCAAGGATGTCCAGCCGCCGTCTTGTCCGACGACTATAGGGTCGTACCCACGACCCCGGGACTAGATTGGCCCGCCACCGTCATGTCCAACGACTATAGGGTCGTCCCCACGACCCCGGGACTAGGTTGACAAGCCGCCGAAATGTCCGACGACTATAGGGTCGTCCCCACGACCGCGAGCCAAGGATGTCCAGCCGCCGTCTTGTCCGACGACTATAGGGTCGTCCCCACGACCCCGGGACTAGATTGGCCCGCCACCGTCATGTCCGACGACTATAGGGTCGTCCCCACGACCCCGGGACAAGGTTGGCCCGCCGCCGACTTGTCCGACGACTATAGGGTCGTACCCACGACCCCGGGACTAGATTGGCCCGCCACCGTCATGTCCAACGACTATAGGGTCGTCCCCACGACCCCGGGACTAGGTTGACAAGCCGCCGAAATGTCCGACGACTATAGGGTCGTCCCCACGACCGCGAGCCAAGGATGTCCAGCCGCCGTCTTGTCCGACTACTATAGGGTCGTACCCGCGACCCCGGGACTAGATTGGCCCGCCACCGTCATGTCCAACGACTATAGGGTCGTCCCCACGACCCCGGGACTAGGTTGACAAGCCGCCGAAATGTCCGACGACTATAGGGTCGTCCCCACGACCCCGGGCCAATGTTGGCCAATCGCCAACATGTCCGACGACTATAGGGTCGTCCCCAAGACACCGGGCCAAAGTTAGCCTGCCGCCGACATGTCCGACGACTATTGGATCGTCCCCACGACCACGGGCCAATGTTGGCCAGCCGCCGACATGCCCGACGACTATAGGGTCGTCCCCACGACCCCGGGACTAGATTGGTCCGCCACCGTCATGTCCAACGACTATAGGGTCCTCCCCACGACCCCGAGCCAAAGTTGGCATGCCGCCGAAATGTCCGACGACTATAGGGTCGTCCCCACGACCCCGGGCCAAAGTTGGCACGCCGCCGAAATGTCCGACGACTATAGGGTCGTCCCCACGACCCCGGGCCAAAGTTGGCCAATCGCCAACATGTCCGACGACTATAGGGTCGTCCGTACGACCCCGGGAATAGATTGGCCCGCCACCGTCATGTCCGACGACAATAGGGTCGTCCCCACGACCCCGGGTCTAGGTTGGCCAGCCGCCGACATGTCCGACGACTATAGAGTCGTCCCCACGACACCGAGCCAAAGTTGGCCAGCCGCTGACATGTCCAACGACTATAGGGTCGTCCCCACGACCACGGGCCAAAGCTGGCCAGCCGCCGACATGTCCGACGACTATTGGATCGTCCCCACGACCACGGGCCAAAGTTGGCCAGCCGCCGACATGTCCGACGACTATAGGGTCGTCCCCACGACCCCGGGACTAGGTTGGTCCGCCACCGTCATGTCCGACGACTATAGGGTCGTCCCCACGACCCCGGGACTAGATTGTCCCGCCACCGTCATGTCCAACGACTATAGGGTCGTCCCCACGACCCCGGGACTAGATTGGCCCGCCACCGTCAAGTCCGACGACTATAGGGTCGTCCCCACGACCCCGGGCCAAAGGTGGACAGCCGCCGACTTGTCCGACGACTATAGGGTCGTCCCCACGACCACGGGCCAAAGTTGGCCAGCCGCCGGCTTGTCCGACGATTATGGGGTCGTCCTCACGACCCCGGGACTAGGTTGGCCCGCCGCCGACTTGTCCGACGACTATAGGGTCGTCCCCACGACCACGGGCCAAAGTTGGCCAGCCGCCGACATATCCGACGACTATAGGGTCGTCCCCACGACCCCGGGCCAAAGTTGGCCAGCCGCCGACATGTCCGACGACTATAGGGTCGTCCCCACGACCCGGGACTAGAGTGGCCCGCCACCGTCATGTCCGACGACTATAGGGTCGTCCCCACGACCCCGGGCCAAAGTTGGCAAGCCGCCGAAATGTCCGACGACTGTAGGGTCGTCCCCACGACCCCGGGACTAGATTGGCCCGCCACCGTGAAGTCCGTCGACTATAGGGTCGTCCCCACGACCTCGGGACTAGTTTGGCCAGCCGCCGACATGTCCGACGACTATAGGGTCGTCCCCACGACCCCGGGCCAATGTTGGCCAATCGCCGACATGTCCGACGACTATAGGGTCGTCCCTACGACCCCGGGACTAGATTGGCCCGCCACCGTCATGTCCAACGACTATAGGGTCGTCCCCACGACCCCGAGCCAAAGTTGGCATGCCGCCGACATGTCCGACGACTATAGGGTCGTCCCCACGACCCCGGGCCAAAGTTGGCAAGCCGCCGAAATGTCCGACGACTATAGGGTCGTCCCCACGACCGCGGGCCAAAGATGTCCAGCCGCCGTCTTGTCCGACGACTATAGGGTCGTCCCCACGACCCCGGGACTAGATTGGCCCGCCACCGTCATGTCCGACGACTATACGGTCGTCCCCACGACCCCGGGCCAAAGTTGGCAAGCCGCCGAAATGTCCGACGACTGTAGGGTCGTCCCCACGACCCCGGGACTAGATTGGCCCGCCACCGTGAAGTCCGACGACTATAGGGTCGTCCCCACGACCTCAGGAATAGTCTGGCCAGCCGCCGACATGTCCGACGACTATAGGGTCGTCCCCACGACCCCGGGCCAATGTTGGCCAATCGCCGACATGTCCGACGACTATAGGGTCGTCCCTACGACCCCGGGACTAGATTGGCCTGCCACCGTCATTTCCAACGACTATAGGGTCGTCCCCACGACCCCGAGCCAAAGTGGGCATGCCGCCGAAATGTCCGACGACTATAGGGTCGTCCCCACGACCCCGGGCCAAAGTTGGCACGCCGCCGAAATGTCCGACGACTATAGGGTCGTCCCCACGACCCCGGGCCAAAGTTGGCCAATCGCCAACATGTCCGACGACTATAGGGTCGTCCGTACGACCCCGAGAATAGATTGGCCCGCCACCGTCATGTCCGACGACAATAGGGTCGTCCCCACGACCCCGGGTCTAGGTTGGCCAGCCGCCGACATGTCCGACGACTATAGAGTCGTCCCCACGACACCGGGCCAAAGTTGGCCAGCCGCTGACATGTCCAACGACTATAGGGTCGTCCCCACGACCGCGGGCCAAAGTTGGCCAGCCGCCGACATGTCCGACGACTATTGGATCGTCCCCACGACCACGGGCCAAAGTTGGCCAGCCGCCGACATGTCCGACGACTATAGGGTCGTCCCCACGACCCCGGGACTAGATTGGTCCGCCACCGTCATGTCCGACGACTATAGGGTCGTCCCCACGACCCCGGGCCAAAGTTGGCAAGCCGCCGAAATGTCCGACGACTGTAGGGTCGTCCCCACGACCCCGGGACTAGATTGGCCCGCCGCCGTCATGTCCGACGACTATAGGGTCGTCCCCACGACCCCGGGACAAGGTTGGCCCGCCGCCGACTTGTCCGACGACTATAGGGTCGTACCCACGACCCCGGGACTAGGCTGACAAGCCGCCAACATGTCCGACGACTATAGAGTCGTCCCCACGACCCCGGGCCAATGTTGGCCAATCGCCAACATGTCCGACGACTAGGGTCGTCCCCACGACACCGGGCCAAAGTTAGCCTGCCGCCGACATGTCCGACGACTATTGGATCGTCCCCACGACCACGGGCCAATGTTGGCCAGCCGGCGACATGCCCGACGACTATAGGGTCGTCCCCACGACCCCGGGACTAGATTGGTCCGCCACCGTCATGTCCGACGACTATAGGGTCGTCCCCACGACCCCGGGCCAAAGTTGGCAAGCCGCCGAAATGTCCGACGACTGTAGGGTCGTCCCCACGACCCCGGGCCAATGTTGGCCAATCGCCGACATGTCCGACGACTATAGGGTCGTCCCTACGACCCCGGGACTAGATTGGCCCGCCACCGTCATGTCCAACGACTATAGGGTCGTACCCACGACCATGGGCCAAAGTTGGCCAGCCGCCGTAATGTCCAACGACTATTGGGTCGTCCCCACGACCCCGGGACTAGATTGGCCCGCCACCGTCATGTCCAACGACTATAGGGTCCTCCCCACGACCCCGAGCCAAAGTTGGCATGCCGCCGAAATGTCCGACGACTATAGGGTCGTCCCCACGACCCCGGGCCAAAGTTGGCACGCCGCCGAAATGTCCGACGACTATAGGGTCGTCCCCACGACCCCGGGCCAAAGTTGGCCAATCGCCAACATGTCCGACGACTATAGGGTCGTCCCCACGACCCCGGGCCAAAGTTGGCCAATCGCCAACATGTCCGACGACTATAGGGTCGTCCGTACGACCCCGGGAATAGATTGGCCCGCCACCGTCATGTCCGACGACTA
Organism: Andrena praecox; assembly: GCA_963932275.1. Lineage (NCBI taxonomy): Eukaryota > Metazoa > Arthropoda > Insecta > Hymenoptera > Andrenidae > Andrena > Andrena praecox. Next base: position 750,227 of record CAWVQO010000105.1, read on the forward strand.
TAGGGTCGTCCCCACGACCCCGGGCCAAAGTTGGCACGCCGCCGAAATGTCCGACGACTATAGGGTCGTCCCCACGACCCCGGGCCAAAGTTGGCCAATCGCCAACATGTCCGACGACTATAGGGTCGTCTGTACGACCCCGGGAATAGATTGGCCCGCCACCGTCATGTCCGACGACAATAGGGTCGTCCCCACGACCCGGGTCTAGGTTGGCCAGCCGCCGACATGTCCGACGACTATAGAGTCGTCCCCACGACACCGGGCCAAAGTTGGCCAGCCGCTGACATGTCCAACGACTATAGGGTCGTCCCCACGACCACGGGCCAAAGCTGGCCAGCCGCCGACATGTCCGACGACTATTGGATCGTCCCCACGACCACGGGTCAAAGTTGGCCAGCCGCCGACATGTCCGACGACTATAGGGTCGTCCCCACGACCCCGGGACTAGATTGGCCCGCCGCCGTCATGTCCGACGACTATAGGGTCGTCCCCACGACCCCGGGACTAGGTTGACAAGCCGCCGAAATGTCCGACGACTATAGGGTCGTCCCCACGACCGCGAGCCAAGGATGTCCAGCCGCCGTCTTGTCCGACGACTATAGGGTCGTCCCCACGACCCCGGGACTAGATTGGCCCGCCGCCGTCATGTCCGACGACTATAGGGTCGTCCCCACGACCCCGGGACAAGGTTGGCCCGCCGCCGACTTGTCCGACGACTATAGGGTCGTACCCACGACCCCGGGACTAGGCTGACAAGCCGCCAACATGTCCGACGACTATAGAGTCGTCCCCACGACCCCGGGCCAATGTTGGCCAATCGCCAACATGTCCGACGACTAGGGTCGTCCCCACGACACCGGGCCAAAGTTAGCCTGCCGCCGACATGTCCGACGACTATTGGATGTCCCCACGACCACGGGCCAATGTTGGCCAGCCGGCGACATGCCCGACGACTATAGGGTCGTCCCCACGACCCCGGGACTAGATTGGTCCGCCACCGTCATGTCCGACGACTATAGGGTCGTCCCCACGACCCCGGGCCAAAGTTGGCAAGCCGCCGAAATGTCCGACGACTGTAGGGTCGTCCCCACGACCCCGGGCCAATGTTGGCCAATCGCCGACATGTCCGACGACTATAGGGTCGTCCCTACGACCCCGGGACTAGATTGGCCCGCCACCGTCATGTCCAACGACTATAGGGTCGTACCCACGACCATGGGCCAAAGTTGGCCAGCCGCCGTAATGTCCAACGACTATTGGGTCGTCCCCACGACCCCGGGACTAGATTGGCCCGCCACCGTCATGTCCAACGACTATAGGGTCCTCCCCACGACCCCGAGCCAAAGTTGGCATGCCGCCGAAATGTCCGACGACTATAGGGTCGTCCCCACGACCCCGGGCCAAAGTTGGCACGCCGCCGAAATGTCCGACGACTATAGGGTCGTCCCCACGACCCCGGGCCAAAGTTGGCCAATCGCCAACATGTCCGACGACTATAGGGTCGTCCCCACGACCCCGGGCCAAAGTTGGCCAATCGCCAACATGTCCGACGACTATAGGGTCGTCCGTACGACCCCGGGAATAGATTGGCCCGCCACCGTCATGTCCGACGACTATAGGGTCGTCCCCACGACCCCGGGCCAAAGTTGGCACGCCGCCCAAATGTCCGACGACTATAGGGTCGTCCCCACGACCCCGGGTCTAGGTTGGCCAGCCGCCGACATGTCCGACGACTATAGAGTCGTCCCCACGACACCGGGCCAAAGTTGGCCAGCCGCTGACATGTCCAACGACTATAGGGTCGTCCCCACGACCACGGGCCAAAGCTGGCCAGCCGCCGACATGTCCGACGACTATTGGATCGTCCCCACGACCACGGGTCAAAGTTGGCCAGCCGCCGACATGTCCGACGACTATAGGGTCGTCCCCACGACCCCGGGACTAGATTGGTCCGCCACCGTCATGTCCGACGACTATAGGGTCGTCCCCACGACCCCGGGCCAAAGTTGGCAAGCCGCCGAAATGTCCGACGACTGTAGGGTCGTCCCCACGACCCCGGGACTAGATTGGCCCGCCACCGTCATGTGCGACGACTATAGGGTCGTCCCCACGACCCCGGGACAATGTTGGCCCGCCGCCGACTTGTCCGACGACTATAGGGTCGTACCCACGACCCCGGGACTAGATTGTCCCGCCACCGTCATGTCCAACGACTATAGGGTCGTCCCCACGACCCCGGGCCAAAGTTGGCATGCCGCCGAAATATCCGACGACTATAGGGTCGTCCCCACGACCCCGGGCCAAAGTTGGCAAGCCGCCGAAATGTCCGACGACTATAGGGTCGTCCCCACGACCCCGGGACTAGATTGGCCCGCCACCATCATGTCCGACGACTATAAGGTCGTCCCCACGACCCCCGGACAAGGTTGGCCCGCCGCCGACTTGTCCGACGACTATAGGGTCGAACCCACGACACCGGGACTACGCTGACAAGCCGCCAACATGTCCGACGACTATAGGGTCGTCCCGACGATCCCGGGCCAATTTTGGCCAATCGCCAACATGTCCGACGACTATAGGGTCGTCCCTACCACCCCGGGACTAGATTGGCCCGCCACCGTCATGTCCAACGACTATAGGGTCGTCCCCACGACCATGGGCCAAAGTTGGCCAGCCGCCGATATGTCCAACGACTATTGGGTCGTCCCCACGACCCCGGGACTAGATTGGCCCGCCACCGTCAAGTCCGACGACTATAGGGTCGTCCCCACGACCCCGGGACAAGCTTGGCCCGCCGCCGACTTGTTCGAGTACTATAGGGTCGTCCCCACGACCCTGGGACTAGATTGGCCCGCCACCGTCATGTCCGACGACAATAGGGTCGTCCCCACGACCCCGGGTCTAGGTTGGCCAGCCGCAGACATGTCCGACGACTATAGGGTCGTCCCCACGACCCCGGGCCAATGTTGGCCAATCGCCGACATGTCCGACGACTATAGGGTCGTCCCCACGACCCCGGGACTAGGTTGGCTCGCCACCGTCATGTCTGACGACTATAGGGTCGTCCCCACGACCGCGGGCCAAAGTTGGCCAGCCGCCGACATGTCCGACGACTATAGGGTCGTCCCCACGACCCGGGACTAGACTGGCCCGCCACCGTCATGTCCGACGACTATAGGGTCATCCCCACGACCCCGGGACTAGGTTGGCCCGCCGCCGACTTGTCCGACGACTATAGGGTCGTCCCCACGACCCCGGGACTAGGTTGGCTCGCCACCGACATGTTTGACGACTATAGGGTCGTCCCCACGACCCCGGGACTAGATTGGCCCGCCAGCGACAAGTCCGACGACTATAGGGTCGTCCCCACGACCTCGGGACTAGGTTGGCCAGCCGCAGACATGTCCGACGACTATAGGGTCGTCCCCACGACCCCGGGCCAATGTTGGCCAATCGCCGACATGTCCGACGACTATAGGATCGTCTCCACGACCACGGCCCAAAGTTGGCCAGCCGCCGACATGTCCAACGACTATTGGGTCATCCCCACGACCACGGGCCAAAGTTAGCCGGCCGCCGACATGTCCGACGACTATAGGGTCGTCCCCACGACCCCGGGACTAGATTGGCCCGCCAGCGACAAGTCCGACGACTATAGGGTCGTCCCCACGACCTCGGGACTAGGTTGGCCAGCCGCAGACATGTCCGACGACTATAGGGTCGTCCCCACGACCCCGGGCCAATGTTGGCCAATCGCCGACATGTCCGACGACTATAGGGTCGTCCCCACGACCCCGGGACTAGGTTGGCTCGCCACCGTCATGTCTGACGACTATAGGGTCGTCCCCACGACCGCGGGCCAAAGTTGGCCAGCCGCCGACATGTCCGACGACTATAGGGTCGTCCCCACGACCCGGGACTAGACTGGCCCGCCACCGTCATGTCCGACGACTATAGGGTCATCCCCACGACCCCGGGACTAGGTTGGCCCGCCGCCGACTTGTCCGACGACTATAGGGTCGTCCCCACGACCCCGGGACTAGGTTGGCTCGCCACCGACATGTTTGACGACTATAGGGTCGTCCCCACGACCCCGGGACTAGATTGGCCCGCCACCGTCAAGTCCGACGACTATAGGGTCGTCCCCACGACCCCGGGCCAAAGTTGGACAGCCGCCGACTTGTCCGACGACTATAGGGTCGTTCCCACGACCACGGGCCAAAGTTGGCCAGCCGCCGACATGTCCGACGACTATAGGGTCGTCCCCACGACCCCGGGACTAGATTGGCCCGCCAGCGACAAGTCCGACGACTATAGGGTCGTCCCCACGACCTCGGGACTAGGTTGGCCAGCCGCAGACATGTCCAACGACTATAGGGTCGTCCCCACGACCCCGGGACTAGGTTGACAAGCCGCCGAAATGTCCGACGACTATAGGGTCGTCCCCACGACCGCGAGCCAAGGATGTCCAGCCGCCGTCTTGTCCGACGACTATAGGGTCGTACCCACGACCCCGGGACTAGATTGGCCCGCCACCGTCATGTCCAACGACTATAGGGTCGTCCCCACGACCCCGGGACTAGGTTGACAAGCCGCCGAAATGTCCGACGACTATAGGGTCGTCCCCACAACCCGGGGCCAAAGTTGGCATGCCGCCGAAATGTCCGACGACTATAGGGTCGTCCCCACGACCGCGGGCCAAGGATGTCCAGCCGCCGTCTTGTCCGACGACTATAGGGTCGTCCCCATGACCCCGGGACTAGATTGGCCCGCCACCGTCATGTCCGACGACTATAGGGTCGTCTCCACGACCCCGGGACAAGGTTGGCCCGCCGCCGACTTGTCCGACGACTATAGTGTCGTACCCACGACCCCGGATCTAGGCTGACAAGCCGCCAACATGTCCGAAGACTATAGAGGCGTCCCCACGACCCCGGGCCAATGTTGGCCAATCGCCAACATGTCCGACGACTATAGGGTCGTCCGTACGACCCCGGGAATAGATTGGCCCGCCACCGTCATGTCCGACGACAATAGGGTCGTCCCCACGACCCCGGGTCTAGGTTGGCCAGCCGCCGACATGTCCGACGACTATAGAGTCGTCCCCACGACACCGGGCCAAAGTTGGCCAGCCGCTGACATGTCCAACGACTATAGGGTCGTCCCCACGACCACGGGCCAAAGTTGGCCAGCCGCCGACATGTCCGACGACTATTGGATCGTCCCCACGACCACGGGCCAAAGTTGGCCAGCCGCCGACATGTCCGACGACTATAGGGTCGTCCCCACGACCATGGGCCAAAGTTGGCCAGCCGCCGTAATGTCCAACGACTATTGGGTCGTCCCCACGACCCCGGGACTAGATTGGCCCGCCACCGTCATGTCCAACGACTATAGGGTCCTCCCCACGACCCCGAGCCAAAGTTGGCATGCCGCCGAAATGTCCGACGACTATAGGGTCGTCCCCACGACCCCGGGCCAAAGTTGGCACGCCGCCGAAATGTCCGACGACTATAGGGTCGTCCCCACGACCCCGGGCCAAAGTTGGCCAATCGCCAACATGTCCGACGACTATAGGGTCGTCCCCACGACCCCGGGCCAAAGTTGGCCAATCGCCAACATGTCCGACGACTATAGGGTCGTCCGTACGACCCCGGGAATAGATTGGCCCGCCACCGTCATGTCCGACGACTATAGGGTCGTCCCCACGACCCCGGGCCAAAGTTGGCACGCCGCCCAAATGTCCGACGACTATAGGGTCGTCCCCACGACCCCGGGCCAAAGTTGGCCAATCGCCAACATGTCCGACGACTATAGGGTCGTCTGTACGACCCCGGGAATAGATTGGCCCGCCACCGTCATGTCCGACGACAATAGGGTCGTCCCCACGACCCCGGGTCTAGGTTGGCCAGCCGCCGACATGTCCGACGACTATAGAGTCGTCCCCACGACACCGGGCCAAAGTTGGCCAGCCGCTGACATGTCCAACGACTATAGGGTCGTCCCCACGACCACGGGCCAAAGCTGGCCAGCCGCCGACATGTCCGACGACTATTGGATCGTCCCCACGACCACGGGTCAAAGTTGGCCAGCCGCCGACATGTCCGACGACTATAGGGTCGTCCCCACGACCCCGGGACTCGATTGGTCCGCCACCGTCATGTCCGACGACTATAGGGTCGTCCCCACGACCCCGGGCCAAAGTTGGCAAGCCGCCGAAATGTCCGACGACTGTAGGGTCGTCCCCACGACCCCGGGACTAGATTGGCCCGCCACCGTCATGTGCGACGACTATAGGGTCGTCCCCACGACCCCGGGACAATGTTGGCCCGCCGCCGACTTGTCCGACGACTATAGGGTCGTACCCACGACCCCGGGACTAGATTGTCCCGCCACCGTCATGTCCAACGACTATAGGGTCGTCCCCACGACCCCGGGCCAAAGTTGGCATGCCGCCGAAATATCCGACGACTATAGGGTCGTCCCCACGACCCCGGGCCAAAGTTGGCAAGCCGCCGAAATGTCCGACGACTATAGGGTCGTCCCCACGACCCCGGGACTAGATTGGCCCGCCACCATCATGTCCGACGACTATAAGGTCGTCCCCACGACCCCCGGACAAGGTTGGCCCGCCGCCGACTTGTCCGACGACTATAGGGTCGAACCCACGACACCGGGACTAGGCTGACAAGCCGCCAACATGTCCGACGACTATAGGGTCGTCCCGACGATCCCGGGCCAATTTTGGCCAATCGCCAACATGTCCGACGACTATAGGGTCGTCCCTACCACCCCGGGACTAGATTGGCCCGCCACCGTCATGTCCAACGACTATAGGGTCGTCCCCACGACCATGGGCCAAAGTTGGCCAGCCGCCGATATGTCCAACGACTATTGGGTCGTCCCCACGACCCCGGGACTAGATTGGCCCGCCACCGTCAAGTCCGACGACTATAGGGTCGTCCCCACGACCCCGGGCAAATTTGGCAAGCCGCCGACATATCCGACGACTATAGGGTCGTCCCCACAACGCCGGGACTAGATTGGCCCGCCACCGTCAAGTCCGACGACTATAGGATCGTCTCCACGACCACGGCCCAAAGTTGGCCAGCCGCCGACATGTCCAACGACTATTGGGTCATCCCCACGACCACGGGCCAAAGTTAGCCGGCCGCCGACATGTCCGACGACTATAGGGTCGTCCCCACGACCCCGGGACTAGATTGGCCCGCCAGCGACAAGTCCGACGACTATAGGGTCGTCCCCACGACCTCGGGACTAGGTTGGCCAGCCGCAGACATGTCCGACGACTATAGGGTCGTCCCCACGACCCCGGGCCAATGTTGGCCAATCGCCGACATGTCCGACGACTATAGGGTCGTCCCCACGACCCCGGGACTAGGTTGGCTCGCCACCGTCATGTCTGACGACTATAGGGTCGTCCCCACGACCGCGGGCCAAAGTTGGCCAGCCGCCGACATGTCCGACGACTATAGGGTCGTCCCCACGACCCGGGACTAGACTGGCCCGCCACCGTCATGTCCGACGACTATAGGGTCATCCCCACGACCCCGGGACTAGGTTGGCCCGCCGCCGACTTGTCCGACGACTATAGGGTCGTCCCCACGACCCCGGGACTAGGTTGGCTCGCCACCGACATGTTTGACGACTATAGGGTCGTCCCCACGACCCCGGGACTAGATTGGCCCGCCAGCGACAAGTCCGACGACTATAGGGTCGTCCCCACGACCTCGGGACTAGGTTGGCCAGCCGCAGACATGTCCGACGACTATAGGGTCGTCCCCACGACCCCGGGCCAATGTTGGCCAATCGCCGACATGTCCGACGACTATAGGATCGTCTCCACGACCACGGCCCAAAGTTGGCCAGCCGCCGACATGTCCAACGACTATTGGGTCATCCCCACGACCACGGGCCAAAGTTAGCCGGCCGCCGACATGTCCGACGACTATAGGGTCGTCCCCACGACCCCGGGACTAGATTGGCCCGCCAGCGACAAGTCCGACGACTATAGGGTCGTCCCCACGACCTCGGGACTAGGTTGGCCAGCCGCAGACATGTCCGACGACTATAGGGTCGTCCCCACGACCCCGGGCCAATGTTGGCCAATCGCCGACATGTCCGACGACTATAGGGTCGTCCCCACGACCCCGGGACTAGGTTGGCTCGCCACCGTCATGTCTGACGACTATAGGGTCGTCCCCACGACCGCGGGCCAAAGTTGGCCAGCCGCCGACATGTCCGACGACTATAGGGTCGTCCCCACGACCCGGGACTAGACTGGCCCGCCACCGTCATGTCCGACGACTATAGGGTCATCCCCACGACCCCGGGACTAGGTTGGCCCGCCGCCGACTTGTCCGACGACTATAGGGTCGTCCCCACGACCCCGGGACTAGGTTGGCTCGCCACCGACATGTTTGACGACTATAGGGTCGTCCCCACGACCCCGGGACTAGATTGGCCCGCCACCGTCAAGTCCGACGACTATAGGGTCGTCCCCACGACCCCGGGCCAAAGTTGGACAGCCGCCGACTTGTCCGACGACTATAGGGTCGTTCCCACGACCACGGGCCAAAGTTGGCCAGCCGCCGACATGTCCGACGACTATAGGGTCGTCCCCACGACCCCGGGACTAGATTGGCCCGCCAGCGACAAGTCCGACGACTATAGGGTCGTCCCCACGACCTCGGGACTAGGTTGGCCAGCCGCAGACATGTCCAACGACTATAGGGTCGTCCCCACGACCCCGGGACTAGGTTGACAAGCCGCCGAAATGTCCGACGACTATAGGGTCGTCCCCACGACCGCGAGCCAAGGATGTCCAGCCGCCGTCTTGTCCGACGACTATAGGGTCGTACCCACGACCCCGGGACTAGATTGGCCCGCCACCGTCATGTCCAACGACTATAGGGTCGTCCCCACGACCCCGGGACTAGGTTGACAAGCCGCCGAAATGTCCGACGACTATAGGGTCGTCCCCACAACCCGGGGCCAAAGTTGGCATGCCGCCGAAATGTCCGACGACTATAGGGTCGTCCCCACGACCGCGGGCCAAGGATGTCCAGCCGCCGTCTTGTCCGACGACTATAGGGTCGTCCCCATGACCCCGGGACTAGATTGGCCCGCCACCGTCATGTCCGACGACTATAGGGTCGTCTCCACGACCCCGGGACAAGGTTGGCCCGCCGCCGACTTGTCCGACGACTATAGTGTCGTACCCACGACCCCGGATCTAGGCTGACAAGCCGCCAACATGTCCGAAGACTATAGAGGCGTCCCCACGACCCCGGGCCAATGTTGGCCAATCGCCAACATGTCCGACGACTATAGGGTCGTCCGTACGACCCCGGGAATAGATTGGCCCGCCACCGTCATGTCCGACGACAATAGGGTCGTCCCCACGACCCCGGGTCTAGGTTGGCCAGCCGCCGACATGTCCGACGACTATAGAGTCGTCCCCACGACACCGGGCCAAAGTTGGCCAGCCGCTGACATGTCCAACGACTATAGGGTCGTCCCCACGACCACGGGCCAAAGTTGGCCAGCCGCCGACATGTCCGACGACTATTGGATCGTCCCCACGACCACGGGCCAAAGTTGGCCAGCCGCCGACATGTCCGACGACTATAGGGTCGTCCCCACGACTCCGGGACTAGATTGGTCCGCCACCGTCATGTCCGACGACTATAGGGTCGTCCCCACGACCCCGGGACTAGGTTGACAAGCCGCCGAAATGTCCGACGACTATAGGGTCGTCCCCACAACCCCGGGCCAAAGTTGGCATGCCGCCGAAATGTCCGACGACTATAGGGTCGTCCCCACGACCGCGGGCCAAAGATGTCCAGCCGCCGTCATGTCCAACGACTATAGGGTCGTCCCCACGACCCCGGGACTAGGTTGACAAGCCGCCGAAATGTCCGACGACTATAGGGTCGTCCCCACAACCCCGGGCCAAAGTTGGCATGCCGCCGAAATGTCCGACGACTATAGGGTCGTCCCCACCACCGCGAGCCAAGGATGTCCAGCCGCCGTCTTGTCCGACGACTATAGGGTCGTCCCCACGACCGCGAGCCAAGGATGTCCAGCCGCCGTCTTGTCCGACGACTATAGGGTCGTACCCACGACCCCGGGACTAGATTGGCCCGCCACCGTCATGTCCAACGACTATAGGGTCGTCCCCACGACCCCGGGACTAGGTTGACAAGCCGCCGAAATGTCCGACGACTATAGGGTCGTCCCCACAACCCCGGGCCAAAGTTGGCATGCCGCCGAAATGTCCGACGACTATAGGGTCGTCCCCACGACCGCGGGCCAAAGATGTCCAGCCGCCGTCATGTCCAACGACTATAGGGTCGTCCCCACGACCCCGGGACTAGGTTGACAAGCCGCCGAAATGTCCGACGACTATAGGGTCGTCCCCACGACCGCGAGCCAAGGATGTCCAGCCGCCGTCTTGTCCGACGACTATAGGGTCGTCCCCATGACCCCGGGACTAGATTGGCCCGCCACCGTCATGTCCGACGACTATAGGGTCGTCTCCACGACCCCGGGACAAGGTTGGCCCGCCGCCGACTTGTCCGACGACTATAGTGTCGTACCCACGACCCCGGATCTATGCTGACAAGCCGCCAACATGTCCGAAGACTATAGAGGCGTCCCCACGACCCCGGGCCAATGTTGGCCAATCGCCAACATGTCCGACGACTATAGGGTCGTCCGTACGACCCCGGGAATAGATTGGCCCGCCACCGTCATGTCCGACGACAATAGGGTCGTCCCCACGACCCCGGGTCTAGGTTGGCCAGCCGCCGACATGTCCGACGACTATAGAGTCGTCCCCACGACACCGGGCCAAAGTTGGCCAGCCGCTGACATGTCCAACGACTATAGGGTCGTCCCCACGACCACGGGCCAAAGTTGGCCAGCCGCCGACATGTCCGACGACTATTGGATCGTCCCCACGACCACGGGCCAAAGTTGGCCAGCCGCCGACATGTCCGACGACTATAGGGTCGTCCCCACGACTCCGGGACTAGATTGGTCCGCCACCGTCATGTCCGACGACTATAGGGTCGTCCCCACGACCCCGGGACTAGGTTGACAAGCCGCCGAAATGTCCGACGACTATAGGGTCGTCCCCACAACCCCGGGCCAAAGTTGGCATGCCGCCGAAATGTCCGACGACTATAGGGTCGTCCCCACGACCGCGGGCCAAAGATGTCCAGCCGCCGTCATGTCCAACGACTATAGGGTCGTCCCCACGACCCCGGGACTAGGTTGACAAGCCGCCGAAATGTCCGACGACTATAGGGTCGTCCCCACAACCCCGGGCCAAAGTTGGCATGCCGCCGAAATGTCCGACGACTATAGGGTCGTCCCCACCACCGCGAGCCAAGGATGTCCAGCCGCCGTCTTGTCCGACGACTATAGGGTCGTCCCCACGACCGCGAGCCAAGGATGTCCAGCCGCCGTCTTGTCCGACGACTATAGGGTCGTACCCACGACCCCGGGACTAGATTGGCCCGCCACCGTCATGTCCAACGACTATAGGGTCGTCCCCACGACCCCGGGACTAGGTTGACAAGCCGCCGAAATGTCCGACGACTATAGGGTCGTCCCCACAACCCCGGGCCAAAGTTGGCATGCCGCCGAAATGTCCGACGACTATAGGGTCGTCCCCACGACCGCGGGCCAAAGATGTCCAGCCGCCGTCATGTCCAACGACTATAGGGTCGTCCCCACGACCCCGGGACTAGGTTGACAAGCCGCCGAAATGTCCGACGACTATAGGGTCGTCCCCACGACCGCGAGCCAAGGATGTCCAGCCGCCGTCTTGTCCGACGACTATAGGGTCGTCCCCATGACCCCGGGACTAGATTGGCCCGCCACCGTCATGTCCGACGACTATAGGGTCGTCTCCACGACCCCGGGACAAGGTTGGCCCGCCGCCGACATGTCCGACGACTATAGGGTCGTACCCACGACCCCGGATCTAGGCTGACAAGCCGCCAACATGTCCGAAGACTATAGAGTCGTCCCCACGACCCCGGGCCAATGTTGGCCAATCGCCAACATGTCCGACGACTATAGGGTCGTCCGTACGACCCCGGGAATAGATTGGCCCGCCACCGTCATGTCCGACGACAATAGGGTCGTCCCCACGACCCCAGATCTAGGTTGGCCAGCCGCCGACATGTCCGACGACTATAGAGTCGTCCCCACGACACCGGGCCAAAGTTGGCCAGCCGCCGACATGTCCGACGACTATTGGATCGTCCCCACGACCACGGGCCAAAGTTGGCCAGCCGCCGACATGTCCGACGACTATAGGGTCGTCCCCACGACTCCGGGACTAGATTGGTCCGCCACCGTCATGTCCGACGACTATAGGGTCGTCCCCACGACCCCGGGACTAGGTTGACAAGCCGCCGAAATGTCCGACGACTATAGGGTCGTCCCCACAACCCCGGGCCAAAGTTGGCATGCCGCCGAAATGTCCGACGACTATAGGGTCGTCCCCACGACCGCGGGCCAAAGATGTCCAGCCGCCGTCATGTCCAACGACTATAGGGTCGTCCCCACGACCCCGGGACTAGGTTGACAAGCCGCCGAAATGTCCGACGACTATAGGGTCGTCCCCACAACCCCGGGCCAAAGTTGGCATGCCGCCGAAATGTCCGACGACTATAGGGTCGTCCCCACCACCGCGAGCCAAGGATGTCCAGCCGCCGTCTTGTCCGACGACTATAGGGTCGTCCCCACGACCGCGAGCCAAGGATGTCCAGCCGCCGACATGTCCGACGACTATTGGATCGTCCCCACGACCACGGGCCAAAGTTGGCCAGCCGCCGACATGTCCGACGACTATAGGGTCGTCCCCACGACTCCGGGACTAGATTGGTCCGCCACCGTCATGTCCGACGACTATAGGGTCGTCCCCACGACCCCGGGCCAAAGTTGGCAAGCCGCCGAAATTTCCGACGACTGTAGTGTCGTCCCCACGACCCCGGGACTAGATTGGCCCGCCACCGTGAAGTCCGACGACTATAGGGTCGTCCCCACGACCTCGGGACTAGTTTGGCCAGCCGCCGACATGTCCGACGACTATAGGGTCGTCCCCACGACCCCGGGCCAATGTTGGCCAATCGCCAACATGTCCGACGACTATAGGGTCGTCCCTACGACCCCGGGACTAGATTGGCCCGCCACCGTCATGTCCAACGACTATAGGGTCGTCCCCACGACCCCGAGCCAAAGTTGGCATGCCGCCGAAATGTCCGACGACTATAGGGTCGTCCCCACGACCCCGGGCCAAAGTTGGCACGCCGCCGAAATGTCCGACGACTATAGGGTCGTCCCCACGACCCCGGGCCAAAGTTGGCCAATCGCCAACATGTCCGACGACTATAGGGTCGTCCGTACGACCCCGGGAATAGATTGGCCCGCCACCGTCATGTCCGACGACAATAGGGTCGTCCCCACGACCCCGGGCCAAAGTTGGCCAGCCGCCGACATGTCCGACGACTATAGAGTCGTCCCCACGACACCGGGCCAAAGTTGGCCAGCCGCTGACATGTCCAACGACTATAGGGTCGTCCCCACGACCACGGGCCAAAGTTGGCCAGCCGCCGACATGTCCGACGACTATTGGATCGTCCCCACGACCACGGGCCAAAGTTGGCCAGCCGCCGACATGTCCGACGACTATAGGGTCGTCCCCACGACCCCGGGACTAGATTGGTCCGCCACCGTCATGTCCGACGACTATAGGGTCGTCCCCACGACCCCGGGCCAAAGTTGGCAAGCCGCCGAAATGTCCGACGACTGTAGGGTCGTCCCCACGACCCCGGGACTAGATTGGCCCGCCACCGTGAAGTCCGACGACTATAGGGTCGTCCCCACGACCTCGGGACTAGTTTGGCCAGCCGCCGACATGTCCGACGACTATAGGGTCGTCCCCACGACCCCGGGCCAATGTTGGCCAATCGCCGACATGTCCGACGACTATAGGGTCGTCCCTACGACCCCGGGACTAGATTGGCCCGCCACTGTCATGTCCAACGACTATAGGGTCGTCCCCACGACCGCGGGCCAAAGATGTCCAGCCGCCGTCATGTCCAACGACTATAGGGTCGTCCCCACGACCCCGGGACTAGGTTGAAAAGCCGCCGAAATGTCCGACGACTATAGGGTCGTCCCCACGACCGCGAGCCAAGGATGTCCAGCCGCCGTCTTGTCCGACGACTATAGGGTCGTCCCCATGACCCCGGGACTAGATTGGCCCGCCACCGTCATGTCCGACGACTATAGGGTCGTAGCCACGACCCCGGATCTAGGCTAACAAGCCGCCAACATGTCCGAAGACTATAGAGTCGTCCCCACGACCCCGGGCCAATGTTGGCCAATCGCCAACATGTCCGACGACTATGGGGTCGTCCGTACGACCCCGGGAATAGATTGGCCCGCCACCGTCATGTCCGACGACAATAGGGTCGTCCCCACGACCCCGGGTCTAGGTTGGCCAGCCGCCGACATGTCCGACGACTATAGAGTCGTCCCCACGACACCGGGACTAGATTGGTCCGCCACCGTCATGTCCGACGACTATAGGGTCGTCCCCACGACCCCGGGACTAGGTTGACAAGCCGCCGAAATGTCCGACGACTATAGGGTCGTCCCCACGACCGCGAGCCAAGGATGTCCAGCCGCCGTCTTGTCCGACGACTATAGGGTCGTCCCCATGACCCCGGGACTAGATTGGCCCGCCACCGTCATGTCCGACGACTATAGGGTCGTCTCCACGACCCCGGGACTAGGTTGGCCCGCCGCCGACTTGTCCGACGACTATAGGGTCGTCCCCACGACCACGGGCCAAAGTTGGCCAGCCGCCGACATGTCCGACGACTATAGGGTCGTCCCCACGACCCGGGACTAGAGTGGCCCGCCACCGTCATGTCCGACGACTATATGGTCGTCCCCACGACCACGGACCAATGTAGGCCAGCCGCTGACTTGTCCGACGACTATAGGGTCGTCCCCACGACCGCGGGACTAGATTGGCTCGCCGCCGACTTGTCCGACGACTGTAGGGTCGTCCCCACGACCCCGGGACTAGATTGGCCCGCCACCGTCATTTCCGACGACTATAGGGTCGTCCCCACGACCACGGGCCAAAGTTGGCCAGCCGCCGACTTGTCCGACGACTATAGGGTCGTCCCCATGACCCGGGACTAGACTGGCCCGCCACCGTCATGTCCGACGACTATAGGGTCGTCCCCACGACCCCGGGCCAAAGTTGGCAAGCCGCCGAAATGTCCGACGACTATAGGGTCGTCCCCACAACCCCGGGACTAGATTGGCCCGCCACCGTCAAGTCCGACGACTATAGGATCGTCTCCACGACCACGGGCCAAAGTTGGCCAGCCGCCGACATGTCCGACGACTATAGAGTCGTCCCCACGACACCGGGACTAGATTGGTCCGCCACCGTCATGTCCGACGACTATAGGGTCGTCCCCACGACCCCGGGACTAGGTTGACAAGCCGCCGAAATGTCCGACGACTATAGGGTCGTCCCCACGACCGCGAGCCAAGGATGTCCAGCCGCCGTCTTGTCCGACGACTATAGGGTCGTCCCCATGACCCCGGGACTAGATTGGCCCGCCACCGTCATGTCCGACGACTATAGGGTCGTCTCCACGACCCCGGGACTAGGTTGGCCCGCCGCCGACTTGTCCGACGACTATAGGGTCGTCCCCACGACCACGGGCCAAAGTTGGCCAGCCGCCGACATGTCCGACGACTATAGGGTCGTCCCCACGACCCGGGACTAGAGTGGCCCGCCACCGTCATGTCCGACGACTATATGGTCGTCCCCACGACCACGGACCAATGTAGGCCAGCCGCTGACTTGTCCGACGACTATAGGGTCGTCCCCACGACCGCGGGACTAGATTGGCTCGCCGCCGACTTGTCCGACGACTGTAGGGTCGTCCCCACGACCCCGGGACTAGATTGGCCCGCCACCGTCATTTCCGACGACTATAGGGTCGTCCCCACGACCACGGGCCAAAGTTGGCCAGCCGCCGACTTGTCCGACGACTATAGGGTCGTCCCCATGACCCGGGACTAGACTGGCCCGCCACCGTCATGTCCGACGACTATAGGGTCGTCCCCACGACCCCGGGCCAAAGTTGGCAAGCCGCCGAAATGTCCGACGACTATAGGGTCGTCCCCACAACCCCGGGACTAGATTGGCCCGCCACCGTCAAGTCCGACGACTATAGGATCGTCTCCACGACCACGGGCCAAAGTTGGCCAGCCGCCGACATGTCCGTCGACTATAGGGTCGTCCCCACGACCCCGGGCCAATGTTGGCCAATCGCCGACATGTCCGACGACTATAGGGTCGTCCCTACGACCCCGGGACTAGATTGGCCCGCCACCGTCATGTCCAACGACTATAGGGTCGTCCCCACGACCATGGGCCAAAGTTGGCCAGCCGCCGTAATGTCCAACGACTATTGGGTCGTCCCCACGGCCCCGGGACTAGATTGGCCCGCCACCGTCAAGTCCGACGACTATAGGGTCGTCCCCACGACCCCGGGCAAATTTGGCAAGCCGCCGACATGTCCGACGACTATTGGGTCGTCCCCACGACCCCGGGACTAGATTGGTCCGCCACCGTCATGTCCGACGACTATAGGGTCGTCCCCACGTCCCCGGGACTAGATTGGCCCGCCACCGTCCAGTCCGACGACTATAGGATCGTCTCCACGACCACGGCCCAAAGTTGGCCAGCTGCCGATATGTCCAACGACTATTGGGTTGTCCCCACGACCACGGGCCAAAGTTAGCCAGCCGCCGACATGTCCGACGACTATAGGGTCGTCCCCACGACCCCGAGCCAAAGTTGGCAAGCCGCCGAAATGTCCGACGACTATAGGGTCGTCCCCACGACCGCGGGCCAAAGATGTCCAGCCGCCGTCTTGCCCGACGACTATAGGGTCGTCCCCACGACCCCGGGACTAGATTGGCCCGCCACCGTCATGTCCGACGACTATAGGGTCGTCCCCACGACCCCGGGCAAATTTGGCAAGCCGCCGACATATCCGACAAGTATAGGGTCGTCCCCACAACCCCGGGACTAGATTGGCCCGCCACCGTCAAGTCCGACGACTATAGGATCGTCTCCACGACCACGGCCCAAAGTTGGCCAGCCGCCGACATGTCCAACGACTATTGGGTCGTCCCCACGACCACGGGCCAAAGTTAGCCAGCCGCCGACATGTCCGACGACTATAGGGTCGTCCCCACGACCCCGGGACTAGATTGGCCCGCCACCGTCATGTTCAACGACTATAGGGTCGTCCCCACGACCCCGGGACTAGGTTGACAAGCCGCCAACATATCCGACGACTATACGGTCGTCCCCACGACCCCGGGACTAGGCTGACAAGCCGCCAACATGTCCGACGACTATAGGGTCGTCCCCACGACCGCGGGCCAAAGTTAGCCAGCCGCCGACATGTCCGACGACTATAGGGTCGTCCCCACGACCCCGGGCCAAAGTTGGCCAGTCGCTGACATGTCCAACGACTATAGGGTCGTCTCCACGACCCCGGGACTAGGTTGGCCCGCCGCCGACTTGTCCGACGACTATAGGGTCGTCCCCACGACCACGGGCCAAAGTTGGCCAGCCGCCGACATATCCGACGACTATAGGGTCGTCCCCACGACCCCGGGCCAAAGTTGGCCAGCCGCCGACATGTCCGACGACTATAGGGTCGTCCCCACGACCCGGGACTAGAGTGGCCCCCCACCGTCATGTCCGACGACTATATGGTCGTCCCCACAACCACGGACCAATGTAGGCCAGCCGCTGACTTGTCCGACGACTATAGGGTCGTCCCCACGACCGCGGGACTAGATTGGCTCGCCGCCGACATGTCCGACGACTGTAGGGTCGTCCCCACGACCCCGGGACTAGATTGGCCCGCCACCGTCATTTCCGACGACTATATGGTCGTCCCCACGACCACGGGCCAAAGTTGGCCAGCCGCCGACTTGTCCGACGACTATAGGGTCGTCCCCATGACCCGGTACTAGACTGGCCCGCCACCGTCATGTCCGACGACTATAGGGTCGTCCCCACGACCCCGGGCCAAAGTTGGCAAGCCGCCGAAATGTCCGACGACTATAGGGTCGTCCCCACAACCCCGGGACTAGATTGGCCCGCCACCGTCAAGTCCGACGACTATAGGATCGTCTCCACGACCACGGGCCAAAGTTGTCCAGCCGCCGACATGTCCGTCGACTATAGGGTCGACCCCACGACCCCGGGCCAATGTTGGCCAATCGCCGACATGTCCGACGACTATAGGGTCGTCCCTACGACCCCGGGACTAGATTGGCCCGCCACCGTCATGTCCAACGACTATAGGGTCGTCCCCACGACCATGGGCCAAAGTTGGCCAGCCGCCGTAATGTCCAACGACTATTGGGTCGTCCCCACGACCCCGGGACTAGACTGGCCCGCCACCGTCAAGTCCGACGACTATAGGGTCGTCCCCACGACCCCGGGCAAATTTGGCAAGCCGCCGACATGTCCGACGACTATTGGGTCGTCCCCACGACCCCGGGACTAGATTGGTCCGCCACCGTCATGTCCGACGACTATAGGGTCGTCCCCACGACCCCGGGACTAGATTGGCCCGCCACCGTCCAGTCCGACGACTATAGGATCGTCTCCACGACCACGGCCCAAAGTTGGCCAGCTGCCGATATGTCCAACGACTATTGGGTCGTCCCCACGACCACGGGCCAAAGTTAGCCAGCCGCCGACATGTCCGACGACTATAGGGTCGTCCCCACGACCCCGAGCCAAAGTTGGCAAGCCGCCGAAATGTCCGACGACTATAGGGTCGTCCCCACGACCGCGGGCCAAAGATGTCCAGCCGCCGTCTTGCCCGACGACTATAGGGTCGTCCCCACGACCCCGGCACTAGATTGGCCCGCCACCGTCATGTCCGACGACTATAGGGTCGTCCCCACGACCCCGGGCAAATTTGGCAAGCCGCCGACATATCCGACAAGTATAGGGTCGTCCCCACAACCCCGGGACTAGATTGGCCCGCCACCGTCAAGTCCGACGACTATAGGATCGTCTCCACGACCACGGCCCAAAGTTGGCCAGCCGCCGACATGTCCAACGACTATTGGGTCGTCCCCACGACCACGGGCCAAAGTTAGCCAGCCGCCGACATGTCCGACGACTATAGGGTCGTCCCCACGACCCCGGGACTAGATTGGCCCGCCACCGTCATGTCCGACGACTATACGGTCGTCCCCAAGACCCCGGGACAAGGTTGGCCCGCCGCCGACTTGTCCGACGACTGTAGGGTCGTCCCTACGACCCCGGGACTAGATTGGCCCGCCACCGTCATGTTGAACGACTATAGGGTCGTCCCCACGTCCCCGGGACTAGGTTGACAAGCCGCCAACATATCCGACGACTATACGGTCGTCCCCACGACCCCGGGACTAGGCTGACAAGCCGCCAACATGTCCGACGACTATAGGGTCGTCCCGACGACCCCGGGCCAATGTTGGCCAATCGCCAACATGTCCGACGACTATAGGGTCGTCCCTACGACCCCGGCACTAGATTGGCCGGCCACCGTCATGTCCAACGACTATAGGGTCGTCCCCACGACCCCGGGACTAGGTTGACAAGCCGCCAACATATCCGACGACTATACGGTCGTCCCCACGACCTCGGGACTAGGTCGGCCAGCCGCCGTCATGTCCGACAACTATAGGGTCGTCCCCACGACCCCGGGCCAAAGTTGGCAAGCCGCCGAAATGTCCGACGACTATAGGGTCGTCCCCACAACCCCGGGACTAGATTGGCCCGCCACCGTCATTTCCGACGACTATAGGGTCGTCTCCACGACCCCGGGACAAGGTTGGCCCGCCGCCGACTTGTCCGACGACTATAGTGTCGTACCCACGACCCCGGATCTAGGCTGACAAGCCGCCAACATGTCCGAAGACTATAGAGTCGTCCCCACGACCCCGGGCCAATGTTGGCCAATCGCCAACATGTCCGACGACTATAGGGTCGTCCGTACGACCCCGGGAATAGATTGGCCCGCCACCGTCATGTCCGACGACAATAGGGTCGTCCCCACGACCCCGGGTCTAGGTTGGCCAGCCGCCGACATGTCCGACGACTATAGAGTCGTCCCCACGACACCGGGCCAAAGTTGGCCAGCCGCTGACATGTCCAACGACTATAGGGTCGTCCCCACGACCACGGGCCAAAGTTGGCCAGCCGCCGACATGTCCGACGACTATTGGATCGTCCCCACGACCACGGGCCAAAGTTGGCCAGCCGCCGACATGTCCGACGACTATAGGGTCGTCCCCACGACTCCGGGACTAGATTGGTCCGCCACCGTCATGTCCGACGACTATAGGGTCGTCCCCACGACCCCGGGACTAGGTTGACAAGCCGCCGAAATGTCCGACGACTATAGGGTCGTCCCCACGACCGCGAGCCAAGGATGTCCAGCCGCCGTCTTGTCCGACGACTATAGGGTCGTCCCCACGACCCCGGGACTAGGTTGGCCCGCCGCCGACTTGTCCGACGACTATAGGGTCGTCCCCACGACCACGGGCCAAAGTTGGCCAGCCGCCGACATATCCGACGACTATAGGGTCGTCCCCACAACCCCGGGCCAAAGTTGGCCAGCCGCCGACATGTCCGACGACTATAGGGTCGTCCCCACTACCCGGGACTAGAGTGGCCCGCCACCGTCATGTCCGACGACTATATGGTCGTCCCCACGACCACGGACCAATGTAGGCCGGCCGCTGACTTGTCCGACGACTATAGGGTCGTCCCCACGACCGCGGGACTAGATTGGCTCGCCGCCGACTTGTCCGACGACTGTAGGGTCGTCCCCACGACCCCGGGACTAGATTGGCCCGCCACCGTCATTTCCGACGACTATAGGGTCGTCCCCACGACCACGGGCCAAAGTTGGCCAGCCGCCGACTTGTCCGACGACTATAGGGTCGTCCCCATGACCCGGGACTAGACTGGCCCGCCACCGTCATGTCCGATGACTATAGGGTCGTCTACACGACCCCGGGACAAGGTTGGCCCGCCGCCGACTTGTCCGACGACTATAGGGTCGTACCCACGACCCCGGATCTAGGCTGACAAGCCGCCAACATGTCCGAAGACTATAGAGTCGTCCCCACGACCCCGGGCCAATGTTGGCCAATCGCCAACATGTCCGACGACTATAGGGTCGTCCCCACGACTCCGGGACTAGATTGGTCCGCCACCGTCATGTCCGACGACTATAGGGTCGTCCCCACGACCCCGGGACTAGGTTGACAAGCCGCCGAAATGTCCGACGACTATAGGGTCGTCCCCACAACCCCGGGCCAAAGTTGGCATGCCGCCGAAATGTCCGACGACTATAGGGTCGTCCCCACGACCGCGGGCCAAAGATGTCCAGCCGCCGTCATGTCCAACGACTATAGGGTCGTCCCCACGACCCCGGGACTAGGTTGACAAGCCGCCGAAATGTCCGACGACTATAGGGTCGTCCCCACAACCCCGGGCCAAAGTTGGCATGCCGCCGAAATGTCCGACGACTATAGGGTCGTCCCCACCACCGCGAGCCAAGGATGTCCAGCCGCCGTCTTGTCCGACGACTATAGGGTCGTCCCCATAACCCCGGGACTAGATTGGCCCGCCACCGTCATGTCCGACGACTATAGGGTCGTCTCCACGACCCCGGGACAAGGTTGGCCCGCCGCCGACATGTCCGACGACTATAGGGTCGTACCCACGACCACGGATCTAGGCTGACAAGCCGCCAACATGTCCGAAGACTATAGAGTCGTCCCCACGACCCCGGGCCAATGTTGGCCAATCGCCAACATGTCCGACGACTATAGGGTCGTCCGTACGACCCCGGGAATAGATTGGCCCGCCACCGTCATGTCCGACGACAATAGGGTCGTCCCCACGACCCCGGGTCTAGGTTGGCCAGCCGCCGACATGTCCGACGACTATAGAGTCGTCCCCACGACACCTGGCCAAAGTTGGCCAGACGCTGACATGTCCAACGACTATAGGGTCGTCCCCACGACCACGGGCCAAAGTTGGCCAGCCGCCGACATGTCCGACGACTATTGGATCGTTCCCACGACCACGGGCCAAAGTTGGCCAATCGCCGACATGTCCGACGACTATAGGGTCGTCCCTACGACCCCGGGACTAGATTGGCCCGCCACCGTCATGTCCAACGACTATAGGGTCGTCCCCACGACCATGGGCCAAAGTTGGCCAGCCGCCGTAATGTCCAACGACTATTGGGTCGTCCCCACGGCCCCGGGACTAGATTGGCCCGCCACCGTCAAGTCCGACGACTATAGGGTCGTCCCCACGACCCCGGGCAAATTTGGCAAGCCGCCGACATGTCCGACGACTATTGGGTCGTCCCCACGACCCCGGGACTAGATTGGTCCGCCACCGTCATGTCCGACGACTATAGGGTCGTCCCCACGACCCCGGGACTAGATTGGCCCGCCACCGTCCAGTCCGACGACTATCGGATCGTCTCCACGACCACGGCCCAAAGTTGGCCAGCTGCCGATATGTCCAACGACTATTGGGTCGTCCCCACGACCACGGGCCAAAGTTAGCCAGCCGCCGACATGTCCGACGACTATAGGGTCGTCCCCACGACCCCGAGCCAAAGTTGGCAAGCCGCCGAAATGTCCGACGACTATAGGGTCGTCCCCACGACCGCGGGCCAAAGATGTCCAGCCGCCGTCTTGCCCGACGACTATAGGGTCGTCCCCACGACCCCGGGACTAGATTGGCCCGCCACCGTCATGTCCGACGACTATAGGGTCGTCCCCACGACCCCGGGCAAATTTGGCAAGCCGCCGACATATCCGACAAGTATACGGTCGTCCCCACAACCCCGGGACTAGATTGGCCCGCCACCGTCAAGTCCGACGACTATAGGATCGTCTCCACGACCACGGCCCAAAGTTGGCCAGCCGCCGACATGTCCAACGACTATTGGGTCGTCCCCACGACCACGGGCCAAAGTTAGCCAGCCGCCGACATGTCCGACGACTATAGGGTCGTCCCCACGACCCCGGGACTAGATTGGCCCGCCACCGTCATGTCCGACGACTATACGGTCGTCCCCATGACCCCGGGACAAGGTTGGCCCGCCGCCGACTTGTCCGACGACTGTAGGGTCGTCCCTACGACCCCGGGACTAGATTGGCCCGCCACCGTCATGTTGAACGACTATAGGGTCGTCCCCACGACCCCGGGACTAGGTTGACAAGCCGCCAACATGTCCGACGACTATAGGGTCGTCCCGACGACCCCGGGCCAATGTTGGCCAATCGCCAACATGTCCGACGACTATAGGGTCGTCCCTACGACCCCGGCACTAGATTGGCCGGCCACCGTCATGTCCAACGACTATAGGGTCGTCCCCACGACCCCGGGACTAGGTTGACAAGCCGCCAACATATCCGACGACTATACGGTCGTCCCCACGACCATGGGCCAAAGTTGCCCAGCCGCCGTAATGTCCAATGACTATTGGGTCGTCCCCACGACCCCGGGACTAGATTGGCCCGCCACCGTCAAGTCCGACGACTATAGGGTCGTCCCCACGACCCCGGGCAAATTTGGCAAGCCGCCGACATATCCGACGACTATAGGGTCGTCCCCACAACCCCGGGACTAGATTGGCCCGCCACCGTCAAGTCCGACGACTATAGGATCGTCTCCACGACCACGGCCCAAAGTTGGCCAGCCGCCGACATGTCCAACGACTATTGGGTCGTACCCACGACCCCGGATCTAGGCTGACAAGCCGCCAACATGTCCGACGACTATAGGGTCGTCCCCACGACCCCGGGACTAGATTGGCCCGCCACCGTCATGTCCGACGACTATACGGTCGTCCCCACGACCCCGGGACAAGGTTGGCCCGCCGCCGACTTGTCCGACGACTATAGGTTCGTACCCACGACCCCGGGACTAGATTGGCCCGCCACCGTCATGTCCAACGACTATAGGGTCGTCCCCACGACCCCGGGACTAGGTTGACAAGCCGCCGAAATGTCCGACGACTATAGGGTCGTCCCCACGACCGCGAGCCAAGGATGTCCAGCCGCCGTCTTGTCCGACGACTATAGGGTCGTACCCACGACCCCGGGACTAGATTGGCCCGCCACCGTCATGTCCAACGACTATAGGGTCGTCCCCACCACCCCGGGACTAGGTTGACATGCCGCCGAAATGTCCGACGACTATAGGGTCGTCCCCACAACCCCGGGCCAAAGTTGGCATTCCGCCGAAATGTCCGACGACTATAGGGTCGTCCCCACGACCGCGGGCCAAAGATGTCCAGCCGCCGTCATGTCCAACGACTATAGGGTCGTCCCCACGACCCCGGGACTAGGTTGACAAGCCGCCGAAATGTCCGACGACTATAGGGTCGTCCCCACGACCGCGAGCCAAGGATGTCCAGCCGCCGTCTTGTCCGACGACTATAGGGTCGTCCCCATGACCCCGGGACTAGATTGGCCCGCCACCGTCATGTCCGACGACTATAGGGTCGTCTCCACGACCCCGGGACAAGGTTGGCCCGCCGCCGACTTGTCCGACGACTATAGGGTCGTACCCACGACCCCGGATCTAGGCTGACAAGCCGCCAACATGTCCGAAGACTATAGAGTCGTCCCCACGACCCCGGGCCAATGTTGGCCAATCGCCAACATGTCCGACGACTATAGGGTCGTCCGTACGACCCCGGGTCTAGGTTGGCCAGCCGCCGACATGTCCGACGACTATAGAGTCGTCCCCACGACACCTGGCCAAAGTTGGCCAGCCGCTGACATGTCCAACGACTATAGGGTCGTCCCCACGACCACGGGCCAAAGTTGGCCAGCCGCCGACATGTCCGACGACTATTGGATCGTCCCCACGACCGCGAGCCAAGGATGTCCAGCCGCCGTCTTGTCCGACGACTATAGGGTCGTACCCACAACCGCGGGACTACGTTGGCTCGCCGCCGACTTGTCCGACGACTATAGGGTCGTCCCCACGCCCGCGGGACTAGGTTGGCTCGCCGCCGACTTGTCCGACTACAATAGGGTCGTCCACACGACCCCGGGACTAGATTGGCCCGCCACCGTCATGTCCAACGACTATAGGGTCGTCCCCACGACCATGGGCCAAAGTTGGCCAGCCGCCGTAATGTCCAACGACTATTGGGTCGTCCCCACGGCCCCGGGACTAGATTGGCCCGCCACCGTCAAGTCCGACGACTATAGGGTCGTCCCCACGACCCCGGGCAAATTTGGCAAGCCGCCGACATGTCCGACGACTATTGGGTCGTCCCCACGACCCCGGGACTAGATTGGTCCGCCACCGTCATGTCCGACGACTATAGGGTCGTCCCCACGACCCCGGGACTAGATTGGCCCGCCACCGTCCAGTCCGACGACTATCGGATCGTCTCCACGACCACGGCCCAAAGTTGGCCAGCTGCCGATATGTCCAACGACTATTGGGTCGTCCCCACGACCACGGGCCAAAGTTAGCCAGCCGCCGACATGTCCGACGACTATAGGGTCGTCCCCACGACCCCGAGCCAAAGTTGGCAAGCCGCCGAAATGTCCGACGACTATAGGGTCGTCCCCACGACCGCGGGCCAAAGATGTCCAGCCGCCGTCTTGCCCGACGACTATAGGGTCGTCCCCACGACCCCGGGACTAGATTGGCCCGCCACCGTCATGTCCGACGACTATAGGGTCGTCCCCACGACCCCGGGCAAATTTGGCAAGCCGCCGACATATCCGACAAGTATAGGGTCGTCCCCACAACCCCGGGACTAGATTGGCCCGCCACCGTCAAGTCCGACGACTATAGGATCGTCTCCACGACCACGGCCCAAAGTTGGCCAGCCGCCGACATGTCCAACGACTATTGGGTCGTCCCCACGACCACGGGCCAAAGTTAGCCAGCCGCCGACATGTCCGACGACTATAGGGTCGTCCCCACGACCCCGGGACTAGATTGGCCCGCCACCGTCATGTCCGACGACTATACGGTCGTCCCCATGACCCCGGGACAAGGTTGGCCCGCCGCCGACTTGTCCGACGACTGTAGGGTCGTCCCTACGACCCCGGGACTAGATTGGCCCGCCACCGTCATGTTGAACGACTATAGGGTCGTCCCCACGACCCCGGGACTAGGTTGACAAGCCGCCAACATATCCGACGACTATACGGTCGTCCCCACGACCCCGGGACTAGGCTGACAAGCCGCCAACATGTCCGACGACTATAGGGTCGTCCCGACGACCCCGGGCCAATGTTGGCCAATCGCCAACATGTCCGACGACTATAGGGTCGTCCCTACGACCCCGGCACTAGATTGGCCGGCCACCGTCATGTCCAACGACTATAGGGTCGTCCCCACGACCCCGGGACTAGGTTGACAAGCCGCCAACATATCCGACGACTATACGGTCGTCCCCACGACCTCGGGACTAGGTCGGCCAGCCGCCGTCATGTCCGACAACTATAGGGTCGTCCCCACGACCCCGGGCCAAAGTTGGCAAGCCGCCGAAATGTCCGACGACTATAGGGTCGTCCCCACAACCCCGGGACTAGATTGGCCCGCCACCGTCAAGTCCGACGACTATAGGATCGTCTCCACGACCACGGGCCAAAGTTGGCCAGCCGCCGACATGTCCGTCGACTATAGGGTCGTCCCCACGACCTCGGGCCAATGTTGGCCAATCGCCGACATGTCCGACGACTATAGGGTCGTCCCTACGACCCCGGGACTAGATTGGCCCGCCACCGTCATGTCCAACGACTATAGGGTCGTCCCCACGACCATGGGCCAAAGTTGCCCAGCCGCCGTAATGTCCAATGACTATTGGGTCGTCCCCACGACCCCGGGACTAGATTGGCCCGCCACCGTCAAGTCCGACGACTATAGGGTCGTCCCCACGACCCCGGGCAAATTTGGCAAGCCGCCGACATATCCGACGACTATAGGGTCGTCCCCACAACCCCGGGACTAGATTGGCCCGCCACCGTCAAGTCCGACGACTATAGGATCGTCTCCACGACCACGGGCCAAAGTTGGCCAGCCGCCGACATGTCCGTCGACTATAGGGTCGTCCCCACGACCTCGGGCCAATGTTGGCCAATCGCCGACATGTCCGACGACTATAGGGTCGTCCCTACGACCCCGGGACTAGATTGGCCCGCCACCGTCATGTCCAACGACTATAGGGTCGTCCCCACGACCGCGGGCCAAAGTTAGCCAGCCGCCGACATGTCCGACGACTATAGGGTCGTCCCCACGACCCCGGGCCAAAGTTGGCAAGCCCCCGAAATGTCCGACGACTATAGGGTCGTCCCCACGACCGCGGGCCAAAGATGTCCAGCCGCCGTCTTGTCCGACGACTATAGGGTCGTCCCCACGACACCGGGACTAGATTGGCCCGCCACCGTCATGTCCGACGACTATAGGGTCGTCCCCACGACCCCGGGACAAGGTTGGCCCGCCGCCGACTTGTCCGACGACTATAGGGTCGTCCCCACGACCCCGGGACTAGGTTGACAAGCCGCCGAAATGTCCGACGACTATAGGGTCGTCCCCACGACCGCGAGCCAAGGATATCCAGCCGCCGTCTTGTCCGACGACTATAGGGTCGTACCCACAACCGCGGGACTACGTTGGCTCGCCGCCGACTTGTCCGACGACTATAGGGTCGTCCCCACGCCCGCGGGACTAGGTTGGCTCGCCGCCGACTTGTCCGACTACAATAGGGTCGTCCACACGACCTCGGGCCAAAGTTGGCATTCCGCCGAAATGTCCGACGACTATAGGGTCGTCCCCACGACCGCGGGCCAAAGATGTCCAGCCGCCGTCATGTCCAACGACTATAGGGTCGTCCCCACGACCCCGGGACTAGGTTGACAAGCCGCCGAAATGTCCGACGACTATAGGGTCGTCCCCACGACCGCGAGCCAAGGATGTCCAGCCGCCGTCTTGTCCGACGACTATAGGGTCGTCCCCATGACCCCGGGACTAGATTGGCCCGCCACCGTCATGTCCGACGACTATAGGGTCGTCTCCACGACCCCGGGACAAGGTTGGCCCGCCGCCGACTTGTCCGACGACTATAGGGTCGTACCCACGACCCCGGATCTAGGCTGACAAGCCGCCAACATGTCCGAAGACTATAGAGTCGTCCCCACGACCCCGGGCCAATGTTGGCCAATCGCCAACATGTCCGACGACTATAGGGTCGTCCCCACGACCCCGGGTCTAGGTTGGCCCGCCACCGTCATGTCCGACGACTATAGGGTCGTCTCCACGACCCCGGGACTAGGTTGGCCAGCCGCTGACATGTCCAACGACTATAGGGTCGTACCCACGACCCCGGATCTAGGCTGACAAGCCGCCAACATGTCCGAAGACTATAGAGTCGTCCCCACGACCCCGGGCCAATGTTGGCCAATCGCCAACATGTCCGACGACTATAGGGTGGTCCCCATGACCCCGGGACTAGATTGGCCCGCCACCGTCATGTCCGACGACTATAGGGTCGTCTCCACGACCCCGGGACAAGGTTGGCCCGCCGCCGACTTGTCCGACGACTATAGGGTCGTACCCACGACCCCGGATCTAGGCTGACAAGCCGCCAACATGTCCGAAGACTATAGAGTCGTCCCCACGACCCCGGGCCAATGTTGGCCAATCGCCAACATGTCCGACGACTATAGGGTCGTCCCCACGACTCCGGGACTAGATTGGTCCGCCACCGTCATGTCCGACGACTATAGGGTCGTCCCTACGACCCCGGGCCAAAGTTGGCAAGCCGCCGAAATGTCCGGCGACTGTAGGGTCGTCCCCACGACCCCCGGCCTAGGTTGGCTCGCCGCCGAATTGTCCGACGACTATAGAGTCGTCCCCACGACCACGGGCCAAAGATGGCCAGCGGCCGTCTTGTCCGACGACTAAAGGGTCGTCCCCACAACCGCGGGACTACGTTGGCTCGCCGCCGACTTGTCCGACGACTATAGGGTCGTCCCCACGCCCGCGGGACTAGGTTGGCTCGCCGCCGACTTGTCCGACTACAATAGGGTCGTCCACACGACCTCGGGCCAATGTTGGCCAGCCGCCGACATGTCCGACGATTATAGGGTCGTCCCCACGACCCCGGGCCAGTGTTGGCCAATCGCCGTCATGTCCGACGTCTATAGGGTCGTCCTCACGACCCCGGGGCAAGGGTGGCCTGCAGCCGACATGTCCGACGACTATAGAGTCGTCCCCACGACACCGGGCCAAAGTTGGTCAGCCGCCGACATGTCCAACGACTATTGGGCCGTCCCCACGACCACGGGCCAAAGTTGACCTGCCGCCGACATGTCCGACGACTATAGGGTCGTCCCCACGACCCCGGGCCAATGTTGGCCAATCGCCGACATGTCCGACGACTACAGGGTCGTCACTACGACCCCGGGACTAGATAGGCCCGCCGCCGACATGTTCGGCGACTATAGGGTCGTCCCCACGACCCCGGGACTAGATTGGCCCGCCACCGTCATTTCCGACGATTATAGGGTCGTCCCCACGACCACGGGACTAGGTTGACCCGCCGCCGACGTGTCCGACAACTATAGGGTCGTACCCACGACGACGGGCCAAAGTTGGCCAAACGCCGACATATCCGACGACTATAGGGTCGTCCCCATGACCCTGGGACTAGATTGGCCCGCCACCGTCATATCCGACGACTATAGGGTCGTCCCCATGACCCCGGGACTAGATTGGCCCGCCACCGTCATGTCCGACGACTATAGGGTCGTCTCCACGACCCCGGGACAAGGTTGGCCCGCCGCCGACTTGTCCGACGACTATAGGGTCGTACCCACGACCCCGGATCTAGGCTGACAAGCCGCCAACATGTCCGAAGACTATAGAGTCGTCCCCACGACCCCGGGCCAATGTTGGCCAATCGCCAACATGTCCGACGACTATAGGGTCGTCCCCACGACTCCGGGACTAGATTGACAAGCCGCCAACATATCCGACGACTATACGGTCGTCCCCAGGACCCCGGGACTAGGCTGACAAGCCGCCAACATGTCCGACGACTATAGGGTCGTCCCGACGACCCCGGGCCAATGTTGGCCAATCGCCAACATGTCCGACGACTATAGGGTCGTCCCTACGACCCCGGCACTAGATTGGCCGGCCACCGTCATGTCCAACGACTATAGGGTCGTCCCCACGACCCCGGGACTAGGTTGACAAGCCGCCAACATATCCGACGACTATACGGTCGTCCCCACGACCATGGGCCAAAGTTGCCCAGCCGCCGTAATGTCCAATGACTATTGGGTCGTCCCCACGACCCCGGGACTAGATTGGCCCGCCACCGTCAAGTCCGACGACTATAGGGTCGTCCCCACGACCCCGGGCAAATTTGGCAAGCCGCCGACATATCCGACGACTATAGGGTCGTCCCCACAACCCCGGGACTAGATTGGCCCGCCACCGTCAAGTCCGACGACTATAGGATCGTCTCCACGACCACGGCCCAAAGTTGGCCAGCCGCCGACATGTCCAACGACTATTGGGTCGTCCCCACGACCGCGGGCCAAAGTTAGCCAGCCGCCGACATGTCCGACGACTATAGGGTCGTCCCCACGACCCCGGGCCAAAGTTGGCAAGCCCCCGAAATGTCCGACGACTATAGGGTCGTCCCCACGACCGCGGGCCAAAGATGTCCAGCCGCCGTCTTGTCCGACGACTATAGGGTCGTCCCCACGACCCCGGGACTAGATTGGCCCGCCACCGTCATGTCCGACGACTATACGGTCGTCCCCACGACCCCGGGACAAGGTTGGCCCGCCGCCGACTTGTCCGACGACTATAGGTTCGTACCCACGACCCCGGGACTAGATTGGCCCGCCACCGTCATGTCCAACGACTATAGGGTCGTCCCCACGACCCCGGGACTAGGTTGACAAGCCGCCGAAATGTCCGACGACTATAGGGTCGTCCCCACGACCGCGAGCCAAGGATGTCCAGCCGCCGTCTTGTCCGACGACTATAGGGTCGTACCCACGACCCCGGGACTAGATTGGCCCGCCACCGTCATGTCCAACGACTATAGGGTCGTCCCCACCACCCCGGGACTAGGTTGACATGCCGCCGAAATGTCCGACGACTATAGGGTCGTCCCCACAACCCCGGGCCAAAGTTGGCATTCCACCGAAATGTCCGACGACTATAGGGTCGTCCCCACGACCGCGGGCCAAAGATGTCCAGCCGCCGTCATGTCCAACGACTATAGGGTCGTCCCCACGACCCCGGGACTAGGTTGACAAGCCGCCGAAATGTCCGACGACTATAGGGTCGTCCCCACGACCACGGGCCAAAGTTGGCCAGCCGCCGACATGTCCGACGACTATTGGATCGTCCCCACGACCACGGGCCAAAGTTGGCCAATCGCCGACATGTCCGACGACTATAGGGTCGTCCCTACGACCCCGGGACTAGATTGGCCCGCCACCGTCATGTCCAACGACTATAGGGTCGTCCCCACGACCATGGGCCAAAGTTGGCCAGCCGCCGTAATGTCCAACGACTATTGGGTCGTCCCCACGGCCCCGGGACTAGATTGGCCCGCCACCGTCAAGTCCGACGACTATAGGGTCGTCCCCACGACCCCGGGCAAATTTGGCAAGCCGCCGACATGTCCGACGACTATTGGGTCGTCCCCACGACCCCGGGACTAGATTGGTCCGCCACCGTCATGTCCGACGACTATAGGGTCGTCCCCACGACCCCGGGACTAGATTGGCCCGCCACCGTCCAGTCCGACGACTATCGGATCGTCTCCACGACCACGGCCCAAAGTTGGCCAGCTGCCGATATGTCCAACGACTATTGGGTCGTCCCCACGACCACGGGCCAAAGTTAGCCAGCCGCCGACATGTCCGACGACTATAGGGTCGTCCCCACGACCCCGAGCCAAAGTTGGCAAGCCGCCGAAATGTCCGACGACTATAGGGTCGTCCCCACGACCGCGGGCCAAAGATGTCCAGCCGCCGTCTTGCCCGACGACTATAGGGTCGTCCCCACGACCCCGGGACTAGATTGGCCCGCCACCGTCATGTCCGACGACTATAGGGTCGTCCCCACGACCCCGGGCAAATTTGGCAAGCCGCCGACATATCCGACAAGTATAGGGTCGTCCCCACAACCCCGGGACTAGATTGGCCCGCCACCGTCAAGTCCGACGACTATAGGATCGTCTCCACGACCACGGCCCAAAGTTGGCCAGCCGCCGACATGTCCAACGACTATTGGGCCGTCCCCACGACCACGGGCCAAAGTTAGCCAGCCGCCGACATGTCCGACGACTATAGGGTCGTCCCCACGACCCCGGGACTAGATTGGCCCGCCACCGTCATGTCCGACGACTATACGGTCGTCCCCATGACCCCGGGACAAGGTTGGCCCGCCGCCGACTTGTCCGACGACTGTAGGGTCGTCCCTACGACCCCGGGACTAGATTGGCCCGCCACCGTCATGTTGAACGACTATAGGGTCGTCCCCACGACCCCGGGACTAGGTTGACAAGCCGCCAACATATCCGACGACTATACGGTCGTCCCCACGACCCCGGGACTAGGTTGACAAGCCGCCAACATGTCCGACGACTATAGGGTCGTCCCGACGACCCCGGGCCAATGTTGGCCAATCGCCAACATGTCCGACGACTATAGGGTCGTCCCTACGACCCCGGCACTAGATTGGCCGGCCACCGTCATGTCCAACGACTATAGGGTCGTCCCCACGACCCCGGGACTAGGTTGACAAGCCGCCAACATATCCGACGACTATACGGTCGTCCCCACGACCTCGGGACTAGGTCGGCCAGCCGCCGTCATGTCCGACAACTATAGGGTCGTCCCCACGACCCCGGGCCAAAGTTGGCAAGCCGCCGAAATGTCCGACGACTATAGGGTCGTCCCCACAACCCCGGGACTAGATTGGCCCGCCACCGTCAAGTCCGACGACTATAGGATCGTCTCCACGACCACGGGCCAAAGTTGGCCAGCCGCCGACATGTCCGTCGACTATAGGGTCGTCCCCACGACCTCGGGCCAATGTTGGCCAATCGCCGACATGTCCGACGACTATAGGGTCGTCCCTACGACCCCGGGACTAGATTGGCCCGCCACCGTCATGTCCAACGACTATAGGGTCGTCCCCACGACCATGGGCCAAAGTTGCCCAGCCGCCGTAATGTCCAATGACTATTGGGTCGTCCCCACGACCCCGGGACTAGATTGGCCCGCCACCGTCAAGTCCGACGACTATAGGGTCGTCCCCACGACCCCGGGCAAATTTGGCAAGCCGCCGACATATCCGACGACTATAGGGTCGTCCCCACAACCCCGGGACTAGATTGGCCCGCCACCGTCAAGTCCGACGACTATAGGATCGTCTCCACGACCACGGCCCAAAGTTGGCCAGCCGCCGACATGTCCAACGACTATTGGGTCGTCCCCACGACCCCGGGCCAAAGTTAGCAAGCCGCCGAAATGTCCGGCGACTGTAGGGTCGTCCCCACGACCCCTAGTCCAGGTTGGCCAGCCGCCGACATTTCCGACGACTATAGAGTCGTCCCCACGACCCCGGGCCAAAGTTGGCCAGCCGCCGACATGTCCGACGACTATGGGGTCGTCCCCACGACCCAGAGACTAGATTGGCCCGCCACCGTCAAGTCCGACGACTATAGGGTCGTCCCCAGGACCTCGGGACTAGATTGGCCCGCCACCGTCAAGTCCGACGACCATAGGGTCGTCCCCACGACCCCGGGCCAAAGTTGGCAAGCCGCCGAAATGTCCGACGACTGTAGGGTCGTACCCACGACCCCGGGACTAGGCTGACAAGCCGCCAACATGTCCGACGAGTATAGGGTCGCCCCCACGACCCCGGGCCAAAGTTGGCCAGCCGCCGACATGTCCGACGACTATAGGGTCGTCCCCACGACCTCGGGTCTAGATTGGCCCGCTACCGTCATGTCCGAAGACTATAGGAGTAGTAAGGCAAAGCCGATTCTAACCCAGGTCCTCTGAGGGGAGCGCGGGGGCGGGGGGGAAGTGAGGGCGCGCGGGGAAGTGCGGTGGCGGGAACTATAGGCGCGGGGAGAATGGGGAGTGGAAGACCGGTTGCGCGCGCACGAGCCGCGGAGTGGGGGAAGCCGCAATCGTGGAGGGGATCAGTCCGGGCCGAGCCGCCGCGGAGATCTCTCCAGACCTGACCCACCGGCAGAAATTTCCGCAGAGGGTCGTCCCCTCCCTCTAAAAATTTCTGGGATTGACCCACCGCTAGACATGTGTTTTTAGAGGGGGAATGACCCCCGAAAATATTTTCATATCTAACCGAGGAAGCGGACGACCCCCAAATATTTTTTTCAAACCATTATAAAGCTGAAATTGTTTAATACTTTATCGGATCCTCTAAAAAATTTCTGGGGTCGGGTCTTGTATGAAATAAAACTTTTTTCAGACTCGATCCAACCACAGAAATTTTTTTCCCCAAATATTTTTTTTAAATCAGATCTACCGCCAGAATATTTTTTCCAAACCAACAGATACTTTCTCCCCAAACGCAGAGAAATAATAATTTTTAATCAATGATTCAGCGAACCATTACGTAGAAAACACACATATTTTTTCAAACAAATATGCAGCATTCTAAAGCGTTCCAATTTAACATCGCAGCGTATCGCGCGATTACGCGTAATTTGACTCCTCTGGAGCAGTCGTGCAGGATGAGGTCATTTTCATGGTGCGAAGAAGGAACGTATCGAACCACTTTGAACATCTATCGAACGTATATTGAACCACTTTGATCGTGTATCACACCACTCTGAACGTGAATCGAACGTGAATTGCACCACTTTGAACATGAATCGTACCACTGTGAACGTGAATCGAACGTGAATCGAACGTGAATCGAACGTGAATCGAACGTGAATCGAACGTGTATGGTATCACTCTGAACGTGTATCGAACATGAATCGTACAACTATGAACGCTAATCGAACGTGAATTGTACCACTCTGAACGTGAATTGAACATGTATGATACCACTCTGAACGTGAATTGAACGTGAATCGTACTACTCTGAACATCTATCGAACATGTATCGTACCACTTTGAACATCTATCGAACGTATATCGAACCGCTCTAAACGTGAATTGAACGTGAATCGTACCACTCTGAACGTGAATCGAACGTGTATCGAACCACTTTGAACATCTATCGAACGTGTATGATACCATTTTGAACATCTATCGAACGTGAATTGAACGTGTATGGTATCACTCTGAACGTGTATCGAACGTGAATCGAACGTGCATGGTACCACTCTGAACGTGTATCGTCTAAATAGATCTGGAATATCCGCAACGTCTGCATGATGCTCATGCAGATCTACCGTTCTGCCCGACGCGTGCCAAACCACCTGGTAGCAGACAGAACAAGTTACTCGCGACATTATACGATAAGCAGCGTTACATTATCCACTATCGCAACCTGTAGCAGTGCACGCGACATTATGAGTACATGTCTCCCCTGCTCGCTCAAAATTGTAAAATTCTGTATACAGACACTGACTGTACATACATGTATAGAACATACAATTGTATTTATTAACTCATCCTTATAAATAGTGGAATTATATCAAATAAAATTGTACACATGTATTTATTTTACCAATACATTATTTTTATTGAACCATGCATTTATTTTTTTACAATACATTATTTTTATTTATCCATGAATTGTGTGATTTATCAAACCCCAGCCACTTAACGTATACCTTATCCCCCTTCCTACGCAACACTTTTTCCACCAGATACACATCAGGATCGGTGACGCGCTGCAGCTCGTGATCATAGAATCCTCCGGCGACTGGTTTTCCACAGGAATCGACGAGCAGATACGTCGCGGGATTAGTTGCCTGTACTTTGTCTATCTTGAACACCTCCGTTGTCCAATTCGGCGTATAGCCTTTATCGAAGATGGTTTTAAATTTGCTTACGCGCACAAACTCGCCCAATTTGAATCTCGCTGGAGCAGCGATCTTTATATTGCTGTATACGGTGGCTAGCAGCTTATCGGCGATCGCAGGGGTAACATCGCGAGGACACATTTTGATGGTTCTATGTTTTCGTGCGTTATATTCTGCAAGTAGACGCGGTAGCGCATCGGTCCATTTATAGGTTCCATTGAGCGTAAACAGTTTCCACATATTGTTCTTCAAAGTTCGATTGAAACGTTCTACGACGGAGGCCTTCATCACCGAATACGTCGAATAATGATTAATATCATGTTTTGTCAAGAGTTTCTGCACATCGACGTTGTAAAATTCTTTTCCTTGATCAGTTTGCAAATTTTTTGGATATCGATCTCTAAATATATTTGCAAACGCTTTAGTCACCTCAACACCACTTTTAGTCTTGAGCGGCAACGCCCATGCATACTTGCTCAATACATCGATGACGGTGAGTATGTAGTGGTAACCTTGGTTGAATCGCGAGTATGGACGCATTTCTACAACGTCAGCTTGCCACAGATCATCATATCCATGCACTATGACGCGCCTCCGTGGGAAGTGTCTTCGAGCTGGAGCATGCAATTCCTCAACAAGTTGTTGCTTCTTATGGCCGCGGTTTTCTTCTTTACTCTTGGATTTTGATAATGGCTGCATGTTTGATCGCAGAGGTGTCTTTGACACGAATGATGTGATAATTATCGTGTACGTGCATTATGTGCTTCCCGTTGGTCCCAGGAAATTCTGAACAAGTTCAACCGTCTCGCATGATTCTCCTTCGCAGCGTTGCTGCGGAATAGAATTCGACGCCTGTGATATATTTTGAACGCCGTTTTGCAGCGTCAGCATATCTCTCTGAAACATGACCAGCTTCCTCTCTAATTCTTCCTGCTGCTCTCTCAAAAGTTTAATGCTCTTTTCCATGTATAGTTTATTGACAACATCGCTGTCGGCCGTGGGTTGTGCTACACGTCGTATCTTCCGTGATTTTGCATCAAAGTCGACACCGGTCATGCAAAGAGCGTTATCTCGCATATAATTTCGAAGCAAACCGCTCCATTTGTAGTAGTCCATTCTAGCTGCTCCACTCTTCTCGAGTGATACCCCAAATTTGTTGATCGGCATCTCGATGCATACAGTGCACATCATCGGCGAGCGGCTTAATTTATAATGAGCCCTGCCTCGCGGAGTTCCTCGATAATCGATAGAATTTCATTGTCGTGCGAGTTGTTACCCGCCTGACGTGACGCTTCTAGCAAACGGAATCGGTCCACCAGCTCGTTGGGATCGTCCCAGTGCACGTAATCGATCTTGTTATCGTTTACCACCATGACTCGTGGTGTTGTTAGACCTTTCCCTGTTCTACTAGCCGAAACACGGGGGAGTAGTGGTGCAATTATATATTTATACTTGTATCCCTTGTTGCCCAATATGGGATTTTGAGCGTTATGACCGCGTCTGTGGGCATTCGTTGTCAGCAGTATACTTTTATATTTTTGTTTATCAGCATCGGTGTATGTGGTATCGTCAGGAATTCTCTTGAAAATCAGTTCGTAAAGACCGGGTGTTCCTCCGTATCTTACACCGTCGATGATTATATTATCATCTTTGTCTATATCGAAAGCTTTATCCCCAAGCATCGTTCCACTATCACCAAAGTATACGCCATACACATAGTCCATGGTCGTATCCCTATCACTACTTAGGATTGCACTCATATATTTTTGTCCCAGCGGGCCGAAATGGTTGCGCAACGTTTCTTGTCCCTCGGATGTTTGGAGTTGATGTCTAATAGATGTTGCAAACGACTCATCGGGACTAGTTTCGAAAACGTCGTCATCATTGGTTGTGAGCGATTGTACATCGGGAAATGTATTTATTGGTGTAGAAGAAACCGAGGAATCGTTTGACGTGACATTCTGCCGTTTCCGCTTCGATTGAACTGGTGTGGAGGTTACGAGTGAATATTCCGATGACGTGTATGGTTTCCTCTTTGTCTTGCGCGATATGTTCCCATTCAGATGGATTTTTGTTTTAGGCGTTAATGTTTCATACCCTCCGACGTCTGTGCTCATCAGCGGTGATGTGTCAGCTTCTGTCGCTGCGATATTTTCCACGATATGTTTTAAGGGTTCGATAACAGGTTTAAAGTATCTCTCCAACGCGATATCTTCCTCCATCTTGCCAGTCTTCAAAGCCTGATGTTTCTTCCGAATGGATTCGCTGGTTTTTGCAATTTCCTTCACTATTCTCTCGCGATCCTTAATCTCCAGACTATCGATATCAATCATCGTTGTACCGCAGACGTTACTTTCCCACCGACGTGTCGACGACAATTGACAATCTCATGGTATGGCAAACTCGTTAAATCCCTTTCTATAACGTCCATTGGACATCGTGCTATCCTTGTCTATTACCATGAAACCATACTCCCGTTGCCAACAATTACGACACAACGCGCAGAAATCGTCGTAAGACATATCAGTGTTTACGTGATCGTTGTACACATGTTTCAAGTTGGTACCATCCTGCTTAAACAGAATCAATAGATTCGCATTGTCGCGTATAAGATGTTTAGGAATCTTTGCATATGTCTGACAGAGATAGAAGCAGTCAACGTTCGAGTGGCGCCCCATTGCAAAGTATTCCCTTATCGTATCTTGCTTGTCACATGCCACGTCATCAAAGATAAAAATGGAATTCGGAAGCGATTCGCTCGGTGGGATGACGTCACTGTTATTCGAAAACGTAAAGTAGCCAATTTCATCTATTGGAGACAATAAATTTTCCAAATACTGATATTTCGGCTGCTGCAACGACTTGGAATACACGTACACGTTCTCGAAGCGGACTCCGTGTGGACTTTCCAACAAGCTCACCAACACGTTGGTCTTTCCACAATTTGATGGACCACAAATGAGGCAGCGTATTGTGTTTGGTAACATGCTACCATGTCTGTGCATTGTTTTCGAAGACATCATTTGCGATTTATCGTCAAAATTTGTCACGCGTATCGTTACAGGTTGTCGCACAAATCGCATCCTCTCCGCGAACTGCGAAAAATGATTTTGATACGTCGAAGCGGTGACGCGTCCTATTTATAGGTCCGCACCGAAGCAAAACAGCTCAGTATTCAAAATGCTTTTGGTCCTGTCGGATAATTTCGATATTTGAAACCTAACCTCTGAGCAGTTGAAATATATACCAAAGATTATTCTACTGCGAGAGTTTGACAGGCACATTGATCAGTTGTGGGACTCCCCAAGCATATAAAAGCCGATTCTGAGGTTCAGCAGTATCGTCGGTGTTTGGAACATTATAATTGCCCTTGGCAGCGAACGCATATCGACCGTCCGACACCATTGATTAAAAACTGTGGCGAATGTCGTCGACGAGAGTAAAGAAAGGCCGTGGTTTGTTAAATCGGGCGATAAACGCGCTACCTATCGAATTACATATCCCAGGATATCAGTTTTGTGGTCCAGGAACTCATCTGGCAAAACGATTGGCCAGAGGTGATCAAGGCATCAATCCGTTGGACGCAGCGTGTCGCGAACACGATATTGCGTATTCGCGTAGCAACGACCTCGGCGAACGGCACGCGGCAGATTACGTTCTCGCTGACAAAGCGCGAAAACGCATCGTTGCACGAGACTCGACACTGGGTGAAAGAGGTGCTGCTACAGCTGTTTGGGCAGCTATGAAGGCCAAGACGAAAATTGGGATGGGGATGAAAACAAAAACCCGCCAAAAGACTCCAAAGAGGGCATCGCAAAAGCGGATTCTTCCGGTAGCAAAACGTGGTGGTATATTACCGCTTCTCCCGCTGCTAGGTGTACTCGGATCATTAGCTGGTGGAGCGGCAGGGATCGCCAAGGCGGTAAACGATAATAAGGCGGCGCAGCATCAGCTGCAGGAAATGCAACGTCATAATCGCTCCATGGAAGGTCGTGGACTTTATCTCACACCATACAAGCGCGGACAGGGAATATCAAAACGAAAAAAAAAAACGCCGAAAAGAAAATAATAATGCCTGTCGGTGTAACTAC
Organism: Andrena praecox; assembly: GCA_963932275.1. NCBI lineage: Eukaryota > Metazoa > Arthropoda > Insecta > Hymenoptera > Andrenidae > Andrena > Andrena praecox. The sequence goes on from CAWVQO010000105.1 coordinate 790,533, forward strand.
CGATGCACAATTGGAGGAGTTGGCAAAACGTATGCGTATTCCATTCTTTAGAGGTGTTTTTATGCGCAATGCACTACCTGCCGGAGGAGTACATCGAAACGAGAGCGGTATCGTAAATTTGGACAATGTCGAGGGGTCGGGAACTCATTGGGTGGCATATGCGAAGAGAGGGTGTCGAGCTATATATTTCGACAGCTTCGGGAATCTTCAACCGCCTAGAGAATTGGTACAATATCTGAATAAAGATGTTGTGAAAATCGAATACAATCGAACAGCTTATCAGAAGTATAATCAGAGCAATTGCGGACAACTATGTCTACGCTTTCTACAAACGATCGGCACCAAATTTAAGGATTGACTTCCCACCATTCTGATTCAGTATTAGTCGAGTCGTACAGCTCGGAATATGTCGTTAACATTCACTCTAACCGGCAACAGTAGCACCCTCGCGGTAAGCTACTTTCCACCCATAGATTTGAGCGACGATGATTACGAGCTTGGTTTAACAACCTTTGAAACTTATCATACAATACCGAACATCGATTGGAGCAACGATAAATTCTACTTCACCTCGAACTATGGCATCAAAAACAGCAGTGTTGACACCACTCCTGAAACTATTAGGATTCCACACGGCTCCTACGAACTAGATGCCATTGCCAAGTATTTGAGGCAGCGATTACTCGAGCGATATCCTAAAAATCTCGATGACTCTGATGATGACAACGATGTGTATCCTATAGTGTTGCGTCCCAACAACAACACCATGAAAAGCGAGCTGTACTGCTCGTTCATCGTAGATTTTACGAAGCGCAATAACATTGGATCGCTACTGGGATTCTCGACGAATCGGGTATTAGAACCTGGACAATGGCACGAATCGGACGATCCAATTAATATCATGAACGTGAACATTATTCGCATAGAATGTAGCGTGACCGCTGGCGCGTACAACAATGGGAAGCGAGTACATACGATACATGAATTTTCTCCGAGAGTTCCACCAGGATATAAGATATCGGAAACGCCCGCGCAGATCATTTACCTTCCGATCACCGCACGGGTCATTACGGATCTAACGATACGCGTTGTGGATCAAGACGGACGGTTGCTCGATTTTCGAGGTGAAGAGATTACCATCAGACTGCACGTGCGACGACGTCGATAATACATGTGGTGCGAATGAAAGAAATGCTTGTGTTGAACGACTCCAGAAATCCGTTTCTTCCAAGTGAAATTGTTTGCAACAACAACAACAACAACAACAACAACAACAACACCTGCAACAGCTCTGATTATGCTAAAAAGAAGAGACTCAGTGCTGCGAACATTACATTTTTGAAATCATTGGGATTTATTGTACGCATATAAGTTGAAAAAATGGCCGACATTCTAAGCATTGGAGGGAAGCCGATGTTTGATGATTGCATCGTCAAGCTCGAGACTCATACGTACAACCCATACGTCAACACGACGTTTGGATACAGTGATGAGATAAGAATACCTATACAGCAGCAGGATTTATACACATTACCATGTGAAAGTTTCCTCTACGTGGAGGGAAAATTGGTGATAAATAAGCCAAACGATGCATCAACGACAACGTTGGGAAATAATTGCATGGCGTTCATATTTGATGAGATTCGGTACGAGCTGAATGGTGTGGAGATTGACCGCAATAGAAACGTTGGAATAACTAGCACGCTTAAAAACTATGTATCGCTGACATCTGACGAAGACAAAAATATGGAGAATGCCTAATAGTGAAAAATCATTTCAATTTTTGCATCCCACTCAAATATTTGTTGGGATTTTGCGAGGACTACAAACGCATGCTTATTAATGCACGTCACGAATTGATTTTAATACGATCGCGCAACGATAACAATTCTCTAATAGGATCGCCGATGTTGGAACCAGAAATTGAATTACTTAAAGTGCAATGGCGAATGCCTCATGTGACGCTGAACGATGTTAATAAGCTATCGTTGCTACATGCTTTGGAAAGTGGACAAAACCTAAGCATTAGTTTTCGCTCGTGGGATCTGTACGAGTATCCTCTCTTACAGAGCACAACCAAGCATTCGTGGGCCGTGAAGGCAGCTGCACAGCTGGAGAAGCCGCGATACGTTATCTTTGCTCTACAGACTGCTCGAAAGAATGTGATGACCGAAGATGCTACTCGGTTTGACCACTGTAAATTGACCAATGTAAAACTTTTTCTCAACTCGGAATTTTATCCATATGATGACTTGAACTTGGACTTTGATAAGAATAAGCATGCCATCTTGTTTCACATGTATACACATTTCCGTAAATCGTATTATGGACATAGTTGCAACGAGGCATTATTCACTGTGGCTGAATTTTTACAATTTGGTCCCCTCGTGGTGATTGATTGCTCGCGACAAAATGAGTCGATTAAAAATGGTACCGTGGACGTGCGCATAGAATTTGAATGTAAAGAGAATGTACCTGCAAATACTACGGCCTACTGTCTGATTCTGCACGACCGGGTGGTTGAATACAATCCGCTAACAAACGTGGTGCGCAAAATAAATTAAATTGCCATACTACTTGCCCCGCCCTCTCCTGTGTCAAATTCGTACAAACATTTCATCGTAAAAAATCGAGATGCTTTACGAGAAAGAATTCATTCTCTCATCTGTCTTGGAAGCGAGCTGACCTCTAAAATTGTATCGACAATGGTCGTACCAACATTTGTTGACCTGCAAGGGTTCATCGTCGATGGAAGATTTGTTGTCAAGGAAGTGGCTGTCCTACGAATGGGAACAATTCTCTCGCACTATATTTTTGGGAGTTCGATGCCGCAATATCTTCTTACAAAATCCGACAAATCAAGCATCCGATGGTTGGTGGCAAAACATCATGGACTACGGTGGGATGATGGAGACGTTCCATACAGTATGGCTAAACAGCTAATTACGAAAGCTGTAGCTGATGCGATCGATGAAGAAGATGACACACCCTATATCGTATACGTTAAAGGGTTGCAGAAACGCGACTGGCTTGTGGATTTCCTCGATGAAAATACGAGAGCGGATGTGATCATTGAGACGCTGGACATTGACTATGAGAATATCAAATCTCTAAATAAGCTAAATGTAATTAATACTCTGCGATGTGGCAGACACGCGAAGCATTGTGCTTTGCAAAATGTATTTAAAATATTCAACTGGTGGTCTAAACACCAGAGAGAATTGCATAAATAAAATATTTATATTTATATTTTTAATTTTATATTCTATGTAACAATATATAATTTCTTAAACGTATATTATTTCTTCATTTTATTTACCCGTCTCCCGATTCGACGTTTCAAAATTATTATTTCTCTGCGTTGGGGGAAAATTTCCATCACATATATGTATGGAAAAAACATTTCTGCTGACGCCGCATAATCATATTTCGTTCGTTCCTTCTTCGCACCATGAAAATGACCTCATCCTGCACGACTGCTCCAGAGGAGTCAAATTACGCGTAATCGCGCGATACGCTGCGATGTTAAATTGGAACGCTTTAGAATGCTGCATATTTGTTTGAAAAAATATGTGTGTTTTCTACGTAATGGTTCGCTGAATCATTGATTAAAAATTATTATTTCTCTGCGTTTGGGGAGAAAGTATCTGTTGGTTTGGAAAAAATATTCTGGCGGTAGATCTGATTTAAAAACCTCCTTAATATGAAAAGTATTATTTATTTACTCGTCATCCATCCTCCTTCTTTCCTCTACATTTTATTTACCCACCTTCCTCCTTCTCGCCACCTAATTTTAAGATTCAACGTTTCTAAAAAGTATTATTTCTCTGCGTTGGGGAAAAATTTATATCATATATATGTATGGAAAAAACATTTCTGCCGACGCTGCATAATTCTTTCTGTGATTCGTACGTTCTTCGCGCCGCGAAAATGACATCCTGCACGACTGCTCCAGAGGAGTCAAATTACGCATAATCGCGCGATATGCTGCGATGTTAAATCGGAACGCTGAGATGATACCATTTCTTCACAGTGCTATGAATGCATGATGCATATTTGTTTGCTGGAGTTTGAAAAATTGGTAGCTTTAGAATGTATGATGCATATTTGTTTGCTCGGTTGGTTTGGAAAAAAATATTCTGGCGGTAGATCTGATTTAGAACCAATATTTGGGGGAAAAAATTTCTGGGGGCCGGATCGAGTCTGAAAAAAAGATTTTTTCATACAAGACCCGGCCCCAGAAATTTTTAGAGGGAGGGGACGACCCTCTGAAAATTTTCCAACAATGGGTCAGGTCTGGAGAGGTCTCCGCGGCGGCTCGGCCCGGACTGATCCCCACCACGATTACAGCTTCCCCCACTCTGCGGTTCGTGCGCGCGCAACCGGTCTTCCACTCCCCAGCTCTCCCCGCGCCCATAGTTCCCTCCACCGCACTCCCCCGCGCGCCCTCACTTCCTCCCCCCGCCCCGCGCTCCCCTCAGAGGACCTGGGTTAGAATCGGCTTTGCCTTACTACTTATAGGGTCGTCCCCACGACACCGGTCCAAAGTTGGCCAGCCGCCGACATGTCCGACGACTATAGGGTCGTCCCCACGAACCCGGGCCAAAGTTGGCAAGCCGCCGAAATGTCCGACGACTATAGGGTCGTCCCCACGACCCCGGGACAAGCTTGGCCCGCCGCCGACTTGTTCGACGACTATAGGGTCGTCCCCACGACCCCGGGACTAGATTGGCCCGCCACCGTCATGTCCGACGACTATTGGATCGTCCCCACGACCACGGGCCAAAGTTGGCCAGCCGCCGACATGTTCGACTATAGGGTGGTCCCCACGACCCCGGGACTAGATTGGTCCGCCACCGTCAAGTCCGACGACTATAGGGTCGTCCCCACGACCTCGGGACTAGGTTGGCCAGCCGCCGACATGTCCGACCACTATTGGGTCGTCCCCACGACACCGGTCCAAAGTTGGCCAGCCGCCGACATGTCCGACGACTATAGGGTCGTCCCCACGAACCCGGGCCAAAGTTGGCAAGCCGCCGAAATGTCCGACGAGTATAGGGTCGTCCCCACGACCCCGGGACAAGCTTGGCCCGCCGCCGACTTGTTCGACGACTATAGGGTCGTCCCCACGACCCCGGGACTAGATTGGCCCGCCACCGTCATGTCCGACGACTATTGGATCGTCCCCACGACCACGGGCCAAAGTTGGCCAGCCGCCGACATGTTCGACTATAGGGTCGTCCCCACGACCCGGGACATGACGGTGGCCCGCCACCGTCATGTCCGACGACTATATAGTCGTCCCCACGACCACGGGCCAATGTTGGCCAGCCGCTGACTTGTCCGACGACTATAGGGTCGTCCCCAAGACCGCGGGACTAGATTGGCTCGCCGCCGACTTGTCCGACGACTGTAGGGTCGTCCCCATGACCCCGGGGCTAGATTGGCCCGCCACCGTCATTTCCGACGACTATAGGGTCGTCCGCACGACCCCGGGACTAGATTGGCCCGCCACCGTCATGTCCGACGATTATAGGGTCGTCCCCACGACCGCGAGACTAGATTGGCCCGCCACCGTCATGTCCGACGACAATAGGGTCGTCCCCACGACCCCGGGTCCAGGTTGGCGAGCCTCCGACATGTCCGACGACTATAGGGTCGTCCCCACGACCCCGGGACTAGGTTGGCTCGCCACCGTCATGTCTGACGACTATAGGGTCGACCCCACGACCACGGGCCAAAGTTGGCCAGCCGCCGACTTGTCCGACGACTATAGGGTCGTCCCCACGACCACGGGCCAAAGTTGGCCAGCCGGCGACATGTCCGACGACTATAGGGTCGTCCCCACGACCTCGGGTCTAGATGGCCCGTTACCGTCATGTCCGACGACTATAGGGTCGTCCCCACGACCCCGGGCCAAAGTTGGCCAGCCGCCGACATGTCCGACGACTATAGGGTCGTCCCCACGACCCCGAGACTAGATTGGCGCGCCACCGTCATGTCCGATGAAAATAGGGTCGTCCCCACGACCCCGGGTCCAGGTTGGCCAGCCGCCGACATTTCCGACGACTATAGAGTCGTCCCCACGACCCCGGGTCTAGGTTGGCTCGCCACCGTCATGTCTGACGACTATAGGGTCGACCCCACGACCACGGGCCAAAGTTGGCCAGCCGCCGACTTGTCCGACGACTATAGGGTCGTCCCCACGACCACGGGCCAAAGTTGGCCAGCCGGCGACATGTCCGACGACTATAGGGTCGTCCCTACGACCCCGGGACTAGGTTGGCCCGCCGCAGACTTCTCCGACGACTATAGGGTCGTCCCCACGACCCCCGGACTAGGTTGGCTCGCCGCCGACTTGTCCGACGAGTATAGGGTCCTCCCCACGACCACGGGCCAAAGTTGGCCAGCCGCCGACATGTCCGACGACTATAGGGTCGTCGCCACAACCACGGGCCAAAGATGTCCAGCCGCCGTCTTGTCCGACGACTATAGGGTCGTCCCCACGACCCCGGGACTAGATTGGCCCGCCACCGTCATGTCCAACGACTATAGGGTCGTCCCCACAACCACGGGCCAAAGTTGGCCAGCCGCCGACATGTCCGACGATTATTGGATCGTCCCCACGACCACGGGCCAAAGTTGGCAAGCCGCCGAAATGTCCGACGACTGTAGGGTCGTCCCCACGACACCGGGACTAGATTGGCCCGCCACCGTCAAGTCCGACGACTATAGGGCCGTCCCCAGGAACTCGGGACTAGATTGGCCCGCCACCGTCAAGTCCGACGACCATAGGGTCGTCCCCACGACCCCGGGCCAAAGTTGGCAAGCCGCCGAAATGTCCGACGACTGTAGGGTCGTACCCACGACCCCAGGACTAGGCTGACAAGCCGCCAACATGTCCGACGAGTATAGGGCCGCCCCCACGACCCCGGGCCAAAGTTGGCCAGCCGCCGACATGTCCGACGACTATAGGGTCGTCCCCACGACCTCGGGTCTAGATGGCCCGTTACCGTCATGTCCGACGACTATAGGGTCGTCCCCACGACCCCGGGCCAAAGTTGGCCAGCCGCCGACATGTCCGACGACTATAGGGTCGTCCCCACGACCCCGAGACTAGATTGGCGCGCCACCGTCATGTCCGACGAAAATAGGGTCGTCCCCACGACCCCGGGTCCAGGTTGGCCAGCCGCCGACATTTCCGACGACTATAGAGTCGTCCCCACGACACCGGGCCAAAGTTGGCCAGCCGCCGACATGTCCGACGACTATAGGGTCGTCCCCACGACCCCGGGGCTAGATTGGCCCGCCACCGTCATGTCCAACGATTATAGGGTCGTCCCCACGACCCCGGGTCTAGGTTGGCCAGCCGCCGACATGTCCGACGACTATAGAGTCGTCCCCACGACACCGGGCCAAAGTTGGACAGCCGCCGACATGTCCGACTGCTATAGGGTCGTCCCCACGACCTCGGGTCTAGATTGGCCCGCTACCGTCATGTCCGAAGACTATAGGGTCGTCCCCACGACCACGGGACTAGATTGGCCAGCCACCGCCATGTCCGACGACAATAGGGTCGTCCCCACGACCCGGGTCTAGGTTGGCCAGCCGCCGACATGTCCGACGACTATAGGGTCGTCCCCACGACCCGGGACTAGAGTGGCCCGCCACCGTCATGTCCGACGACAATAGGGTCGTCCCCACGACCCCGGGTCTAGGTTGGCCAGCCGCTGACTTGTCCGACGACTATAGGGTCGTCCACACGACCGCGGGACTAGATTGGCTCGCCGCCGACTTGTCCGACGACTGTAGGGTCGTCCCCACGACCCCGGGACTAGATTGGCCCGCCACCGTCATTTCCGACGAGTATAGGGTCCTCCCCACGACCACGGGCCAAAGTTGGCCAGCCGCCGACATGTCCGACGATTATTGGGTCGTCCCTACGACCCCGTGACTAGGTTGGCTCGCCACCGACATGTCCGACGACTATAGGGTCGTCCCCACGACCCGGGACTAGACTGGCCCGCCTCCTTCAAGTCCGACGACTATAGGATCGTCCCCACGACCCCGGGCCAAAGTTGGACAGCCGCCGACTTGTCCGACGACTATAGGGTCGTCCCCACGACCACGGGCCAAAGTTGGCCAGTCACCGGCTTGCCCGACGATTATAGGGTCGTCCCCACGACCCCGGGACTAGGTTGGCCCGCCGCCGACTTGTCCGACGACTATAGGGTCGTCCCCACGACCCGGGGACTAGAGTGGCCCGCCACCGTTATGTCCGACGATTATAGGGTCGACCCCACGACCACGGGCCAAAGTTGGCCAGCCGCCGACATGTCCGACGACTATAGGGTCGTCCCCACGACCCCGCGACTAGATTGGCCCGCCACCGTCATGTCCGATGATTATAGGGTCGTCCCCACGACCCCGGGACAAGCTTGGCCCGCCGCCGACTTGACCGACGACTATAGGGTCGTCCCCACGACCCCGGGACTAGGTTGGCCAGCCGCCGACATGTCCGACGACCCCGGGCCAATGTTGGCCAATCGCCATGTCCGACGACTATAGGGTCGTCCCTACGTCCCCGGGACTAGATTGGCCCGCCACCGTCATGTCCAACGATTATAGGGTCGTCCCCACGACCCCGGGACTAGACTGGCCCGCCACCGACATGTCCGACGACTATAGAGTCGTCCCCACGACCCCGGGTCAATGTTGGCTCGCCGCCGACATGTCCGACGACCCCGGGCCAATGTTGGCCAATCGCCATGTCCGACGACTATAGGGTCGTCCCTACGTCCCCGGGACTAGATTGGCCCGCCACCGTCATGTCCAACGATTATAGGGTCGTCCCCACGACCCCGGGACTAGATTGGCCCGCCATCGTCATGTCCGACGACTATAGGGTCGTCCCCACGACCCCGGGCCAAAGTTGGCCAGCCGCCGACATGTCCGACGACTATAGGGTCGTCCCCACGACCCCGAGACTAGATTGGCCCGCCACCGTCATGTCCGACGAAAATAGGGTCGTCCCCACGACCCCGGGTTCAGGTTGGCCAGCCGCCGACATTTCCGACGACTATAGAGTCGTCCCCACGACACCGGGCCAAAGTTGGCCAGCCGCCGACATGTCCGACGACTATAGGGTCGTCCCCACGTCCCCGGGACTAGATTGGCCCGCCACCGTCATGTCCGACGACTATAGGGTCGTCCCCACGACCCCGGGCCAAAGTTGGCAAGCCGCCGACATGTCCGACGATTATAGGGTCGTCCCCACGACCCCGGGACTAGATTGGTCCGCCACCGTCATGTCCGACGACTATAGGGTCGTCCCCACGACCCCGGACCATTGTTGGCCAATCGCCGACATGTCCGACGACTATAGGGTCGTCCCCACGACCCCGGGCCAAAGTTGGAAAGCCGCCGACATGTCCGACGACTATAGGGTCGTCCCCACGACCCCGGGACTAGATTGGTCCGCCACCGTCATGTCCGACGACTATAGGGTCGTCCCCACGACCCCGGGCCATTGTTGGCCAATCGCCGACATGTCCGACGACTATAGGGTCGTCCCTACGACCCCGGGCCAAAGCTGGCCAGCCGCCAACATGTCCGACGACTATTGGATCGTCCCCACGACCACGGGCCAAAGTTGGCCAGCCGCCGACATGTCCGAAGACTATAGGGTCGTCCCCACGACCCCGGGACTAGATTGGCCAGCCACCGACATGTCCGACGACTATAGAGTCGTCCCCACGACACCGGGTCAAAGTTGGCCAGCCGCTGATATTTCCATCGACTATTGGGTCGTCCCCACGACCACGGGCCAATGTTGGCTAGCCGCCGACATGTCCGACGACTATAGGGTCGTCCCCAGGACCACGGGCCAAAGCTGGCCAGCCGCCGACATGTCCGACGACTATTGGATCGTCCCCACGACCACGGACCAAGGTTGGCCAGCCGCCGACATGTCCGACGACTATAGGGTCGTCCCCACGACCCCGGGACTAGATTGGTCCGCCACCGTCATGTCCGACGACTATAGGGTCGTCCCCACGACCCCGGGACTAGGTTGGCCAGCCGCAGATATGTCCGACGACTATAGGGTCGTCCCGACGACCCCGGGCCAATGTTGGCCAATCGCCAACATGTCCGACGACTATAGGGTCGTCCCTACGACCCCGGGACTAGATTGGCCCGCCACCGTCATGTCCGACGATTATAGGGTCGTCCCCACGACCCCGGGCCAAAGTTGGCCAGCCGCCGAAATGTCCGACGACTATAGGGTCGTCCCCACGACCCCGGGACTAGATTGGCCCGCCACCGTCAAGTCCGACGACTATAGGGTCGTCCCCACGACCCCGGGCCAAAGTTGGCAAGGCGCCGAAATGTCCGACGACTGTAAGGTCGTCCCCACGACTCCAGGACTAGATTGGTCCGCCACCGTCTTGTCCGACGACTATAGGGTCGTCCCCACGACCCCGGGCCAAAGTTGGCCAGCCGCCGACATGTCCGACGACTATAGGGTCGTCCCCACGACCCCGAGACTAGATTGGCCCGCCACCGTCATGTCCGACGACAATAGGGTCGTCTCCACGACCCCGCGTCCAGGTTGGCCAGCCGCCGACACTTCCGACGACTATAGAGTCGTCCCCACGACACCGGGCCAAAGTTGGCCAGCCGCCGACATGTCCGACGACTATAGGGTCGTCCCCACGACCCCGCGACTAGATTGGCCCGCCACCGTCATGTCCGACGATTATAGGGTCGTCCCCACGACCCCGGGACAAGCTTGGCCCGCCGCCGACTTGTTCGACGACTATAGGGTCGTCCCCACGACCCCGGGCCAAAGATGGCATGCCGCCGAAATGGCCGACGACTATAGGGTCGTCCCCAGGACCGCGGGCCAAAGATGTCAAGCCGTCGTCTTCTCCGACGACTATAGGGTCGTCCCCACGACCCCGGGCCAATGTTGGCCAATTGCCGACATGTCCGACGACTATAGGGTCGTCCCTACGACCCCGGGACTAGATTGGCCCGCCACCGTCATGTCCAACGACTATAGGGTCGTCCCCACGACCCCCCGACTAGGTGGGCTCGCCGCCGACTTGTCCGACGACTATAGGGTCATCCCCACGACCCCGGGACTAGGTTGGCCCGCCGCCGACTTGTCCGACGACTATAGGGTCGTCCCCACGACCACGGGCCAAAGTTGGCCAGCCGCCGGCTTGTCCGCCGAATATAGGGTCGTACCCACGACCCCCGGACTAGGCTGGCCGGCCGCCCACTTGTCCGACGACTATAGGGTCGTCCCCACGACCCCCCGACTAGGTGGGCTCGCCGCCGACTTGTCCGACGACTATAGGGTCATCCCCACGACCCCGGGACTAGGTTGGCCCGCCGCCGACTTGTCCGACGACTATAGGGTCGTCCCCACGACCCCGGGACTAGGTTGGCTCGCCACCGACATGTCTGACGACTATAGGGTCGTCCCCACGACCCCGGGACTAGATTGGCCCGCCACCGTCAAGTCCGACGACTATAGGGTCGTCCCCACGACCCCGGGCCAAAGTTGGACAGCCGCCGACTTGTCCGACGATTATAGGGTCGTCCCCACGACCACGGGCCAAAGTTGGCCAGCCGCCGGCTTGTCCGACGAATATAGGGTCGTCCCCACGACCCCGGGACTAGGTTGGCCCGCCGCCGACTTGTCCGACGACTATAGGGTCGTCCCCACGACCCGGGACTAGAGTGGCCCGCCACCGTCATGTCCGACGACTATATGGTCGTCCCCACGACCACGGGCCAATGTTGTCCAGCCGCTGACTTGTCCGACGACTATAGGGTCGTCCCCACGACCGCGGGACTAGATTGGCTCGCCGCCGACTTGTCCGAAGACTATAGGGTCGTCCCCACGACCACGGGCCAAAGTTGGCCAGCCGCCGACTTGCCCGACGACTATAGGGTCGTCCCCATGACCCGGGACTAGACTGGCCCGCCACCGTCATGTCCGAACCACTATAGGGTCGTCCCCACGACCCCCGGACTAGGTTGGTACGCCGCCGACTTGTCCGACGAGTATAGGGTCCTCCCCACGACCACGGGCCAATGTTGGCCAGCCGCCGACATGTCCGACGACTATAGGGTCGTCCCCACGACCCGGGACTAGACTGGCCCGCCACCGACATGTCCGACGACTATAGAGTCGTCCCCACGACCCCGGGTCAATGTTGGCTCGCCGCCGACATGTCCGACGACTATAGGGTCGTCCCCACGACCCCCGGGCCAAAGTTGGACAGCCACCGACATTTCCGACGACTATAGGGTCGTCCCCACGACCCGGGACTAGACTGGCCCGCCACCGTCATGTCCGACGACTATAGGGTCGTCCCCACGACCCCCGGGCTAGGTTGGCCGGCCGCCGACTTGTCCGACGACTATAGGGTCGTCCCCACGACCCCCCGACTAGGTGGGATCGCCGCCGACTTGTCCGACGACTATAGGGTCGTCCCCACGACCCCGGGACTAGGTTGGCTCGCCACCGTCATGTCTGACGACTATAGGGTCGTCCCCACGACCACGGGCCAAAGTTGGCCAGCCGCCGACATGTCCGACGACTATAGGGTCGTCCCCACGACCCGGCACTAGACTGGCCCGCCACCGTCATGTCCGACGACTATAGGGTCATCCCCACGACCCCGGGTCTAGGTTGGCCCGCCGCCGACTTGTCCGACGACTATAGGGTCGTCCCCACGACCCCGGGACTAGATTGGCCCGCCACCGTCAAGTCCGACGACTATAGGGTCGTCCCCACGACCCCGGGCCAAAGTTGGACAGCCGCCGACATGTCCGACGACTATAGGGTCGTCCCCACGACCCGGGACTAGACTGGCCCGCCACCGTCATGTCCGACGACTATAGGGTCATCCCCACGACCCCGGGACTAGATTGGCCCGCCACCGTCAAGTCCGACGACTATAGGGTCGTCCCCACGACCCCGGGCCAAAGTTGGCCAGCCGCCGACTTGTCCGACGACTATAGGGTCGTCCCCATGACCCGGGACTAGACTGGCCCGCCACCGTCATGTCCGACGACTATAGGGTCGTCCCCACGACCACGGGCCATATTTGGCCAGCCGCCGACTTATCCGACGACTATAGGGTCGTCCCCACGACCCCGGGACTAGGTAGGCCCGCCACCGACTTGTCCGACGACTATAGGGTCGTCCCCACGACCCCGGGACTAGATTGGCCCGCCACCGTTATGTCCGACGACTATAGGGTCGTCCCCACGACCACGGCCTAAAGTTGGCCATCCGGCGACATGTCCGACGACTATAGGGTCGTCCCCACGACCCCGGGACTAGATTGGCCCGCCACCGTCTTGTCCGACGACTATAGGGTCGTCTTCACGACCACGGGCCAAAGTTGGCCAGCCGCCGACATTTCCGACGACTATAGGGTCGTCCTCACGACCACGGGCCAAATTTGGCCAGCTGCCGACTTGTCCGAACATTATAGGGTCGTCCCCACGACGCCGGGACTAGGTTGGCTCGCCGCCGACATTTCCGACGACTATAGGGTCGTCCCCACGACCACGGGCCAAAGTTGGCCAGCCGCCGACATATCCGACGACTATAGGGTCGTCCCCACGACCCCGGGCCAATGTTGGCCAGCCGCCGACATGTCCGACGACTATAGGGTCGTCCCCACGACCCGGGACTAGAGTGGCCCGCCACCGTCATGTCCGACGACTATATGGTCGTCCCCACGACCACTGGCCAATGTTGGCCAGCCGCTGACTTGTCCGACGACTATAGGGTCGTCCCCACGACCGCGGGACTAGATTGGCTCGCCGCCGACTTGTCCGACGACTGTAGGGTCGTCCCCACGACCACGGGACTAGATTGGCCCGCCACCGTCATTTCCGACGACTATAGGGTCGTCCCCACGACCACGGGCCATATTTGGCCAGCCGCCGACTTATCCGACGACTATAGGGTCGTCCCCACGACCCCGGGACTAGGTAGGCCCGCCACCGACTTGTCCGACGACTATAGGGTCGTCCCCACGACCCCGGGACTAGATTGGCCCGCCACCGTTATGTCCGACGACTATAGGATCGTCCCCACGACCACGGCCTAAAGTTGGCCATCCGGCGACATGTCCGACGACTATAGGGTCGTCCCCACGACCCCGGGACTAGATTGGCCCGCCACCGTCTTGTCCGACGACTATAGGGTCGTCTTCACGACCACGGGCCAAAGTTGGCCAGCCGCCGACATTTCCGACGACTATAGGGTCGTCCTCACGACCACGGGCCAAATTTGGCCAGCTGCCGACTTGTCCGAACATTATAGGGTCGTCCCCACGACGCCGGGACTAGGTTGGCTCGCCGCCGACATTTCCGACGACTATAGGGTCGTCCCCACGACCACGGGCCATATTTGGCCAGCCGCCGACTTATCCGACGACTATAGGGTCGTCCCCACGACCCCGGGACTAGGTAGGCCCGCCACCGACTTGTCCGACGACTATAGGGTCGTCCCCACGACCCCGGGACTAGATTGGCCCGCCACCGTTATGTCCGACGACTATAGGATCGTCCCCACGACCACGGCCTAAAGTTGGCCATCCGGCGACATGTCCGACGACTATAGGGTCGTCCCCACGACCCCGGGACTAGATTGGCCCGCCACCGTCTTGTCCGACGACTATAGGGTCGTCTTCACGACCACGGGCCAAAGTTGGCCAGCCGCCGACATTTCCGACGACTATAGGGTCGTCCTCACGACCACGGGCCAAATTTGGCCAGCTGCCGACTTGTCCGAACATTATAGGGTCGTCCCCACGACGCCGGGACTAGGTTGGCTCGCCGCCGACATTTCCGACGACTATAGGGTCGTCCCCACGACCACGGGCCATATTTGGCCAGCCGCCGACTTGTCCGACGACTATAGGGTCGTTCCCACGACCACGGGCCAAAGTTGGCCAGCCGCCGACTTGTTCGAGGACTATAGGGTCGTCCCCACGACCCCGGGTCTAGGTTGGCCAGACGCCGACATGTCCGACGACTATGGAGTCGTCCCCAAGACACCGGGCCAAAGTAGGACAGCCGCCGACATCTCCGACGACTATAGGGTCGTCCCCACGATCCCGGGACTAGATTGGCTAGCCACCGTCACGTCCGACGACTATCGGATCGTCCCCACGACCACGGGCCAAAGTTGGCCTGCCGCCGACATGTCCGACGACTGTTGGGTCGTCCCCACGACCACGGGCCAATGTTGGCCAGCCGCCGACATGTCCGACGATTATAGGGTCGTCCCCACGACCCCGGGCCAATAATGGCCAATCGACGACATGTCCGACGACTATAGGGTCGTACCCACGACCCCGGGACTTGATTGGCCCGGCACCGTCATGTCCAACGACTATCGGATCGTCCCTACGACCACGGGCCTAAGTTGACCAGCCGCCGACATGTCCGATGACTATAGGGTCGTCCCTATGACCCCGGGACTAGATTGGTACGCCACCGTCATGTCCGACGACTATCGGATCGTCCCCACGACCACGGGCCAAAGTTGGCCAGCCGCCGACTTGTCCGACGACTATAGGGTCGTCCCCACGACCCCGGGACTAGACTGGCCCGCCACCGTCATGTCCGAGGACTATAGGGTCATCCCCACGACCCCGGGGCTAGGTTGGCCCGCCGCCGACTTGTCCGACGACTATAGGGTCGTCCCCACGACCCCGGGACTAGATTGGCCCGCCACCGTTATGTCCGACGACTATAGGGTCGTCCCCACGACCACGGGCCAAAGTTGGCCAGCCGGCGACATGTCCGACGACTATAGGGTCGTCCCTACGACCCCGTGACTAGGTTGGCTCGCCAGCGACATGTCTGACGACTATAGGGTCGTCCCCACGACCCCGGGACTAGATTGGCCCGCCACCGTCAAGTCCGACGACTATAGGGTCGTCCCCACGACCCCGGGCCAAAGTTGGACAGCCGCCGACTTGTCCGACGACTATAGGGTCGTCCCCACGACCACGGGCCAATGTTGGCCAGCCGCCGGCTTGTCCGACGACTATAGGGTCGTTCCCACGACCCCGGCCCAAAGTTGGCAAGCTGCCGACTTATCCGACGACTATAGGGTCGTCCCCACGACCCCGGGACTAGGTAGGCCCGCCACCAACTTGTCCGACGACTATAGGGTCGTCCCCACGACCCCGGGACTAGATTAGCCCGCCACCGTCTTGTCCGACGACTATAGGGTCGTCTTCACGACCACGGGCCAAAGTTGGCCAGCCGCCGACATTTCCGACGACTATAGGGTCGTCCTCACGACCACGGGCCAAATTTGGCCAGCTGCCGACTTGTCCGAACATTATAGGGTCGTCCCCACGACCCCGGGACTAGGTTGGCCCGCCGCCGACTTGTCCGACGACTATAGGGTCGTCCCCACGACCACGGGCCAAAGTTGGCCAGCCGCCGACATATCCGACGACTATAGGGTCGTCCCCACGACCCCGGGCCAATGTTGGCCAGCCGCCGACATGTCCGACGACTATAGGGTCGTCCCCACGACCCGGGACTAGAGTGGCCCGCCACCGTCATGTCCGACGACTATATGGTCGTCCCCACGACCACTGGCCAATGTTGGCCAGCCGCTGACTTGTCCGACGACTATAGGGTCGTCCCCACGACCGCAGGACTAGATTGGCTCGCCGCCGACTTGTCCGACGACTGTAGGGTCGTCCCCACGACCACGGGACTAGATTGGCCCGCCACCGTCATTTCCGACGACTATAGGGTCGTCCCCACGACCACGGGCCAAAGTTGGCCAGCCGCCGACTTGTCCGACGACTATAGGGTCGTCCCCATGACCCGGGACTAGACTGGCCCGCCACCGTCATGTCCGACGACTATAGGGTCGTCCCCACGACCACGGGCCATATTTGGCCAGCCGCCGACTTGTCCGACGACTATAGGGTCGTTCCCACGACCACGGGCCAAAGTTGGCCAGCCGCCGACTTGTTCGAGGACTATAGGGTCGTCCCCACGACCCCGGGTCTAGGTTGGCCAGCCGCCGACATGTCCGACGACTATAGAGTCGTCCCCAAGACACCGGGCCAAAGTAGGACAGCCGCCGACATCTCCGACGACTATAGGGTCGTCCCCACGATCCCGGGACTAGATTGGCTAGCCACCGTCACGTCCGACGACTATCGGATCGTCCCCACGACCACGGGCCAAAGTTGGCCTGCCGCCGACATGTCCGACGACTGTTGGGTCGTCCCCACGACCACGGGCCAATGTTGGCCAGCCGCCGACATGTCCGAACATTATAGGGTCGTCCCCACGACGCCGGGACTAGGTTGGCTCGCCGCCGACATTTCCGACGACTATAGGGTCGTCCCCACGACCACGGGCCATATTTGGCCAGCCGCCGACTTGTCCGACGACTATAGGGTCGTTCCCACGACCACGGGCCAAAGTTGGCCAGCCGCCGACTTGTTCGAGGACTATAGGGTCGTCCCCACGACCCCGGGTCTAGGTTGGCCAGCCGCCGACATGTCCGACGACTATAGAGTCGTCCCCAAGACACCGGGCCAAAGTAGGACAGCCACCGACATCTCCGACGACTATAGGGTCGTCCCCACGATCCCGGGACTAGATTGGCTAGCCACCGTCACGTCCGACGACTATCGGATCGTCCCCACGACCACGGGCCGAAGTTGGCCAGCCGCCGACATGTCCGACGACTGTTGGGTCGTCCCCACGACCACGGGCCAATGTTGGCCAGCCGCCGACATGTCCGACGATTATAGGGTCGTCACCACGACCCCGGGACTAGGTTGGCTCGCCGCCGTCATGTCTGACGACTATAGGGTCGTCCCCACGACCCCGGGACTAGATTGGCCCGCCACCGTCAAGTCCGACGACTATAGGGTCGTCCCCACGACCCCGGGCCAAAGTTGGACAGCCGCCGACTTGTCCGACCACTATAGGGTCGTCCCCACGACCACGGGCCAATGTTGGCCAGCCGCCGGCTTGTCCGACGATTATAGGGTCGTCCCCACGACCCCGGGACTAGGTTGGCCCGCCGCCGACTTGTCCGACGACTATAGGGTCGTCCCCACGACCGCGGGCCAAAGTTGGCCAGCCGCCGACATATCCGACGACTATAGGGTCGTCCCCACGACCCCGGGCCAATGTTGGCCAGCCGCCGACATGTCCGACGACTATAGGGTCGTCCCCACGACCCGGGACTAGAGTGGCCCGCCACCGTCATGTCCGACGACTATATGGTCGTCCCCACGACCACTGGCCAATGTTGGCCAGCCGCTGACTTGTCCGACGACTATAGGGTCGTCCCCACGACCGCGGGACTAGATTGGCTCGCTGCCGACTTGTCCGACGACTGTAGGGTCGTCCCCACGACCACGGGACTAGATTGGCCCGCCACCGTCATTTCCGACGACTATAGGGTCGTCCCCACGACCACGGGCCAAAGTTGGCCAGCCGCCGACTTGTCCGACGACTATAGGGTCGTCCCCATGACCCGGGACTAGACTGGCCCGCCACCGTCATGTCCGACGACTATAGGGTCGTCCCCACGACCACGGGCCATATTTGGCCAGCCGCCGACTTGTCCGACGACTATAGGGTCGTTCCCACGACCACGGGCCAAAGTTGGCCAGCCGCCGACTTGTTCGAGGACTATAGGGTCGTCCCCACGACCCCGGGTCTAGGTTGGCCAGCCGCCGACATGTCCGACGACTATAGAGTCGTCCCCAAGACACCGGGCCAAAGTAGGACAGCCGCCGACATCTCCGACGACTATAGGGTCGTCCCCACGATCCCGGGACTAGATTGGCTAGCCACCGTCACGTCCGACGACTATCGGATCGTCCCCACGACCACGGGCCAAAGTTGGCCTGCCGCCGACATGTCCGACGACTGTTGGGTCGTCCCCACGACCACGGGCCAATGTTGGCCAGCCGCCGACATGTCCGACGATTATAGGGTCGTCCCCACGACCCCGGGCCAATAATGGCCAATCGACGACATGTCCGACGACTATAGGGTCGTACCCACGACCCCGGGACTTGATTGGCCCGGCACCGTCATGTCCAACGACTATCGGATCGTCCCTACGACCACGGGCCTAAGTTGACCAGCCGCCGACATGTCCGATGACTATAGGGTCGTCCCCACGACCCCGGGACTAGATTGGCCCGCCACCGTCAAGTCCGACGACTATAGGGTCGTCCCCACGACCCCGGGCCAAAGTTGGACAGCCGCCGACATGTCCGACGACTATAGGGTCGTCCCCACGACCCGGGACTAGACTGGCCCGCCACCGTCATGTCCGACGACTATAGGGTCATCCCCACGACCCCGGGACTAGATTGGCCCGCCACCGTCAAGTCCGACGACTATAGGGTCGTCCCCACGACCCCGGGCCAAAGTTGGACAGCCGCCGACTTGTCCGACGACTATAGGGTCGTCCCCACGACCCCGGGACTAGATTGGCCCGCCACCGTTATGTCCGACGACTATAGGGTCGTCCCCACGACCACGGCCTAAAGTTGGCCATCCGGCGACATGTCCGACGACTATAGGGTCGTCCCCACGACCCCGGGACTAGATTGGCCCGCCACCGTCTTGTCCGACGACTATAGGGTCGTCTTCACGACCACGGGCCAAAGTTGGCCAGCCGCCGACATTTCCGACGACTATAGGGTCGTCCTCACGACCACGGGCCAAATTTGGCCAGCTGCCGACTTTTCCGAACATTATAGGGTCGTCCCCACGACGCCGGGACTAGGTTGGCTCGCCGCCGACATTTCCGACGACTATAGGGTCGTCCCCACGACCACGGGCCATATTTGGCCAGCCGCCGACTTGTCCGACGACTATAGGGTCGTTCCCACGACCACGGGCCAAAGTTGGCCAGCCGCCGACTTGTTCGAGGACTAAAGGGTCGTCCCCACGACCCCGGGTCTAGGTTGGCCAGCCGCCGACATGTCCGACGACTATAGAGTCGTCCCCAAGACACCGGGCCAAAGTAGGACAGCCGCCGACATCTCCGACGACTATAGGGTCGTCCCCACGATCCCGGGACTAGATTGGCTAGCCACCGTCACGTCCGACGACTATCGGATCGTCCCCACGACCACGGGCCAAAGTTGGCCTGCCGCCGACATGTCCGACGACTGTTGGGTCGTCCCCACGACCACGGGCCAATGTTGGCTAGCCGCCGACATGTCCGTCGACTATTGGATCGTCCCCACGACCCCGGGCCAAAGCTGGCCAGCCGCCGACATGTCCGACGACTATTGGATCGTCCCCACGACCACGGGCCAAAGTTGGCCAGCCGCCGACATGTCCGACGACTATAGGGTCGTCCCCACGACCCCGGGACTAGATTGGTCCGCCACCGTCATGTCCGACGACTATAGGGTCGTCCACACGACACCGGGCCAAAGTTGGCAAGCCGCCGAAATGTCCGACGACTGTAGGGTCGTCCCCACGACCCCGGGACTAGATTGGCCCGCCACCGTCAAGTCCGACGACCTCGGGACTAGGTTGGCCAGCCGCCGACATGTCCGACGACTATAGGGTCGTCCCCACGACCTCGGGCCAATTTTGGCCAGCCGCTGACTTGTCCGACGACTATAGGGTCGTCCCCACGACCCCGGGCCAAAGTTGGACAGCGGCCGACTTGTCCGACGACTATAGGGTCGTCCCCACGACCACGGGCCAAGGTTGGCCAGCCGCCGTCTCGTCCGACGACTATTAGGTCGTTCCCACGACCACGGGACTAGATTGGCCCGCCACCGTCGTGTCCGACGACTGTTGGGTCGTCCCCACGACCACGGGCCAAAGCTGGCCAGCGGCCGGCTTGTCCGACGACTATAGGGTCGTCCCCACGACCCCGGGACTAGATTGGGCCGCCACCGTCATGTCCGGCGACTATCGGATCGCCCCCACGACTACGGGCCAATGTTGGCCAGCCGCCGACATGTCCGACGACTGTAGGGTCGTCCCCACGACCTCGGGACTAGATTGGCCCGCCACCGTCATGTCCGACGACTATAGGGTCGTCCCCACGACCCCGGGACTAGATTGGCCCGCCACCGTCAAATCCGACGGCTATAGGGTCGTCCCCACGACTACGGGCCAAAGTTGGCCTGCCGCCGGATTGTCCGACGACTATAGGGTCGTCCCCACGTCCCCGGGCCAAATTTGGCCATCCGCCGACATTTCCGACGATTATAGGGACGTCCCCACGACCCTGGGACTAGGTTGGCTCGCCGCCGACATGTCCGACGACTATAGGGTCGTCCCCACAACACCCGGACGAGGTTGGCTCGCCGCCGACTTGTCCGACGACTATAGGGACGTCCACACGACCCCGGGTCAAATTTCTCATGCCGCCGACATGTCCGACGACTATAGAGTCGTCCCCACGACCCGGGGTCAACGTTGGCCCGCTACCGTCGTGTCCGACGACTATAGAGTCGTCCCCACGACCACGGGCCAAAGTTGGCATGCCGCCGGGTTGTCCGACGACTATAGGGTCGTCCCCACGACCCCGGGTAAAAGTTGGCCATCCGCTGAATTGTCCGACGACTATAGGGTCGTCCCCACGACCCCGGGCCAAAGTTGGCAAGCCGCCGAAATGTCCGACGACTATAGGGTCGACCCCACGACCCCGGGACTAGATTGGCCCGCCACCGTCAAATCCGACGGCTATAGGGTCGTCCCCACGACTACGGGCTAAAGTTGGCCAGCCACCGAATTGTCCGACCACTATAGGGCCGTTCCCACGACGTTGGGAATAGGTTGGCCAGCCGACAACATGTCCGACGACTATAGGGTCGTCCCCACGACCCCGGGCCAATAATGGCCAATCGCCGACATGTCCGACGACTATAGGGTCGTCCCCACGACCCCGGGTCTAGGTTGGCCAGCCGCCGACATGTCCGACGACAATAGGGTCGTCCCCACGACCGCGGGACTAGGTTGACTCGCCGCCGACTTGTCCGACGATTATAGCGTCGCCCCAACGACCACGGGCCGAAGTTGGCCAGCCGCCGATGTGTCCGACGACTATAGGGTCGTCCCCACGACCCGGGACTAGATTGGCCCACCACCGTCATGTCCGACGACTATAGGGTCGTCCCCACGACCACGGGCCAAAGTTGGCCTGCCGCCGGCTTGTCCGACGACTATAGGGTCGTCCCCACGTCCCCGGGCCAAATTTGGCCATCCGCCGACATGTCCGACGACTATAGGGACGTCCCCACGACCCTGGGACTAGGTTGGCTCGCCGCCGACATGTCCGACGACTATAGGGTCGTCCCCACAACACCCGGGCGAGGTTGGCTCGCCGCCGACTTGTCCGACGACTATAGGGTCGTCCACACGACCCTGGGTCAAATTTCTCATGCCGCCGACATGTCCGACGACTATAGGGACGTCCCCACGACCCTGGGACTAGGTTGGCTCGCCGCCGACATGTCCGACGACTATAGGGTCGTCCCCACAACACCCGGACGAGGATGGCTCGCCGCCGACTTGTCCGACGACTATAGGGTCGTCCACACGACCCTGGGTCAAATTTCTCATGCCGCCGACATATCCGACGACTATAGAGTCGTCCCCACGACCCCGGGTCAACGTTGGCCCGCTACCGTCGTGTCCGACGACTATAGAGTCGTCCCCACGACCACGGGCCAAAGTTGGCATGCCGCCGGGTTTTCCGACGACTATAGGGTCGTCCCCACGATCCCGGGCAAAAGTTGGCCATCCGCCGAATTGTCCGACGACTATAGGGTCGTCCCCACGACCCCGGGCCAAAGTTGGCAAGCCGCCGAAATGTCCGACGACTGTAGGGTCGTCCCCACGACCCCGGGACTAGATTGGCCCGCCACCGTCAAGTCCGACGACTATAGGGTCGTCCCCACGACCCCGGGCCAAATTTGGCCATCCGCCGACATTTCCGACGATTATAGGGACGTCCCCACGACCCTGGGACTAGGTTGGCTCGCCGCCGACATGTCCGACGACTATAGGGTCGTCCCCACAACACCCGGACGAGGTTGGCTCGCCGCCGACTTGTCCGACGACTATAGGGACGTCCACACGACCCCGGGTCAAATTTCTCATGCCGCCGACATGTCCGACGACTATAGAGTCGTCCCCACGACACCGGGTCAACGTTGGCCCGCTACCGTCGTGTCCGACGACTATAGAGTCGTCCCCACGACCACGGGCCAAAGTTGGCATGCCGCCGGGTTGTCCGACGACTATAGGGTCGTCCCCACGACCCCGGGTAAAAGTTGGCCATCCGCTGAATTGTCCGACGACTATAGGGTCGTCCCCACGACCCCGGGCCAAAGTTGGCAAGCCGCCGAAATGTCCGACGACTATAGGGTCGACCCCACGACCCCGGGACTAGATTGGCCCGCCACCGTCAAATCCGACGGCTATAGGGTCGTCCCCACGACTACGGGCTAAAGTTGGCCAGCCACCGAATTGTCCGACCACTATAGGGTCGTTCCCACGACGTTGGGAATAGGTTGGCCAGCCGACAACATGTCCGACGACTATAGGGTCGTCCCCACGACCCCGGGCCAATAATGGCCAATCGCCGACATGTCCGACGACTATAGGGTCGTCCCCACGACCCCGGGTCTAGGTTGGCCAGCCGCCGACATGTCCGACGACAATAGGGTCGTCCCCACGACCGCGGGACTAGGTTGACTCGCCGCCGACTTGTCCGACGATTATAGCGTCGCCCCAACGACCACGGGCCGAAGTTGGCCAGCCGCCGATATGTCCGACGACTATAGGGTCGTCCCCACGACCCGGGACTAGATTGGCCCACCACCGTCATGTCCG
Organism: Andrena praecox; assembly: GCA_963932275.1. Taxonomy (NCBI): domain Eukaryota; kingdom Metazoa; phylum Arthropoda; class Insecta; order Hymenoptera; family Andrenidae; genus Andrena; species Andrena praecox. The sequence goes on from CAWVQO010000105.1 coordinate 814,455, forward strand.
ACGACTATAGGGTCGTCCCCACGACCACGGGCCAAAGTTGGCCTGCCGCCGGCTTGTCCGACGACTATAGGGTCGTCCCCACGTCCCCGGGCCAAATTTGGCCATCCGCCGACATGTCCGACGACTATAGGGACGTCCCCACGACCCTGGGACTAGGTTGGCTCGCCGCCGACATGTCCGACGACTATAGGGTCGTCCCCACAACACCCGGGCGAGGTTGGCTCGCCGCCGACTTGTCCGACGACTATAGGGTCGTCCACACGACCCTGGGTCAAATTTCTCATGCCGCCGACATGTCCGACGACTATAGGGACGTCCCCACGACCCTGGTACTAGGTTGGCTCGCCGCCGACATGTCCGACGACTATAGGGTCGTCCCCACAACACCCGGACGAGGTTGGCTCGCCGCCGACTTGTCCGACGACTATAGGGTCGTCCACACGACCCTGGGTCAAATTTCTCATGCCGCCGACATATCCGACGACTATAGAGTCGTCCCCACGACCCCGGGTCAACGTTGGCCCGCTACCGTCGTGTCCGACGACTATAGAGTCGTCCCCACGACCCCGGGTCAACGTTGGCCCGCTACCGTCGTGTCCGACGACTATAGAGTCGTCCCCACGACCACGGGCCAAAGTTGGCCAGCCGCCGACATGTCCGACGACTATAGGGTGGTCCCCACGACCCCGGGACTAGATTGGCCCGCCAACGTCATGTCCGACGATTATAGGGTCATCCCTACGACCCCGGGACGAGATTGGCCCCCCACCGTCATGTCCGACGACAATAGGGTCGTCCCCACGACCCCGGGACTAGATTGGCCCGCCGCCGTCATGTCCGACGACTATAGGGTCGTCCCCACGACCCCGGGACTAGATTGGCCCGCCACCGTCAAATCCGACGGCTATAGGGTCGTCCCCACGACTACGGGCTAAAGTTGGCCAGCCACCGAATTGTCCGACCACTATAGGGTCGTTCCCACGACGTTGGGAATAGGTTGGCCAGCCGCCAACATGTCCGACGACTATAGGGTCGTCCCCACGAGCCTGGGACTAGATTGGCCCACCACCGTCATGTCCGACGACTATAGGGTCGTCCCCACGACCCTGGGACTAGATTGGCCCGCCACCGTCATATCCGACGTCTATAGGGTCGTCCCCACGACCGCGGGCCAAAGTTGGCCAGCCGCCGACTTGCCCGACGACTATAGGGTCGTCCCCATGACCCGGGACTAGACTGGCCCGCCACCGTCATGTCCGACCCACTATAGGGTCGTCCCCATGACCCCCGGACCAGGATGGTACGCCGCCGACTTGTCCGACGAGTATAGGGTCCTCCCCACGACCACGGGCCAAAGTTGGCCAGGCGCCGACATGTCCAACGACTATAGGGTCGTCCCCACGACCCGGGACTAGACTGGCCCGCCACCGTCATGTCCGACGACTATAGGGTCGTCCCCACGACCCCCGGACTAGGTTGGCCGGCCGCCGACTTGTCCGACGACTATAGGGTCGTCCCCACGAACCCGGGGATAAGTTGGCCAGCCGCCGACTTGCCCGAACACTATAGGGTTGTCCCCACGACCCCGGGGCTAGATTGGCTCACCACCGTCAAGTCCGACGACTATAGGGTCGTCCCCACGACCACGGGCCAAAGTTGGCCAGCCGCCGTCTTGTCCAACGACTATAGGGTCGTCCCCACGACCACGGGCCAAAGTTGGCATGCCGCCGAAATGTCCGACGACTATAGGGTCGTCCCCACGACCCCGGGCCAAAGTTGGCAAGCCGCCGAAATGTCCGACGACTATAGGGTCGTCCCCACGACCCCGGGACTAGGTTGGCTCGCCACCGTCATGTCTGACGACTATAGGGTCGTCCCCACGACCACGGGCCAATGTTGGCCAGCCGCCGACATGTCCGACGACTATAGGGTGGTCCCCACGACCCCGGGACTAGATTGGCCCGCCAACGTCATGTCCGACGATTATAGGGTCATCCCTACGACCCCGGGACGAGATTGGCCCCCCACCGTCATGTCCGACGACAATAGGGTCGTCCCCACGACCCCGGGACTAGATTGGCCCGCCGCCGTCATGTCCGACGACTATAGGGTCGTCCCCACGACCCCGGGACTAGATTGGCCCGCCACCGTCAAATCCGACGGCTATAGGGTCGTCCCCACGACTACGGGCTAAAGTTGGCCAGCCACCGAATTGTCCGACCACTATAGGGTCGTTCCCACGACGTTGGGAATAGGTTGGCCAGCCGCCAACATGTCCGACGACTATAGGGTCGTCCCCACGAGCCTGGGACTAGATTGGCCCACCACCGTCATGTCCGACGACTATAGGGTCGTCCCCACGACCCCGGGCCAAAGTTGGCAAGCCGCCGAAATGTCCGACGACTGTAGGGTCGTCCCCACGACCACGGGCCAATGTTGGCCAGCCGCCGACATGTCCGACGACTATAGGGTGGTCCCCACGACCCCGGGACTAGATTGGCCCGCCAACGTCATGTCCGACGATTATAGGGTCATCCCTACGACCCCGGGACGAGATTGGCCCCCCACCGTCATGTCCGACGACAATAGGGTCGTCCCCACGACCCCGGGACTAGGTTGGCTCGCCACCGTCATGTCTGACGACTATAGGGTCGTCCCCACGACCACGGTCCAATGTTGGCCAGCCGCCGACATGTCCGACGACTATAGGGTGGCCCCCACGACCCCGGGACTAGATTGGCCCGCCAACGTCATGTCCGACGATTATAGGGTCATCCCTACGACCCCGGGACGAGATTGGCCCCCCACCGTCATGTCCGACGACAATAGGGTCGTCCCCACGACCCCGGGACTAGATTGGCCCGCCGCCGACTTGTCCGACGACTATAGGGTCGTCCCCACGAACCCGGGGATAAGTTGGCCAGCCGCCGACTTGCCCGAACACTATAGGGTTGTCCCCACGACCCCGGGGCTAGATTGGCTCACCACCGTCAAGTCCGACGACTATAGGGTCGTCCCCACGACCACGGGCCAAAGTTGGCCAGCCGCCGTCTTGTCCAACGACTATCGGATCGTCCCCACGACCACGGGCCAAAGTTGGCCAGCCGCCGACATGTCCGACGACAGTAGGGTCGTCCCCACGACCCCGGGACTAGATTGGCCCGCCACCGTCATGTCCAACGACTATAGGGTCGTCCCCACGACCACGGGCCAAAGTTGGCATGCCGCCGAAATGTCCGACGACTATAGGGTCGTCCCCACGACCCCGGGCCAAAGTTGGCAAGCCGCCGAAATGTCCGACGACTATAGGGTCGTCCCCATGACCCCGGGCCAAGCTTGGCCCGCCGCCGACTTGTCCGACGACTATAGGGTCGTCCCCACGACCCCGGGACTAGATTGGCCCGCCACCGTCATGTCCGACGACTATAGGGTCGTCCCCACGACCCCGGGCCAAAGTTGGCAAGCCGCCGAAATGTCCGAAGACTGTAGGGTCGTCCCCACGACCCCGGGACTAGTTTGGCCCGCCACCGTCAAATACGACGACTATAGGGTCGTCCCCACGACCCCGGGCCAAAGATGTCCAGCCGTCGTCTTGTCCGACGACTATAGGGTCGTCCCCACGACCCCGGGACTAGATTGGCCCGCCACCGTCATGTCCAACGACTATAGGGTCGTCCCCACAACCACGGGCCAAAGTTGGCCAGCCGCCGACATGTCCGACGACTATTGGATCGTCCCCACGACCACGGGCCAAAGTTGGCTAGCCGCCGACATGTCCGACGACTATAGGGTGGTCCCCACGACCCCGGGACTAGATTGGCCCGCCAACGTCATGTCCGACGATTATAGGGTCATCCCTACGACCCCGGGACGAGATTGGCCCCCCACCGTCATGTCCGACGACAATAGGGTCGTCCCCACGACCCCGGGACTAGATTGGCCCGCCGCCGACTTGTCCGACGACTATAGGGTCGTCCCCACGAACCCGGGGATAAGTTGGCCAGCCGCCGACTTGCCCGAACACTATAGGGTCGTCCCCACGACCCCGGGGCTAGATTGGCTCACCACCGTCAAGTCCGACGACTATAGGGTCGTCCCCACGACCACGGGCCAAAGTTGGCCAGCCGCCGTCTTGTCCAACGACTATCGGATCGTCCCCACGACCACGGGCCAAAGTTGGCCAGCCGCCGACATGTCCGACGACTATAGGGTCGTCCCCACGACCCCGGGACTAGATTGGGCCGCCACCGTCATGTCCGACGACTATAGGGTCGTCCACACGACCCCGGGCCAAAGTTGGCAAGCCGCCGAAATGTCCGACGACTGTGGGGTCGTCCCCACGACCCCGGGACTAGATTGGCCCGCCACCGTCAAGTCCGACGACCTCGGGACTAGGTTGGCCAGCCGCCGACATGTCCGACGACTATAGGGTCGTCCCCACGACCTCGGGCCAATTTTGGCCAGCCGCCGACATGTCCGACGACTATAGGGTCGTCCCCACGACCCCGGGACTAGATTGGGCCGCCACCGTCATGTCCGACGACTATAGGGTCGTCCACACGACCCCGGGCCAAAGTTGGCAAGCCGCCGAAATGTCCGACGACTGTGGGGTCGTCCCCACGACCCCGGGACTAGATTGGCCCGCCACCGTCATGTCCAACGACTATAGGGTCGTCCCTACGACCCCGGGACTAGGTTGGCCCGCCGCCGACTTCTCCGACGACTATAGGGTCGTCCCCACGACCCCCGGACTAGGTTGGCTCGCCGCCGACTTGTCCGACGAGTATAGGGTCGTCCCCACGACCACGGGCCAAATTTGGCCAGCCGCCGACATGTCCGACGACTATAGGGTCGTCCCCACGACCCCGAGACTAGATTGGCCCGCCACCGTCATGTCCGACGACAATAGGGTCGTCTCCACGACCCCGGGTCCAGGTTGGCCAGCCGCCGACATTTCCGACGACTATAGAGTCGTCCCCACGACCCCGGGCCAAAGTTGACCAGCCGCCGACATGTCCGACGACTATAGGGTCGTCCCCACGACCCCGAGACTAGATTGGCCCGCCACCGTCATGTCCGACGACAATAGGGTCGTCCCCACGACCCCGGGTCCAGGTTGGCCAGCCGCCGACATTTCCGACGACTATAGAGTCGTCCCCACGACACCGGGCCAAAGTTGGCAAGCCGCCGAAATGTCCGACGACTGTAGGGTCGTCCCCACGACCCCGGGACTAGATTGGCCCGCCACAGTCAAGTCCGACGACTATAGGGTCGTCCCCACGACCTCGGGACTAGATTGGCCCGCTACCGTCAAGTCCGACGACTATAGGGTCGTCCCACGACCCCGGGCCAAAGTTGGCAAGCCGCCGAAATGTCCGACGACTGTAGGGTCGTCCCCACGACCCCGGGACTAGATTGGCCCGCCACCGTCAAGTCCGACGACTATAGGGTCGTCCCCACGACCTCGGGACTAGGTTGGCCAGCCGCCGACATGTCCGACCACTATTGGGTCGTCCCCACGACCACGGGCCAAAGTTGGCCAGCCGCCGACATGTCCGACGACTATAGGGTCGTCCCCACGACCCCGGGCCAAAGATGTCCAGCCGCCGTCTTGTCCGACGCCTATAGGGTCGTCCCCTCGACCCCGGGACTAGATTAGCCCGCCACCGTCATGTCCGACGACTATAGGGTCGTCCCCACGACCCCCGGACTAGCTTGGCCGGCCGCCGACTTGTCCGACGACTATAGGGTCGTCCCCACGACCCCCGGACTAGGTGGGCTCGCCCCCGACTTGTCCGACGACTATAGGGTCGTTCCCACGACCCCGGCCCAAAGTTGGCAAGCTGCCGACTTATCCGACGACTATAGGGTCGTCCCCACGACCCCGGGACTAGGTAGGCCCGCCGCCGACTTGTCCGACGACTATAGGGTCGTCCCCACGACCCCGGGACTAGATTGGCCCGCCACCGTCATGTCCAACGACTATAGGGTCGTCCCCACAACCACGGGCCAAAGTTGGCCAGCCGCCGACATGTCCGACGACTATAGGGTCGTCCCCACGACCCCGGGCCAAAGTTGGCAAGCCGCCGAAATGACCGACGACTGTAGGGTCGTTCCCACGACCCCGGGCCAAAGATGTCCAGCCGCCGTCTTGTCCGACGACTATAGGGTCTTACCCACGACCCCGGGACTAGATTGGCCCGCCACCGTCATGTCCAACGACTATAGGGTCGTCCCCACAACCACGGGCCAAAGTTGGCCAGCCGCCGACATGTCCGACGACTATAGGGTCGTCCCCACGACCCCGGGCCAAAGTTGGCAAGCCGCCGAAATGACCGACGACTGTAGGGTCGTCCCCACGACCCCGGGCCAAAGATGTCCAGCCGCCGTCTTGTCCGACGACTATAGGGTCGTCCCCACGACCCCGGGACTAGATTGGCCCGCCGCCGACTTGTCCGAAGACTATAGGCTCGTCCCCACGTCCCCGGGTCATATTTGGCCAGCCGCCGACATGTCCGACGACTATAGAGTCGTCCCCACGACCCCGGGTCAATGTTGGCTCGCCGCCGACATGTCCGACGACTGTAGGGTCGTCCCCACGACCCCCGGGCCAAAGTTGGACAGCCACCGACATTTCCGACGACTATTGGGTCGTCCCCACGACCACGGGCCAAAGTTGGCCAGCCGCCGACATGTCCGACGACTATAGGTTCTTCCCCACGACCCCGGGACTAGATTGGCCCGACACCGTCATGTCCGACGACTATAGAGTCGTACCCACAAGTACGGGCCAAAGTTGGCCAGCCGCCGACATGTCCGACGACTATAGGGTCGTCCCCACGACCCCCGGGCCAAAGTTGGACAGCCACCGACATTTCCGACGACTATAGGGTCGTCCCCACGACCACGGGCCCAAGTTGGCCAGCCGCCGACATGTCCGACGACTATAGGGTCGTCCCCACGACCACGGGACTAGATTGGCCCGCCACCGCCATGTCCGACGACAATAGGGTCGTCCCCACGACACCGGGTCTAGGTTGGCCAGCCGCCGACATGTCCGACGACTATTGGATCGTCCCCACGACCACGGGCCAAAGTTGGCCAGCCGCCGACATGTCCGACGACTATCGGATCGTCCCCACGACCACGGGCCAAAGATGGCCAGCCGCCGACTTGTCCGACGACTATAGGGTCGTCCCCACGACCCCCCGACTAGGTGGGCTCGCCGCCGACTTGTCCAACGACTATAGGGTCGTCCCCACGACCCCGGGACTAGGTCGGCTCGCCACCGTCATGTCTGACGACTATAGGGTCGTCCCCACGACCCCGGGAATAGATTGGCCCGCCACCGTCATGTCCAACGATTATAGGGTCGTCCCCACGACCCCGGGACTAGATTGGCCCGCCACCGTCATGTCCGATGATTATAGGGTCGTCCCCACGACCCCGGGACTAGAGTGGCCCGCCACCGTCATGTCCGACCACTATAGGGTCGTCCCGACGACCACGGGCCAAAGTTGGCCAGCCGCCGACTTGTCCGACGACTATAGGGTCGTCCCCACGACCACGGGCCAAAGTTGGCCAGCCGCCGACATGTCCGACGACTATAGGGTCGTTCCCACGACCGCGGGACTAGATTGGCTCGCCGCCGACTTGTCCGACGACTGTTGGGTCGTCCCCACGACCCCGGGACTAGATTGGCCCGCCACCGTCATTTCGGACGACTATAGGGTCGTCCCCACGACCACGGGCCAAAGTTGGCCAGCCGCCGACTTGTCCGACGACTATAGGGTCGTCCCCACGACCCCGGGACTAGATTGGCCCGCCACCGTTATGTCCGACGACTATAGGGTCGTCCCCACGACCACGGGCCAAAGTTGGCCAGCCGCCGACTTGTCCGACGACTATAGGGTCGTCCCCACGACCACGGGCCAAAGTTGGCCAGCCGCCGGCTTGCCCGACGATTATAGGGTCGTCCCCACGACCCCCGGACTAGGTTGGCTCGCCGCCGACTTGTCCGACGAGTATAGGGTCGTCCCCACGACCACGGGCCAAATTTGGCCAGCCGGCGACATGTCCGACGACTATAGGGACGTCCCTACGACCCCGGGACTAGGTTGGCCCGCCGCCGACTTCTCCGACGACTATAGGGTCGTCCCCACGACCCCCGGACTAGGTTGGCTCGCCGCCGACTTGTCCGACGAGTATAGAGTCCTCCCCACGACCACGGGCCAAAGTTGGCCAGCCGCCGACATGTCCGACGACTATAGGGTCGTCCCCACGACCCCGGGACTAGGTTGCCCCGCCGCCGACTTGTCCGACGACTATAGGGTCGTCCCCACGACCCCGGGACTAGGTTGGCTCGCCACCGTCATGTCTGACGACTATAGGGTCGTCCCCACGTCCACGGGCCAAAGTTGGCCAGCCGCCGACTTGTCCGACGACTATAGGGTCGTCCCCATGACCCGGGACTAGACTGGCCCGCCACCGTCATGTCCGTCGACTATAGGCTCGTCCCCACGACCCCGGGCCAAAGTTGGCCAGCCGCCGGCTTGCCCGACGATTATAGGGTCGTCCCCACGACCCCGGGACTAGGTTGGCCCGCCACCGTCATTTCCGACGACTATAGGGTCGTCCCCACGACCACGGGCCAAAGTTGGCCAGCCGCCGACTTGTCCGACGACTATAGGGTCGTCCCCATGACCCGGGACTAGACTGGCCCGCCACCGTCATGTCCGACGACTATAGGGTCGTCCCCACGACCCCCGGACTAGGTTGGCCGGCCGCCGACTTGTCCGACGACTATAGGGTCGTCCCCACGACCCCCCGACTAGGTGGGCTCGCCGCCGACTTGTCCGACGACTATAGGGTCGTCCCCACGACCCCGGGACTAGGTTGGCTCGCCACCGTCATGTCTGACGACTATAGGGTCGTCCCCACGACCCCGGGAATAGATTGGCCCGCCACCGTCATGTCCAACGATTATAGGGTCGTCCCCACGACCCCGGGACTAGATTGGCCCGCCACCGTCATGTCCGATGATTATAGGGTCGTCCCCACGACCCCGGGACTAGAGTGGCGCGCCACCGTCATGTCCGACGACTATAGGGTCGTCCCGACGACCACGGGCCAAAGTTGGCCAGCCGCCGACTTGTCCGGCGGCTATAGGGTCGTCCCCAAGACCCGGGACTAGACTGGCCCGCCACCGTCATGTGTGACGACTATAGGTCGTCCCCACGACCCCGGGAATATGTTGGCCAGCCGCCGACATGTCCGACGACTATCGGGTCGTCCCGACGACCCCGGGCCAATGTTGGCCAATCGCCATGTCCGACGACTATAGGGTCGTCCCTACGACCCCGGGACTAGATTGGCCCGCCACCGTCATTTCCAACGATTATAGGGTCGTCCCTACGACCCCGGGACTAGATTGGCCCGCCACCGTCATGTCCAACGACTATAGGGTCGTCCCCACGACCCCCGGGCCAAAGTTGGACAGCCACCGACATTTCCGACGACTATAGGGTCGTCCCCACGACCACGGGCCAAAGTTGGCCAGCCGCCGACATGTCCGACGACTATATGGTCGTCCCCACGACCCGGGACTAGACTGGCCCGCCACCGTCATGTCCGACGACTATAGGGTCGTCCCGACGACCCCGGGAATAGATTGGCCCGCCACCGTCATGTCCAACGATTATAGGGTCGTCCCCACGACCCCGGGTCAATGTTGGCTCGCCGCCGACATGTCCGACGACTATAGGGTCGTCCCCACGACCCCCGGGCCAAAGTTGGACAGCCACCGACATTTCCGACGACTATAGGGTCGTCCCCACGACCACGGGCCAAAGTTGGCCAGCCGCCGACATGTCCGACGACTATATGGTCGTCCCCACGACCCGGGACTAGACTGGCCCGCCACCGTCATGTCCGACGACTATAGGCTCGTCCCCACGACCCCGGGCCAAAGTTGGCCAGCCGCCGGCTTGCCCGACGATTATAGGGTCGTCCCCACGACCCGGGACTAGACTGGCCCGCCACCGTCATGTCCGACGACTATAGGGTCGTCCCGACGACCCCGGGAATAGATTGGCCCGCCACCGTCATGTCCAACGATTATAGGGTCGTCCCCACGACCCCGGGACTAGATTGGCCCGCCACCGTCATGTCCGATGATTATAGGGTCGTCCCCACGACCCCGGGACTAGAGTGGCCCGCCACCGTCATGTCCGACGACTATAGGGTCGTCCCGACGACCACGGGCCAAAGTTGGCCAGCCGCCGACTTGTCCGACGACTATAGGGTCGTCCCCATGACCCGGGACTAGACTGGCCCGCCACCGTCATGTCCGTCGACTATAGGCTCGTCCCCACGACCCCGGGCCAAAGTTGGCCAGCCGCCGGCTTGCCCGACGATTATAGGGTCGTCCCCACGACCCCGGGACTAGATTGGCCCGCCACCGTCATGTCCGATGATTATAGGGTCGTCCCCACGACCCCGGGACAAGCTTGGCCCGCCGCCGACTTGACCGACGACTATAGGGTCGTCCCCACGACCCCGGGACTAGATTGGCCCGCCACCGTCATGTCCGACGACAATAGGGTCGTCCCCACGACCACGGGCCAAAGTTGGCCAGCCGCCGACTTGTCCGACGACTATAGGGTCGTCCCCATGACCCGGGACTAGACTGGCCCGCCACCGTCATGTCCGACGACTATAGGGTCGTCCCCACGACCCCCGGACTAGGTTGGCTCGCCGCCGACTTGTCCGACGAGTATAGAGTCCTCCCCACGACCACGGGCCAAAGTTGGCCAGCCGCCGACATGTCCGACGACTATAGGGTCGTCCCCACGACCCCGGGACTAGGTTGCCCCGCCGCCGACTTGTCCGACGACTATAGGGTCGTCCCCACGACCCCGGGACTAGGTTGGCTCGCCACCGTCATGTCTGACGACTATAGGGTCGTCCCCACGTCCACGGGCCAAAGTTGGCCAGCCGCCGACTTGTCCGACGACTATAGGGTCGTCCCCATGACCCGGGACTAGACTGGCCCGCCACCGTCATGTCCGTCGACTATAGGCTCGTCCCCACGACCCCGGGCCAAAGTTGGCCAGCCGCCGGCTTGCCCGACGATTATAGGGTCGTCCCCACGACCCCGGGACTAGGTTGGCCCGCCACCGTCATTTCCGACGACTATAGGGTCGTCCCCACGACCACGGGCCAAAGTTGGCCAGCCGCCGACTTGTCCGACGACTATAGGGTCGTCCCCATGACCCGGGACTAGACTGGCCCGCCACCGTCATGTCCGACGACTATAGGGTCGTCCCCACGACCCGGGACTAGACTGGCCCGCCACCGTCATGTCCGACGACTATAGGGTCGTCCCCACGACCCCCGGACTAGGTTGGCCGGCCGCCGACTTGTCCGACGACTATAGGGTCGTCCCCACGACCCCCGGGCCAAAGTTGGACAGCCACCGACATTTCCGACGACTATTGGGTCGTCCCCACGACCACGGGCCAAAGTTGGCCAGCCGCCGACATGTCCGACGACTATAGGGTCTTCCCCACGACCCCGGGACTAGATTGGCCCGACACCGTCATGTCCGACGACTATAGAGTCGTGCCCACAAGTACGGGCCAAAGTTGGCCAGCCGCCGACATGTCCGACGACTATAGGGTCGTCCCCACGACCCCCGGACTAGGTTGGCTCGCCGCCGACTTGTCCGACGAGTATAGGGTCCTCCCCACGACCACGGGCCAAAGTTGGCCAGCCGCCGACATGTCCGACGACTATAGGGTCGTCCCCACGACCCCGGGACTAGGTTGGCTCGCCACCGTCATGTCTGACGACTATAGGGTCGTCCCCACGACCACGGGCCAAAGTTGGCCAGCCGCCGACTTGTCCGACGACTATAGGGTCGTCCCCATGACCCGGGACTAGACTGGCCCGCCACCGTCATGTCCGTCGACTATAGGCTCGTCCCCACGACCCCGGGCCAAAGTTGGCCAGCCGCCGACATGTCCGACGACTATAGGGTCGTCCCCACGACCCCGGGACTAGATTGGCCCGACACCGTCATGTCCGACGACTACAGGGTCGTACCCACGACCCCGGGCCAAGGTTGGCCCGCCGCCGACATGTCCGACGACTATAGGGTCGTCCCCACGACCCCGGGACTAGATTGGCCCGACACCGTCATGTCCGACGACTACAGGGTCGTACCCACGACCACGGGCCAAAGTTGGCCAGCCGCCGACATGTCCGACGACTATAGGGTCGTCCCCACGACCCCGGGACTAGGTTGCCCCGCCGCCGACTTGTCCGACGACTATAGGGTCGTCCCCACGACCCCGGGACTAGGTTGGCCAGCCGCTGACATGTCCAACGACTATCGGATCGTCCCCACGACCACGGGCCAAAGTTGGCCAGCCGCCGACATGTCCGACGACTATAGGGTCGTCCCCACGACCCCGGGCCAAAGTTGGCAAGCTGCCGACTTGTCCGACGATTATAGGGTCGTCCCCACGACCCCGGGACTAGATTGGCCCGACACCGTCATGTCCGACGACTATAGGGTCGTACCCACGAGTACGGGCCAATGTTGACCAGCCGCCGACATGTCCGACGACTATAGTGTCGTCCCCACGACCCCGGGACTAGATTGGCCCGCCCTACCGTCCTGCCCGACGACTATAGGGTCGTCTTTACGACCACGGGCCAAAGTTGGCCAGCCGCCGACATGTCCGACGACTATAGAGTCGTGCCCACGACACCGGGCCAAAGTTGGCCAGCCGCTGACATGTCCAACGACTATCGGATCGTCCCCACGACCACGGGCCAAAGTTGGCCAGCCGCCGACATGTCCGACGACTATAGGGTCGACCCCACGACCCGGGACTAGAGTGGCCCGCCACCGTCATTTCGGACGACTATAGGGTCGTCCCCACGACCACGGGCCAAAGTTGGCCAGCCGCCGACTTGTCCGACGACTATAGGGTCGTCCCCACGACCACGGGCCAAAGTTGGCCAGCCGCCGGCTTGCCCGACGATTATAGGGTCGTCCCCACGACCCCCGAACTAGGTTGGCTCGCCGCCGACTTGTCCGACGAGTATAGGGTCGTCCCCACGACCACGGGCCAAATTTGGCCAGCCGGCGACATGTCCGACGACTATAGGGACGTCCCTACGACCCCGGGACTAGGTTGGCCCGCCGCCGACTTCTCCGACGACTATAGGGTCGTCCCCACGACCACGGGCCAAAGTTGGCCAGCCGCCGACATGTCCGACGACTATAGGGTCGTCCCCACGACCCCGGGACTAGGTTGCCCCGCCGCCGACTTGTCCGACGACTATAGGGTCGTCCCCACGACCACGGGCCAAAGTTGGCCAGCCGCCGACTTGTCCGACGACTATAGGGTCGTCCCCACGACCACGGGCCAAAGTTGGCCAGCCGGCGACATGTCCGACGACTATAGGGTCGTCCCTACGACCCCGGGACTAGGTTGGCCCGCCGCCGACTTCTCCGACGACTATAGGGTCGTCCCCACGACCACGGGCCAAAGTTGGCATGCCGCCGAAATGTCCGACGACTATAGGGTCGTCCCCACGACCCCGGGCCAAAGTTGGCAAGCCGCCGACATATCCGACGACTATAGGGTCGTCCACACAACCACGGGCCAAAGTTGGCCAGCCGCCGACTTGTCCGAAGACTATAGGCTCGTCCCCACGACCCCGGGGCTAGGTTGCCCCGCCGCCGACTTGTCCGACGACTATAGGGTCGTCCCCACGACCCCGGGACTAGGTTGGCCAGCCGCTGACATGTCCAACGACTATCGGATCGTCCCCACGACCACGGGCCAAAGTTGGCCAGCCGCCGACATGTCCGACGACTATAGGGTCGTCCCCACGACCCCGGGCCAAAGTTGGCAAGCTGCCGACTTGTCCGACGATTATAGGGTCGTCCCCACGACCCCGGGACTAGATTGGCCCGACACCGTCATGTCCGACGACTATAGGGTCGTACCCACGAGTACGGGCCAAAGTTGGCCAGCCGCCGACATGTCCGACGACTATAGGGTCGTCCCCACGACCCTGGGACTAGATTGGCCCGCCACCGTCATGTCCGACGACTATCGGGTCGTCCCCACGACCACGGGCCAATGTTGACCAGCCGCCGACATGTCCGACGACTATAGTGTCGTCCCCACGACCCCGGGACTAGATTGGCCCGCCACCGTCCTGCCCGACGACTATAGGGTCGTCTTTACGACCACGGGCCAAAGTTGGCCAGCCGCCGACATGTCCGACGACTATAGAGTCGTCCCCACGACACCGGGCCAAAGTTGGCCAGCCGCTGACATGTCCAACGACTATCGGATCGTCACCACGACCACGGGCCAAAGTTGGCCAGCCGCCGACATGTCCGACGACTATAGGGTCGACCCCACGACCCGGGACTAGAGTGGCCCGCCACCGTCATGTCCGACGACTATATGGTCGTCCCCACGACCACGGGCCAATGTTTGCCAGCCGCTGACATGTCCGACGACTATAGGGTCGTTCCCACGACCGCGGGACTAGATTGGCTCGCCGCCGACTTGTCCGACGACTGTTGGGTCGTCCCCACGACCCCGGGACTAGATTGGCCCGCCACCGTCATTTCGGACGACTATAGGGTCGTCCCCACGACCACGGGCCAAAGTTGGCCAGCCGCCGACTTGTCCGACGACTATAGGGTCGTCCCCACGACCACGGGCCAAAGTTGGCCAGCCGCCGGCTTGCCCGACGATTATAGGGTCGTCCCCACGACCCCCGGACTAGGTTGGCTCGCCGCCGACTTTTCCGACGAGTGTAGGGTCGTCCCCACGACCTCGGGACTAGATTGGCCCGCCAACGTCAAGTCCGACGACTATAGGGTCGTCCCCACGACCCCGGGCCAAAGTTGGCAAGCCGCCGAAATGTCCGACGACTGTAGGGTCGTCCCCACAACCCCGGGACTAGATTGGCCCGCCACCGTCAAGTCCGACGACTATAGGGTCGTCCCCACGACCCCGGGCCAAAGTTGGCAAGCCGCCGAAATGTCCGACGACTGTAGGGTCGTCCCCACGACCCCCGGACTAGATTGGCCCGCCACCGACAAGTCCGACGACTATAGGGTCGTCCCCACGACCCCGGGACTAGATTGGCCCGCCACCGTCATGTCCAACGACTATCGGATCGTCCCCACGACCACGGGCCAAAATTGGGCAGCCGCCGACATGTCCGACGACTATTGGGTCGTCCCCACGACACCGGGCCAAAGTTGGCCAGCCGCTGACATGTCCAACGACTATAGGGTCGTCCCCACGACCACGGGCCAAAGTTGACCAGCCGCCAACATGTCCGACGACTATTGGATCGTCCCCACGACCCCGGGCCAAAGTTGGCAAGCCGCCGAAATGGCCGACGACTGTAGGGTCGTCCCCACGACCCCGGGACTAGATTGGCCCGCCACCGTCATTTCGGACGACTATAGGGTCGTCCCCACGACCACGGGCCAAAGTTGGCCAGCCGCCGACTTGTCCGACGACTATAGGGTCGTCCCCACGACCCCGGGACTAGATTGGCCCGCCACCGTTATGTCCGACGACTATAGGGTCGTCCCCACGACCACGGGCCAAAGTTGGCCAGCCGCCGACTTGTCCGACGACTATAGGGTCGTCCCCACGACCACGGGCCAAAGTTGGCCAGCCGCCGGCTTGCCCGACGATTATAGGGTCGTCCCCACGACCCCCGGACTAGGTTGGCTCGCCGCCGACTTGTCCGACGAGTATAGAGTCCTCCCCACGACCACGGGCCAAAGTTGGCCAGCCGCCGACATGTCCGACGACTATAGGGTCGTCCCCACGACCCCGGGACTAGGTTGCCCCGCCGCCGACTTGTCCGACGACTATAGGGTCGTCCCCACGACCCCGGGACTAGGTTGGCTCGCCACCGTCATGTCTGACGACTATAGGGTCGTCCCCACGACCCCGGGACTAGATTGGCCCGACACCGTCATGTCCGACGACTACAGGGTCGTACCCACGACCCCGGTCCAAGGTTGGCCCGCCGCCGACATGTCCGACGACTATAGGGTCGTCCCCACGACCCCGGGACTAGATTGGCCCGACACCGTCATGTCCGACGACTACAGGGTCGTACCCACGACCACGGGCCAAAGTTGGCCAGCCGCCGACATGTCCGACGACTATAGGGTCGTCCCCACGACCCCGGGACTAGATTGGCCCGCCACCGTCATGTCCGTCGACTATAGGCTCGTCCCCACGACCCCGGGCCAATGTTGGCCAGCCGCCGACATGTCCGACGACTATAGGGTCGACCCCACGACCCGGGACTAGAGTGGCCCGCCACCGTCATGTCCAACGACTATAGGGTCGTCCCCACGACCTCCGGGCCAAAGTTGGACAGCCACCGACATTTCCGACGACTATAGGGTCGTCCCCACGACCACGGGCCAAAGTTGGCCAGCCGCCGATATGTCCAACGACTATTGGGTCGTCCCCACGACCACGGGCCAAAGTTAGCCAGCCGCCGACATGTCCGACGACTATAGGGTCGTCCCCACGACCCCGGGACTAGATTGGCCCGCCACCGTCATGTCCGACGACTATAGGGTCGTCCCCACGACCCCGGGCCAAAGTTGGCAAGCCGCCGAAATGTCCGACGACTATAGGGTCGTCCCCACGAACCCGGGCCAAAGTTGGCAAGCCGCCGAAATGTCCGACGACTGTAGGGTCGTCCCCACGACCCCGGGACTAGGTTGGCCAGCCGCCGACATGTCCGACGACTATAGGGTCGTCCCGACGACCCCGGGCCAATGTTGGCCAATCGCCAACATGTACGACGACTATAGGGTCGTCCCTACGACCCCGGGACTAGATTGGCCCGCCACCGTCATGTCCAACGATTATAGGGTCGTCCCCACGACCCCGGGTCTAGGTTGGCCAGCCGCCGACATGTCCGACGACTATAGAGTCGTCCCCACGACACCGGGCCAAAGTTGGACAGCCGCTGACATGTCCGACTACTATAGGGTCGTCCCCACGACCTCGGGTCTAGATTGGCCCGCTACCGTCATGTCCGAAGACTATAGGGTCGTCCCCACGACCACGGGACTAGATTGGCCCGCCACCGCCATGTCCGACGACAATAGGGTCGTCCCCACGACCCCCGGACTAGATTGGCCCGCCACCGACAAGTCCGACGACTATTGGATCGTCCCCACGACCACGGGCCAAAGTTGGCCTGCCGCTGACATGTCCGACGACTATAGGGTCGTCCCCACGACCCCGAGACTAGATTGGCCCGCCACCGTCATGTCCGACGACAATAGGGTCGACCCCACGACCCCGGGTCCAGGTTGGCCAGCCGCCGACATTTCCGACGACTATAGAGTCGTCCCCACGACACCGGGCCAAAGTTGGCCAGCCGCCGCCATGTCCGACGACTATAGGGTCGTCCCCACGACCCCGGGACTAGATTGGCCCGCCACCGTCATGTCCGACGATTATAGGGTCGTCCCCACAACCCCGGGACAAGCTTGGCCCGCCGCCGACTTGTTCGACGACTATAGGGTCGTCCCCACGACCCCGGGACTAGATTGGCCAGCCGCTGACATGTCCGACTATAGGGTCGTCCCCACGACCCCGGGACTAGATTGGTCCGCCACCGTCTTGTCCGACGACTATAGGGTCGTCCCCACGACCCCGGGCCAAAGTTGACCAGCCGCCGACATGTCCGACGACTATAGGGTCGTCCCCACGACCCCGAGACTAGATTGGCCCGCCACCGTCATGTCCGACGATTATTGGGTCGTCCCCACGACCCCGGGACAAGCTTGGCCCGCCGCCGACTTGTTCGACGACTATAGGGTCGTCCCCACGACCCCGGGACTAGATTGGTCCGCCACCGTCTTGTCCGACGACTATAGGGTCGTCCCCACGACCCCGGGCCAAAGTTGGCCAGCCGCCGACATGTCCGACGACTATAGGGTCGTCCCCACGACCCCGAGACTAGATTGGCCCGCCACCGTCATGTCCGACGACAATAGGGTCGTCCCCACGACCCCGGGTCCAGGTTGGCCAGCCGCCGACATTTCCGACGACTATAGAGTCGTCCCCACGACACCGGGCCAAAGTTGGCCAGCCGCCGACATGTCCGACGACTATAGGGTCGTCCCCACGACCCCGAGACTAGATTGGCCCGCCACCGTCATGTCCGACGACAATAGGGTCGTCCCCACGACCCCGGGTCCAGGTTGGCCAGCCGCCGTCATGTCCGAAGACTATAGGGTCGTCCCCACGACACCGGTCCAAAGTTGGCCAGCCGCCGACATTTCCGACGACTATAGGGTCGTCCCCATGAACCCCGGCCAAAGTTGGCAAGCCGCCGAAATGTCCGACGACTATAGGGTCGTCCCCACGACCCCGGGACTAGGTTGGCCAGCCGCCGACATGTCCGACGACTATAGGGTCGTCCCGACGACCCCGTGCCAATGTTGGCCAATCGCCAACATGTCCGACGACTATAGGGTCGTCCCCACGACCCCGGGACTAGATTGGCCCGCCACCGTCATGTCCGACGACTATTGGATCGTCCCCACGACCACGGGCCAAAGTTGGCCAGCCGCTGACATGTCCGACTATAGGGTCGTCCCCACGACCCCGGGACTAGATTGGTCCGCCACCGTCTTGTCCGACGACTATAGGGTCGTCCCCACGACCCCGGGCCAAAGTTGACCAGCCGCCGACATGTCCGACGACTGTAGGGTCGTCCCCACGACCCCGGGACTAGATTGGCCCGCCACAGTCAAGTCCGACGACTATAGGGTCGTCCCCACGACCTCGGGACTAGATTGGCCCGCTACCGTCAAGTCCGAGGACTATAGGGTCGTCCCACGAGCCCGGGCCAAAGTTGGCAAGCCGCCGAAATGTCCGACGACTGTAGGGTCGTCCCCACGACCCCGGGACTAGATTGGCCCGCCACCGTCAAGTCCGACGACTATAGGGTCGTCCCCACGACCTCGAGACTAGGTTGGCCAGCCGCCGACATGTCCGACCACTATTGGTTCGTCCCCACGACCACGGGCCATAGTTGGCCAGCCGCCGACATGTCCGACGACTATAGGGTCGTCCCCACGACCCCGGGCCAAAGATGTCCAGCCGCCGTCTTGTCCGACGCCTATAGGGTCGTCCCCTCGACCCCGGGACTAGATTAGCCCGCCACCGTCATGTCCGACGACTATAGGGTCGTCCCCACGACCCCGGGACTAGATTGGTCCGCCACCGTCTTGTCCGACGACTATAGGGTCGTCCCCACGACCCCGGGCCAAAGTTGGCCAGCCGCCGACATGTCCGACGACTATAGGGTCGTCCCCACGACCCCGAGACTAGATTGGCCCGCCACCGTCATGTCCGACGACAATAGGGTCGTCCCCACGACCCCGGGTCCAGGTTGGCCAGCCGCCGACATTTCCGACGACTGTAGAGTCGTCCCCACGACACCGGGCCAAAGTTGGCCAGCCGCCGACATGTCCGACGACTATAGGGTCGTCCGCACGACCCCGGGACTAGATTGGCCCGCCACCGTCATGTCCGACGACTATAGGGTCGTCCCCACGACCCCGGGCCAAAGATGTCCAGCCGCCGTCTTGTCCGACGACTATAGGGTCTTACCCACGACCCCGGGACTAGATTGGCCCGCCACCGTCATGTCCGACGACAATAGGGTCGTCCCCACGACCCCGGGTCCAGGTTGGCCAGCCGCCGACATTTCCGACGACTATAGAGTCGTCCCCACGACACCGGGCCAAAGTTGGCCAGCCGCCGACATGTCCGACGACTATAGGGTCGTCCCCACGACCCCGAGACTAGATTGGCCCGCCACCGTCATGTCCGACGACAATAGGGTCGTCCCCACGACCCCGGGTCCAGGTTGGCCAGCCGCCGACATTTCCGACGACTATAGAGTCGTCCCCACGACACCGGGCCAAAGTTGGCCAGCCGCCGACATGTCCGACGACTATAGGGTCGTCCGCACGACCCCGGGACTAGATTGGCCCGCCACCGTCATGTCCGACGACTATAGGGTCGTCCCCACGACCCCGGGCCAAAGATGTCCAGCCGCCGTCTTGTCCGACGACTATAGGGTCTTATCCACGACCCCGGGACTAGATTGGCCCGCCACCGTCATGTCCAACGACTATAGGGTCGTCCCCACAACCACGGGCCAAAGTTGGCCAGCCGCCGACATTTCCGACGACTATAGAGTCGTCCCCACGACCCCGGGACTAGATTGGCCCGCCACCGTCATGTCCGACGACTATAGGGTCGTCCCCACGACCCCGGGCCAAAGTTGGCAAGCCGCCGAAATGTCCGACGTCTGTAGGGTCGTACCCACGACCCCGGGACTAGGCTGACAAGCCGCCAACATGTCCGACGACTATAGGGTCGTCCCCACGACCCCGGGCCAAAGTTGGCAAGCCGCCGAAATGTCCGACGACTGTAGGGTCGTCCCCACGACCCCGGGACTAGATTGGCCCGCCACCGTCAAGTCCGACGACTATAGGGTCGTCCCCAGGACCTCGGGACTAGATTGGCCCGCCACCGTCAAGTCCGACGACCATAGGGTCGTCCCCACGACACCGGGCCAAAGTTGGCAAGCCGCCGAAATGTCCGACGACTGTAGGGTCGTACCCACGACCCGGGACTAGGCTGACAAGCCGCCAACATGTCCGACGAGTATAGGGTCGCCCCCACGACCCCGGGCCAAAGTTGGCCAGCCGCCGACATGTCCGACGACTATAGGGTCGTCCCCACGACCTCGGGTCTAGATTGGCCCGCTACCGTCATGTCCGAAGACTATAGGGTCGTCCCCACGACACCGGTCCAAAGTTGGCCAGCCGCCGACATTTCCGACGACTATAGGGTCGTCCCCATGAACCCCGGCCAAAGTTGGCAAGCCGCCGAAATGTCCGACGACTATAGGGTCGTCCCCACGACCCCGGGACTAGGTTGGCCAGCCGCCGACATGTCCGACGACTATAGGGTCGTCCCGACGACCCCGTGCCAATGTTGGCCAATCGCCAACATGTCCGACGACTATAGGGTCGTCCCTACGACCCCGGGACTAGATTGGCCCACCACCGTCATGTCCAACGATTATAGGGTCGACCCCACGACCCCGGGTCTAGGTTGGCCAGCCGCCGACATGTCCGACGACTATAGAGTCGTCCCCACGACACCGGGCCAAAGTTGGACAGCCGCCGACATGTCCGACTACTATAGGGTCGTCCCCACGACCTCGGGTCTAGATTGGCCCGCTACCGTCATGTCCGAAGACTATATCGTCGTCCCCACGACCACGGGACTAGATTGGCCCGCCACCGCCATGTCCGACGACAATAGGGTCGTCCCCACGACCCCGGGTCTAGGTTGGCCAGCCGCCGATATGTCCGACGACAATCGGACCGTCTCCACGACCACGCGCCAAAGTTGGCCAGCCGCCGACATGTCCGACGACTATTGGATCGTCCCCACGACCACGGGCCAAAGTTGGCCAGCCGCCGACATGTCCGACGACAATCGGATCGTCCCCACGACCACGCGCCAAAGTTGGCCAGCCGCCGACATGTCCGACGACTATAGGGTCGTCCCCACGACCCCGAGCCATTGTTGGCCAATCGCCGACATGTCCAACGACTATAGGGTCGTCCCTACGACCCCGGGACTAGATTAGCCCGCCACCGTCATGTCCAACGACTATAGGGTCGTCCCCACGACCACGGGCCAAAGTTGGCATGCCGCCGAAATGTCCGACGACTATAGGGTCGTCCCCACGACCCCCGGCCAAAGTTGGCAAGCCGCCGAAATGTCCGACGACTATAGGGTCGTACCCACTACCCCGGGACTAGATTGGCCCGCCGCCGAAATGTCCGACGACTGTAGGGTCGTCCCCACGACCCCGAGACTAGATTGGCCCGCCACCGTCATGTCCGACGACTATAGGGTCGTCCCCACTACCCCGGGCCAAAGTTGGCAAGCCGCCGAAATGTCCGACGACTGTAGGGTCGTCCCCACGACCCCGAGACTAGATTGGCCCGCCACCGTCAAGTCCGACGACTATAGGGTCGTCCCCACGACCACGGGCCAAAGTTTGCCAGCCGCCGACATGTCCGACGACTATAGGGTCGTCCCCACGACCCGGGACTAGACTGGCCCGCCATCGTCATGTCCGACGACTATAGGGTCGTCCCCACGACCCCCGGACTAGGTTGGCCGGCCGCCGACTTGTCCGACGACTATAGGGTCGTCCCCACGACCCCCCGACTAGGTGGGCTCGCCGCCGACTTGTTCGACGACTATAGGGTCGTCCCCACGACCGCGGGACTAGATTGGCTCGCCGCCGACTTGTCCGACGACTATAGGGTCGTCCCCATGACCCGGGACTAGACTGGCCCGCCACCGTCATGTCCGACGACTACAGGGTCGTCCCCACGACCCCCGGACTAGGTTGGTACGCCGCCGACTTGTCCGACGAGTATAGGGTCCTCCCCACGACCACGGGCCAAAGTTGGCCAGCCGCCGACATGTCCGACGACTATAGGGTCGTCCCCACGACCCGGGACTAGACTGGCCCGCCACCGTCATGTCCGACGACTATAGGGTCGTCCCCACGACCCCCGGACTAGGTTGGCCGGCCGCCGTCTTGTCCAACGACTATAGGGTCGTCCCCACGACCCCGGCCCAAAGTTGGCAAGCTGCCGACTTATCCGACGACTATAGGGTCGTCCCCACGACCCCGGGACTCGGTAGGCCTGCCGCCGACTTGTCCGACGACTATAGGGTCGTCCCCACGACCCCGGGACTAGATTGGCCCGCCACCTTTTTTGTCCGACGACTATAGGGTCGTCCCCACGACCACGGGCCAAAGTTGGCCAGCCGGCGACATGTCCGACGACTATAGGGTCGTCCCCACGACCCAGGGACTAGATTGGCCCGCCACCGTCTTGTCCGACGACTATAGGGTCGTCTTCACGACCACGGGCCAAAGTTGGCCAGCCGCCGACATTTCCGACGACTATAGGGTCGTCCTCGCGACCACGGGCCAAATTTGGCCAGCTGCCGACTTGTCCGAACATTATAGGGTCGTCCCCACGACCCCGGGACTAGGTTGACCAGCCGCCAACATGTCCGACGACTATAGGGTCGTCCCCACGACCCCGGGACTAGGTTGGCTCGCCACCGTCATGTCTGACGACTATAGGGTCGTCCCCACGACACCGGGACTAGATTGGCCCGCCACCGTCAAGTCCGACGACTATAGGGTCGTCCCCACGACCACGGGCCAAAGTTGGCCAGCCGCCGACTTGTCCGACGACTATAGGGTCGTCCCCACGACCCAGGGACTAGGTTGGCTCGCCACCGATATGTCTGACGACTATAGGGTCGTCCCGACGACCCCGGGACTAGGTTGGCCGGCCGCCGACTTGTCCGACGACTATAGATTCGTCCCCACGACCCCGGGCCAAAGTTGGCCAGCCGCCGACATGTCCGACGACTATAGGGTCGTCCCCACGACCCGGGACTAGACTGGCCCGCCACCGTCATGTCCGACGATTATAGGGTCGTCCCCACGACCCCGGGACAAGCTTGGCCCGCCGCCGACTTGTTCGACGACTATAGGGTCGTCCCCACGACCACGGGCCAAAGTTGGCCAGCCGGCGACATTTCCGACGACTATAGGGTCGTCCCCACGGCCACGGGCCAAAGTTGGCCAGCCGCCGACATGTCCGGCGACTATAGATTCGTCCCCACAACCCCGGGCCAAAGATGGCCAGCCGCCGACATGTCCGACGACTATAGATTCGTCCCCACGACCCCGGGCCCAAGTTGGCCAGCCGCCGACATGTCCGACGACTATAGGGTCGTCCCCACGACCCGGGACTAGACTGGCCCGCCACCGTCATGTCCGACGATTATAGGGTCGTCCCCACGACCCCGGGACAAGCTTGGCCCGCCGCCGACTTGTTCGACGACTATAGGGTCTTACCCACGACCCCGGGACTAGATTGGCCCGCCACCGTCATGTCCAACGACTATAGGGTCGTCCCCACAACCACGGGCCAAAGTTGGCCAGCCGCCGACATGTCCGACGACTATAGGGTCGGCCCCACAACCCCGGGACTAGATTGGTCCGCCACCGTCAAGTCCGACGACTATAGGGTCGTCCCCACGACCTCGGGACTAGGTTGGCCAGCCGCCGACATGTCCGACCACTATAGGGTCGTCCCCACGACCACGGGCCAAAGATGTCCAGCCGCCGTCTTGTCCGACGCCTATAGGATCGTCCCCACGACCCCGGGACTAGATTAGCCCGCCACCGTCATGTCACACGACTATAGGGTCGTCCCCACGACCCCGGGACTAGATTGGTCCGCCACCGTCTTGTCCGACGACTATAGGGTCGTCCCCACGACCCCGGGCCAAAGTTGGCCAGCCGCCGACATGTCCGACGACTATAGGGTCGTCCCCACGACCCCGAGACTAGATTGGCCCGCCACCGTCATGTCCGACGACAATAGGGTCGTCCACACGACCCCGGGTCCAGGTTGGCCAGCCGCCGACATTTCCGACGACTATAGAGTCGTCCCAACGACACCGGGCCAAAGTTGGCCAGCCGCCGACATGTCCGACGACTATAGGGTCGTCCGCACGACCCCGGGACTAGATTGGCCCGCCACCGTCATGTCCGACGATTATAGGGTCGTCCCCACGACCGCGAGACTAGATTGGCCCGCCACCGTCATGTCCGACGACAATAGGGTCGTACCCACGACCCCGGGACTAGGCTGACAACCCGCCAAAATGTCCGACGACTATAGGGTCGTCCCCACGACCCCGGGCCAAAGATGTCCAGCCGCCATCTTGTCCGACGACTATAGGGTCTTACCCACGACCCCGGGACCAGATTGGCCCGCCACCGTCATGTCCAACGACTATAGGGTCGTCCCCACAACCACGGGCCAAAGTTGGCCAGCCGCCGACATGTCCGACGACTATAGGGTCGTCCCCACGACCCCGGGCCAAAGTTGGCAAGCCGCCGAAATGACCGACGACTGTAGGGTCGTCCCCACGACCCCGGGCCAAAGATGTCCAGCCGCCGTCTTGTCCGACGACTATAGGGTCGTCCCCACGACCACGGGCCAAAGTTGGCCAGCCGCCGACATGTCCGACGACTATCGGATCGTCCCCACGACCACGGGCCAAAGATAGCCAGCCGCCGACATGTCCGACGACAATAGGGTCGTCCCCACGACCCCGGGTCTAGGTTGGCCAGCCGCCGACTTGTCCGACGACTATAGGGTCGTCCCCACGACCCCGGGACTAGATTGGCCCGCCACCGTTATGTCCGACGACTATAGGGTCGTCCCCACGACCACGGGCCAAAGTTGGCCAGCCGGCGACATGTCCGACGACTATAGGGTCGTCCCTACGACCCCGGGACTAGGTTGGCCCGCCGCCGACTTCTCCGACGACTATAGGGTCGTCCCCACGACCCCCGGACTAGGTTGGCTCGCCGCCGACTGGTCCGACGAGTATAGGGTCGTCCCCACGACCACGGGCCAAATTTGGCCAGCCGGCGACATGACCGACGACTATAGGGTCGTCCCTACGACCCCGGGACTAGGTTGGCCCGCCGCCGACTTCTCCGACGACTATAGGGTCGTCCCCACGACCCCCGGACTAGGTTGGCTCGCCGCCGACTTGTCCGACGAGTATAGGGTCGTCCCCACGACCACGGGCCAAATTTGGCCAGCCGCCGACATGTCCGACGACTATAGGGTCGTCCCCACGACCCCGAGACTAGATTGGCCCGCCACCGTCATGTCCGACGACAATAGGGTCGTCCCCACGACCCCGGGTCCAGGTTGGCCAGCCGCCGACATTTCCGACGACTATAGAGTCGTCCCCACGACACCGGGCCAAAGTTGGCAAGCCGCCGAAATGTCCGACGACTGTAGGGTCGTCCCCACGACCCCGGGACTAGATTGGCCCGCCACAGTCAAGTCCGACGACTATAGGGTCGTCCCCACGACCTCGGGACTAGATTGGCCCGCTACCGTCAAGTCCGACGACTATAGGGTCGTCCCACGACCCCGGGCCAAAGTTGGCAAGCCGCCGAAATGTCCGACGACTGTAGGGTCGTCCCCACGACCCCGGGACTAGATTGGCCCGCCACCGTCAAGTCCGACGACTATAGGGTCGTCCCCACGACCTCGGGACTAGGTTGGCCAGCCGCCGACATGTCCGACCACTATTGGGTCGTCCCCACGACCACGGGCCAAAGTTGGCCAGCCGCCGACATGTCCGACGACTATAGGGTCGTCCCCACGACCCCGGGCCAAAGATGTCCAGCCGCCGTCTTGTCCGACGCCTATAGGGTCGTCCCCTCGACCCCGGGACTAGATTAGCCCGCCACCGTCATGTCCGACGACTATAGGGTCGTCCCCACGACCCCCGGACTAGGTTGGCCGGCCGCCGACTTGTCCGACGACTATAGGGTCGTCCCCACGACCCCCGGACTAGGTGGGCTCGCCCCCGACTTGTCCGACGACTATAGGGTCGTTCCCACGACCCCGGCCCAAAGTTGGCAAGCTGCCGACTTATCCGACGACTGTAGGGTCGTCCCCACGACCCCGGGACTAGGTAGGCCCGCCGCCGACTTGTCCGACGACTATAGGGTCGTCCCCACGACCCCGGGACTAGATTGGCCCGCCACCGTCATGTCCAACGACTATAGGGTCGTCCCCACAACCACGGGCCAAAGTTGGCCAGCCGCCGACATGTCCGACGACTATAGGGTCGTCCCCACGACCCCGGGCCAAAGTTGGCAAGCCGCCGAAATGACCGACGACTGTAGGGTCGTCCCCACGACCCCGGGCCAAAGATGTCCAGCCGCCGTCTTGTCCGACGACTATAGGGTCGTCCCCACGACCCCGGGACTAGATTGGCCCGCCGCCGACTTGTCCGAAGACTATAGGCTCGTCCCCACGTCCCCGGGTCATATTTGGCCAGCCGCCGACATGTCCGACGACTATAGAGTCGTCCCCACGACCCCGGGTCAATGTTGGCTCGCCGCCGACATGTCCGACGACTGTAGGGTCGTCCCCACGACCCCCGGGCCAAAGTTGGACAGCCACCGACATTTCCGACGACTATTGGGTCGTCCCCACGACCACGGGCCAATGTTGGCCAGCCGCCGACATGTCCGACGACTATAGGGTCTTCCCCACGACCCCGGGACTAGATTGGCCCGACACCGTCATGTCCGACGACTATAGAGTCGTACCCACAAGTACGGGCCAAAGTTGGCCAGCCGCCGACATGTCCGACGACTATAGGGTCGTCCCCACGACCCCCGGGCCAAAGTTGGACAGCCACCGACATTTCCGACGACTGTAGGGTCGTCCCCACGACCACGGGCCCAAGTTGGCCAGCCGCCGACATGTCCGACGACTATAGGGTCGTCCCCACGACCACGGGACTAGATTGGCCCGCCACCGCCATGTCCGACGACAATAGGGTCGTCCCCACGACACCGGGTCTAGGTTGGCCAGCCGCCGACATGTCCGACGACTATTGGATCGTCCCCACGACCACGGGCCAAAGTTGGCCAGCCGCCGACATGTCCGACGACTATCGGATCGTCCCCACGACCACGGGCCAAAGATGGCCAGCCGCCGACATGTCCGACGACAATAGGGTCGCCCCACGACCCCGGGTCTAGGTTGGCCAGCCGCCGACTTGTCCGACGACTATAGGGTCGTCCCCACGACCCCGGGACTAGATTGGCCCGCCACCGTTATGTCCGACGACTATAGGGTCGTCCCCACGACCACGGGCCAAAGTTGGCCAGCCGGCGACATGTCCGACGACTATAGGGTCGTCCCCATGACCCGGGACTAGACTGGCCCGACACCGTCATGTCCGACGACTACAGGGTCGTACCCACGACCCCGGGCCAAGGTTGGCCCGCCGCCGACATGTCCGACGACTATAGGGTCGTCCCCACGACCCCGGGACTAGATTGGCCCGACACCGTCATGTCCGACGACTACAGGGTCGTACCCACGACCACGGGCCAAAGTTGGCCAGCCGCCGACATGTCCGACGACTATAGGGTCGTCCCCACGACCCCGGGACTAGGTTGCCCCGCCGCCGACTTGTCCGACGACTATAGGGTCGTCCCCACGACCCCGGGACTAGGTTGGCTCGCCACCGTCATGTCTGACGACTATAGGGTCGTCCCCACGACCACGGGCCAAAGTTGGCCAGCCGCCGACTTGTCCGACGACTATAGGGTCGACCCCACGACCCGGGACTAGAGTGGCCCGCCACCGTCATGTCCGACGACTATAGAGTCGTACCCACAAGTACGGGCCAAAGTTGGCCAGCCGCCGACATGTCCGACGACTATAGGGTCGTCCCCACGACCCCCGGGCCAAAGTTGGACAGCCACCGACATTTCCGACGACTGTAGGGTCGTCCCCACGACCACGGGCCCAAGTTGGCCAGCCGCCGACATGTCCGACGACTATAGGGTCGTCCCTACGACCCCGGGACTAGGTTGGCCCGCCGCCGACTTCTCCGACGACTATAGGGTCGTCCCCACGACCCCCGGACTAGGTTGGCTCGCCGTCGACTTGTCCGACGAGTATAGGGTCCTCCCCACGACCACGGGCCAAAGTTGGCCAGCCGCCGACATGTCCGACGACTATAGGGTCGTCCCCACGACCCCGGGACTAGGTTGGCTCGCCACCGTCATGTCTGACGACTATAGGATCGTCCCCACGACCACGGGCCAAATTTGGCCAGCCGCCGACTTGTCCGACGACTATAGGGTCGTCCCCATGACCCGGGACTAGACTGGCCCGCCACCGTCATGTCCGACGACTATAGAGTCGTCCCCACGACACCGGGCCAAAGTTGGCAAGCCGCCGAAATGTCCGACGACTGTAGGGTCGTCCCCACGACCCCGGGACTAGATTGGCCCGCCACAGTCAAGTCCGACGACTATAGGGTCGTCCCCACGACCTCGGGACTAGATTGGCCCGCTACCGTCAAGTCCGACGACTATAGGGTCGTCCCACGACCCCGGGCCAAAGTTGGCAAGCCGCCGAAATGTCCGACGACTGTAGGGTCGTCCCCACGACCCCGGGACTAGATTGGCCCGCCACCGTCAAGTCCGACGACTATAGGGTCGTCCCCACGACCTCGGGACTAGGTTGGCCAGCCGCCGACATGTCCGACCACTATTGGGTCGTCCCCACGACCACGGGCCAAAGTTGGCCAGCCGCCGACATGTCCGACGACTATAGGGTCGTCCCCACGACCCCGGGCCAAAGATGTCCAGCCGCCGTCTTGTCCGACGCCTATAGGGTCGTCCCCTCGACCCCGGGACTAGATTAGCCCGCCACCGTCATGTCCGACGACTATAGGGTCGTCCCCACGACCCCCGGACTAGGTTGGCCGGCCGCCGACTTGTCCGACGACTATAGGGTCGTCCCCACGACCCCCGGACTAGGTGGGCTCGCCCCCGAATTGTCCGACGACTATAGGGTCGTTCCCACGACCCCGGCCCAAAGTTGGCAAGCTGCCGACTTATCCGACGACTGTAGGGTCGTCCCCACGACCCCGGGACTAGGTAGGCCCGCCGCCGACTTGTCCGACGACTATAGGGTCGTCCCCACGACCCCGGGACTAGATTGGCCCGCCACCGTCATGTCCAACGACTATAGGGTCGTCCCCACAACCACGGGCCAAAGTTGGCCAGCCGCCGACATGTCCGACGACTATAGGGTCGTCCCCACGACCCCGGGCCAAAGTTGGCAAGCCGCCGAAATGACCGACGACTGTAGGGTCGTCCCCACGACCCCGGGCCAAAGATGTCCAGCCGCCGTCTTGTCCGACGACTATAGGGTCGTCCCCACGACCCCGGGACTAGATTGGCCCGCCGCCGACTTGTCCGAAGACTATAGGCTCGTCCCCACGTCCCCGGGTCATATTTGGCCAGCCGCCGACATGTCCGACGACTATAGAGTCGTCCCCACGACCCCGGGTCAATGTTGGCTCGCCGCCGACATGTCCGACGACTGTAGGGTCGTCCCCACGACCCCCGGGCCAAAGTTGGACAGCCACCGACATTTCCGACGACTATTGGGTCGTCCCCACGACCACGGGCCAATGTTGGCCAGCCGCCGACATGTCCGACGACTATAGGGTCTTCCCCACGACCCCGGGACTAGATTGGCCCGACACCGTCATGTCCGACGACTATAGAGTCGTACCCACAAGTACGGGCCAAAGTTGGCCAGCCGCCGACATGTCCGACGACTATAGGGTCGTCCCCACGACCCCCGGGCCAAAGTTGGACAGCCACCGACATTTCCGACGACTGTAGGGTCGTCCCCACGACCACGGGCCCAAGTTGGCCAGCCGCCGACATGTCCGACGACTATAGGGTCGTCCCCACGACCACGGGACTAGATTGGCCCGCCACCGCCATGTCCGACGACAATAGGGTCGTCCCCACGACACCGGGTCTAGGTTGGCCAGCCGCCGACATGTCCGACGACTATTGGATCGTCCCCACGACCACGGGCCAAAGTTGGCCAGCCGCCGACATGTCCGACGACTATCGGATCGTCCCCACGACCACGGGCCAAAGATGGCCGGCCGCCGACATGTCCGACGACAATAGGGTCGCCCCACGACCCCGGGTCTAGGTTGGCCAGCCGCCGACTTGTCCGACGACTATAGGGTCGTCCCCACGACCCCGGGACTAGATTGGCCCGCCACCGTTATGTCCGACGACTATAGGGTCGTCCCCACGACCACGGGCCAAAGTTGGCCAGCCGGCGACATGTCCGACGACTATAGGGTCGTCCCCATGACCCGGGACTAGACTGGCCCGACACCGTCATGTCCGACGACTACAGGGTCGTACCCACGACCCCGGGCCAAGGTTGGCCCGCCGCCGACATGTCCGACGACTATAGGGTCGTCCCCACGACCCCGGGACTAGATTGGCCCGACACCGTCATGTCCGACGACTACAGGGTCGTACCCACGACCACGGGCCAAAGTTGGCCAGCCGCCGACATGTCCGACGACTATAGGGTCGTCCCCACGACCCCGGGACTAGGTTGCCCCGCCGCCGACTTGTCCGACGACTATAGGGTCGTCCCCACGACCCCGGGACTAGGTTGGCTCGCCACCGTCATGTCTGACGACTATAGGGTCGTCCCCACGACCACGGGCCAAAGTTGGCCAGCCGCCGACTTGTCCGACGACTATAGGGTCGACCCCACGACCCGGGACTAGAGTGGCCCGCCACCGTCATGTCCGACGACTATAGAGTCGTACCCACAAGTACGGGCCAAAGTTGGCCAGCCGCCGACATGTCCGACGACTATAGGGTCGTCCCCACGACCCCCGGGCCAAAGTTGGACAGCCACCGACATTTCCGACGACTGTAGGGTCGTCCCCACGACCACGGGCCCAAGTTGGCCAGCCGCCGACATGTCCGACGACTATAGGGTCGTCCCTACGACCCCGGGACTAGGTTGGCCCGCCGCCGACTTCTCCGACGACTATAGGGTCGTCCCCACGACCCCCGGACTAGGTTGGCTCGCCGTCGACTTGTCCGACGAGTATAGGGTCCTCCCCACGACCACGGGCCAAAGTTGGCCAGCCGCCGACATGTCCGACGACTATAGGGTCGTCCCCACGACCCCGGGACTAGGTTGGCTCGCCACCGTCATGTCTGACGACTATAGGATCGTCCCCACGACCACGGGCCAAATTTGGCCAGCCGCCGACTTGTCCGACGACTATAGGGTCGTCCCCATGACCCGGGACTAGACTGGCCCGCCACCGTCATGTCCGTCGACTATAGGCTCGTCCCCACGACCCCGGGCCAAAGTTGGCCAGCCGCCGACATGTCCGACGACTATATGGTCGTCCCCACGACCCCGGGACTAGATTGGCCCGACACCGTCATGTCCGACGACTACAGGGTCGTCCCCACGACCACGGGCCATAGTTGGCCCGCCGCCGACTTGTTCGACGGCTATAGGGTCGTCCCCACGACCCCGGGACTAGATTGGCCCGCCACCGTCATGTCCGACGACTATTGGATCGTCCCCACGACCACGGGCCAAAGTTGGCCTGCCGCTGACATGTCCGACGACTATAGGGTCGTCCCCACGACCCCGAGACTAGATTGGCCCGCCACCGTCATGTCCGACGACAATAGGGTCGACCCCACGACCCCGGGTCCAGGTTGGCCAGCCGCCGACATTTCCGACGACTATAGAGTCGTCCCCACGACACCGGGCCAAAGTTGGCCAGCCGCCGCCATGTCCGACGACTATAGGGTCGTCCCCACGACCCCGGGACTAGATTGGCCCGCCACCGTCATGTCCGACGATTATAGGGTCGTCCCCACGACCCCGGGACAAGCTTGGCCCGCCGCCGACTTGTTCGACGACTATAGGGTCGTCCCCACGACCCCGGGACTAGATTGGTCCGCCACCGTCTTGTCCGACGACTATAGGGTCGTCCCCACGACCCCGGGCCAAAGTTGACCAGCCGCCGACATGTCCGACGACTATAGGGTCGTCCCCACGACCCCGAGACTAGATTGGCCCGCCACCGTCATGTCCGACGATTATTGGGTCGTCCCCACGACCCCGGGACAAGCTTGGCCCGCCGCCGACTTGTTCGACGACTATAGGGTCGTCCCCACGACCCCGGGACTAGATTGGCCCGCCACCGTCATGTCCGACGACTATAGGGTCGTCCCCACGACCCCGGGCCAAAGTTGGCAAGCCGCCGAAATGTCCGACGACTGTAGGGTCGTACGCACGACCCCGGGACTAGGCTGACAAGCCGCCAACATGTCCGACGACTATAGGGTCGTCCCCACGACCCCGGGCCAAAGTTGGCAAGCCGCCGAAATGTCCGACGACTATTGGATCGTCCCCACGACCACGGGCCAAAGTTGGCCAGCCGCCGACATGTCCGACGACAATCGGATCGTCCCCACGGCCACGCGCCAAAGTTGGCCAGCCGCCGACATGTCCGACGACTATAGGGTCGTCCCCACGACCCCGAGCCATTGTTGGCCAATCGCCGACATGTCCAACGACTATAGGGTCGTCCCTACGACCCCGGGACTAGATTAGCCCGCCACCGTCATGTCCAACGACTATAGGGTCGTCCCCACGACCACGGGCCAAAGTTGGCATGCCGCCGAAATGTCCGACGACTATAGGGTCGTCCCCACGACCCCCGGCCAAAGTTGGCAAGCCGCCGAAATGTCCGACGACTATAGGGTCGTACCCACTACCCCGGGACTAGATTGGCCCGCCGCCGAAATGTCCGACGACTGTAGGGTCGTCCCCACGACCCCGAGACTAGATTGGCCCGCCACCGTCATGTCCGACGACTATAGGGTCGTCCCCACTACCCCGGGCCAAAGTTGGCAAGCCGCCGAAATGTCCGACGACTGTAGGGTCGTCCCCACGACCCCGAGACTAGATTGGCCCGCCACCGTCAAGTCCGACGACTATAGGGTCGTCCCCACGACCACGGGCCAAAGTTTGCCAGCCGCCGACATGTCCGACGACTATAGGGTCGTCCCCACGACCCGGGACTAGACTGGCCCGCCATCGTCATGTCCGACGACTATAGGGTCGTCCCCACGACCCCCGGACTAGGTTGGCCGGCCGCCGACTTGTCCGACGACTATAGGGTCGTCCCCACGACCCCCCGACTAGGTGGGCTCGCCGCCGACTTGTTCGACGACTATAGGGTCGTCCCCACGACCGCGGGACTAGATTGGCTCGCCGCCGACTTGTCCGACGACTATAGGGTCGTCCCCATGACCCGGGACTAGACTGGCCCGCCACCGTCATGTCCGACGACTACAGGGTCGTCCCCACGACCCCCGGACTAGGTTGGTACGCCGCCGACTTGTCCGACGAGTATAGGGTCCTCCCCACGACCACGGGCCAAAGTTGGCCAGCCGCCGACATGTCCGACGACTATAGGGTCGTCCCCACGACCCGGGACTAGACTGGCCCGCCAACGTCATGTCCGACGACTATAGGGTCGTCCCCACGACCCCCGGACTAGGTTGGCCGGCCGCCGTCTTGTCCAACGACTATAGGGTCGTCCCCACGACCCCGGCCCAAAGTTGGCAAGCTGCCGACTTATCCGACGACTATAGGGTCGTCCCCACGACCCCGGGACTCGGTAGGCCTGCCGCCGACATGTCCGACGACAATAGGGTCGTCCCCACGACCCCGAGACTAGATTGGCCCGCCACCGTCATGTCCGACGACAATAGGGTCGTCCCCACGACCCCGGGTCCAGGTTGGCCAGCCGCCGACATTTCCGACGACTATAGAGTCGTCCCCACGACACCGGGCCAAAGTTGGCCAGCCGCCGACATGTCCGACGACTATAGGGTCGTCCGCACGACCCCGGGACTAGATTGGCCCGCCACCGTCATGTCCGACGACTATAGGGTCGTCCCCACGACCCCGGGCCAAAGATGTCCAGCCGCCGTCTTGTCCGACGACTATAGGGTCTTATCCACGACCCCGGGACTAGATTGGCCCGCCACCGTCATGTCCAACGACTATAGGGTCGTCCCCACAACCACGGGCCAAAGTTGGCCAGCCGCCGACATTTCCGACGACTATAGAGTCGTCCCCACGACCCCGGGACTAGATTGGCCCGCCACCGTCATGTCCGACGACTATAGGGTCGTCCCCACGACCCCGGGCCAAAGTTGGCAAGCCGCCGAAATGTCCGACGTCTGTAGGGTCGTACCCACGACCCCGGGACTAGGCTGACAAGCCGCCAACATGTCCGACGACTATAGGGTCGTCCCCACGACCCCGGGCCAAAGTTGGCAAGCCGCCGAAATGTCCGACGACTGTAGGGTCGTCCCCACGACCCCGGGACTAGATTGGCCCGCCACCGTCAAGTCCGACGACTATAGGGTCGTCCCCATGAACCCGGGCCAAAGTTGGCAAGCCGCCGAAATGTCCGACGACTATAGGGTCGTCCCCACGACCCCGGGACTAGGTTGGCCAGCCGCCGACATGTCCGACGACTATAGGGTCGTCCCGACGACCCCGGGACTAGATTGGCCCGCCACCGTCATGTCCAACGACTATAGGGTCGTCCCCACAACCACGGGCCAAAGTTGGCCAGCCGCCGACATTTCCGACGACTATAGAGTCGTCCCCACGACCCCGGGACTAGATTGGCCCGCCACCGTCATGTCCGACGACTATAGGGTCGTCCCCACGACCCCGGGCCAAAGTTGGCAAGCCGCCGAAATGTCCGACGTCTGTAGGGTCGTACCCACGACCCCGGGACTAGGCTGACAAGCCGCCAACATGTCCGACGACTATAGGGTCGTCCCCACGACCCCGGGCCAAAGTTGGCAAGCCGCCGAAATGTCCGACGACTGTAGGGTCGTCCCCACGACCCCGGGACTAGATTGGCCCGCCACCGTCAAGTCCGACGACTATAGGGTCGTCCCCATGAACCCGGGCCAAAGTTGGCAAGCCGCCGAAATGTCCGACGACTATAGGGTCGTCCCCACGACCCCGGGACTAGGTTGGCCAGCCGCCGACATGTCCGACGACTATAGGGTCGTCCCGACGACCCCGTGCCAATGTTGGCCAATCGCCAACATGTCCGACGACTATAGGGTCGTCCCTACGACCCCGGGACTAGATTGGCCCACCACCGTCATGTCCAACGATTATAGGGTCGACCCCACGACCCCGGGTCTAGGTTGGCCAGCCGCCGACATGTCCGACGACTATAGAGTCGTCCCCACGACACCGGGCCAAAGTTGGACAGCCGCCGACATGTCCGACTACTATAGGGTCGTCCCCACGACCTCGGGACTAGATTGGCCCGCCACCGCCATGTCCGACGACAATAGGGTCGTCCCCACGACCCCGGGTCTAGGTTGGCCAGCCGCCGACATGTCCGACGACAATCGGACCGTCTCCACGACCACGCGCCAAAGTTGGCCAGCCGCCGACATGTCCGACGACTATTGGATCGTCCCCACGACCACGGGCCAAAGTTGGCCAGCCGCCGACATGTCCGACGACAATCGGATCGTCCCCACGACCACGCGCCAAAGTTGGCCAGCCGCCGACATGTCCGACGACTATAGGGTCGTCCCCACGACCCCGAGCCATTGTTGGCCAATCGCCGACATGTCCAACGACTATAGGGTCGTCCCTACGACCCCGGGACTAGATTAGCCCGCCACCGTCATGTCCAACGACTATAGGGTCGTCCCCACGACCACGGGCCAAAGTTGGCATGCCGCCGAAATGTCCGACGACTATAGGGTCGTCCCCACGACCCCCGGCCAAAGTTGGCAAGCCGCCGAAATGTCCGACGACTATAGGGTCGTACCCACTACCCCGGGACTAGATTGGCCCGCCGCCGAAATGTCCGACGACTGTAGGGTCGTCCCCACGACCCCGAGACTAGATTGGCCCGCCACCGTCATGTCCGACGACTATAGGGTCGTCCCCACTACCCCGGGCCAAAGTTGGCAAGCCGCCGAAATGTCCGACGACTGTAGGGTCGTCCCCACGACCCCGAGACTAGATTGGCCCGCCACCGTCAAGTCCGACGACTATAGGGTCGTCCCCACGACCACGGGCCAAAGTTTGCCAGCCGCCGACATGTCCGACGACTATAGGGTCGTCCCCACGACCCGGGACTAGACTGGCCCGCCATCGTCATGTCCGACGACTATAGGGTCGTCCCCACGACCCCCGGACTAGGTTGGCCGGCCGCCGACTTGTCCGACGACTATAGGGTCGTCCCCACGACCCCCCGACTAGGTGGGCTCGCCGCCGACTTGTTCGACGACTATAGGGTCGTCCCCACGACCGCGGGACTAGATTGGCTCGCCGCCGACTTGTCCGACGACTATAGGGTCGTCCCCATGACCCGGGACTAGACTGGCCCGCCACCGTCATGTCCGACGACTACAGGGTCGTCCCCACGACCCCCGGACTAGGTTGGTACGCCGCCGACTTGTCCGACGAGTATAGGGTCCTCCCCACGACCACGGGCCAAAGTTGGCCAGCCGCCGACATGTCCGACGACTATAGGGTCGTCCCCACGACCCGGGACTAGACTGGCCCGCCACCGTCATGTCCGACGACTATAGGGTCGTCCCCACGACCCCCGGACTAGGTTGGCCGGCCGCCGTCTTGTCCAACGACTATAGGGTCGTCCCCACGACCCCGGCCCAAAGTTGGCAAGCTGCCGACTTATCCGACGACTATAGGGTCGTCCCCACGACCCCGGGACTCGGTAGGCCTGCCGCCGACATGTCCGACGACAATAGGGTCGTCCCCACGACCCCGGGTCTAGGTTGGCCAGCCGCCGACTTGTCCGACGACTATAGGGTCGTCCCCACGACCCCGGGACTAGATTGGCCCGCCACCGTTATGTCCGACGACTATAGGGTCGTCCCCACGACCACGGGCCAAAGTTGGCCAGCCGGCGACATGTCCGACGACTATAGGGTCGTCCCTACGACCCCGGGACTAGGTTGGCCCGCCGCCGACTTCTCCGACGACTACAGGGTCGTCCCCACGACCCCCGGACTAGGTTGGCTCGCCGCCGACTGGTCCGACGAGTATAGGGTCGTCCCCACGACCACGGGCCAAATTTGGCCAGCCGGCGACATGACCGACGACTATAGGGTCGTCCCTACGACCCCGGGACTAGGTTGGCCCGCCGCCGACTTCTCCGTCGACTATAGGGTCGTCCCCACGACCCCCGGACTAGGTTGGCTCGCCGCCGACTTGTCCGACGAGTATAGGGTCGTCCCCACGACCACGGGCCAAATTTGGCAAGCCGCCGACATGTCCGACGACTATAGGGTCGTCTCCACGACCCCGAGACTAGATTGGCCCGCCACCGTCATGTCCGACGACAATAGGGTCGTCTCCACGACCCCGGGTCCAGGTTGGCCAGCCGCCGACATTTCCGACGACTATAGAGTCGTCCCCACGACCCCGGGCCAAAGCTGACCAGCCGCCGACATGTCCGACGACTATAGGGTCGTCCCCATGACCCGGGACTAGACTGGCCCGCCACCGTCATGTCCGACGATTATAGGGTCGTCCCCACGACCCCGGGACAAGCTTGGCCCGCCGCCGACTTGTTCGACGACTATAGGGTCGTCCCCACGACCACGGGCCAAAGTTGGCCAGCCGGCGACATTTCCGACGACTATAGGGTCGTCCCCACGGCCACGGGCCAAAGTTGGCCAGCCGCCGACATGTCCGGCGACTATAGATTCGTCCCCACAACCCCGGGCCAAAGATGGCCAGCCGCCGACATGTCCGACGACTATAGATTCGTCCCCACGACCCCGGGCCCAAGTTGGCCAGCCGCCGACATGTCCGACGACTATAGGGTCGTCCCCACGACCCGGGACTAGACTGGCCCGCCACCGTCATGTCCGACGATTATAGGGTCGTCCCCACGACCCCGGGACAAGCTTGGCCCGCCGCCGACTTGTTCGACGACTATAGGGTCTTACCCACGACCCCGGGACTAGATTGGCCCGCCACCGTCATGTCCAACGACTATAGGGTCGTCCCCACAACCACGGGCCAAAGTTGGCCAGCCGCCGACATGTCCGACGACTATAGGGTCGGCCCCACAACCCCGGGACTAGATTGGTCCGCCACCGTCAAGTCCGACGACTATAGGGTCGTCCCCACGACCTCGGGACTAGGTTGGCCAGCCGCCGACATGTCCGACCACTATAGGGTCGTCCCCACGACCACGGGCCAAAGATGTCCAGCCGCCGTCTTGTCCGACGCCTATAGGATCGTCCCCACGACCCCGGGACTAGATTAGCCCGCCACCGTCATGTCACACGACTATAGGGTCGTCCCCACGACCCCGGGACTAGATTGGTCCGCCACCGTCTTGTCCGACGACTATAGGGTCGTCCCCACGACCCCGGGCCAAAGTTGGCCAGCCGCCGACATGTCCGACGACTATAGGGTCGTCCCCACGACCCCGAGACTAGATTGGCCCGCCACCGTCATGTCCGACGACAATAGGGTCGTCCACACGACCCCGGGTCCAGGTTGGCCAGCCGCCGACATTTCCGACGACTATAGAGTCGTCCCAACGACACCGGGCCAAAGTTGGCCAGCCGCCGACATGTCCGACGACTATAGGGTCGTCCGCACGACCCCGGGACTAGATTGGCCCGCCACCGTCATGTCCGACGATTATAGGGTCGTCCCCACGACCGCGAGACTAGATTGGCCCGCCACCGTCATGTCCGACGACAATAGGGTCGTACCCACGACCCCGGGACTAGGCTGACAACCCGCCAAAATGTCCGACGACGATAGGGTCGTCCCCACGACCCCGGGCCAAAGATGTCCAGCCGCCATCTTGTCCGACGACTATAGGGTCTTACCCACGACCCCGGGACCAGATTGGCCCGCCACCGTCATGTCCAACGACTATAGGGTCGTCCCCACAACCACGGGCCAAAGTTGGCCAGCCGCCGACATGTCCGACGACTAAAGGGTCGTCCCCACGACCCCGGGCCAAAGTTGGCAAGCCGCCGAAATGACCGACGACTGTAGGGTCGTCCCCACGACCCCGGGCCAAAGATGTCCAGCCGCCGTCTTGTCCGACGACTATAGGGTCGTCCCCACGACCCCGGGACTAGATTGGCCCGCCGCCGACTTGTCCGAAGACTATAGGCTCGTCCCCACGTCCCCGGGTCATATTTGGCCAGCCGCCGACATGTCCGACGACTATAGAGTCGTCCCCACGACCCCGGGTCAATGTTGGCTCGCCGCCGACATGTCCGACGACTATAGGGTCGTCACCACGACCCCCGGGCCAAAGTTGGACAGCCACCGACATTTCCGACGACTATTGGGTCGTCCCCACGACCACGGGCCAAAGTTGGCCAGCCGCCGACATGTCCGACGACTATACGGTCTTCCCCACGACCCCGGGACTAGATTGGCCCGACACCGTCATGTCCGACGACTATAGGGTCGTACCCACGAGTACGGGCCAAAGTTGGCCAGCCGCCGACATGTCCGACGACTATAGGGTCGTCCCCACGACCCCCGGGCCAAAGTTGGACAGCCACCGACATTTCCGACGACTATAGGGTCGTCCCCACGACCACGGGCCAAAGTTGGCCAGCCGCCGACATGTCCGACGACTATAGGGTCGTCCCCACGACCACGGGACTAGATTGGCCCGCCACCGCCATGTCCGACGACTATTGGATCGTCCCCACGACCACGGGCCAAAGTTGGCCAGCCGCCGACATGTCCGACGACTATCGGATCGTCCCCACGACCACGGGCCAAAGATAGCCAGCCGCCGACATGTCCGACGACAATAGGGTCGTCCCCACGACCCCGGGTCTAGGTTGGCCAGCCGCCGACTTGTCCGACGACTATAGGGTCGTCCCCACGACCCCGGGACTAGATTGGCCCGCCACCGTTATGTCCGACGACTATAGGGTCGTCCCCACGACCACGGGCCAAAGTTGGCCAGCCGGCGACATGTCCGACGACTATAGGGTCGTCCCTACGACCCCGGGACTAGGTTGGCCCGCCGCCGACTTCTCCGACGACTATAGGGTCGTCCCCACGACCCCCGGACTAGGTTGGCTCGCCGCCGACTGGTCCGACGAGTATAGGGTCGTCCCCACGACCACGGGCCAAATTTGGCCAGCCGGCGACATGACCGACGACTATAGGGTCGTCCCTACGACCCCGGGACTAGGTTGGCCCGCCGCCGACTTCTCCGACGACTATAGGGTCGTCCCCACGACCCCCGGACTAGGTTGGCTCGCCGCCGACTTGTCCGACGAGTATAGGGTCGTCCCCACGACCACGGGCCAAATTTGGCCAGCCGCCGACATGTCCGACGACTATAGGGTCGTCCCCACGACCCCGAGACTAGATTGGCCCGCCACCGTCATGTCCGACGACAATAGGGTCGTCTCCACGACCCCGGGTCCAGGTTGGCCAGCCGCCGACATTTCCGACGACTATAGAGTCGTCCCCACGACCCCGGGCCAAAGTTGACCAGCCGCCGACATGTCCGACGACTATAGGGTCGTCCCCATGACCCGGGACTAGACTGGCCCGCCACCGTCATGTCCGACGACAATAGGGTCGTCTCCACGACCCCGGGTCCAGGTTGGCCAGCCGCCGACATTTCCGACGACTATAGAGTCGTCCCCACGACCCCGGGCCAAAGTTGACCAGCCGCCGACATGTCCGACGACTATAGGGTCGTCCCCACGACCCCGAGACTAGATTGGCCCGCCACCGTCATGTCCGACGACAATAGGGTCGTCCCCACGACCCCGGGTCCAGGTTGGCCAGCCGCCGACATTTCCGACGACTATAGAGTCGTCCCCACGACACCGGGCCAAAGTTGGCAAGCCGCCGAAATGTCCGACGACTGTAGGGTCGTCCCCACGACCCCGGGACAAGATTGGCCCGCCACAGTCAAGTCCGACGACTATAGGGTCGTCCCCACGACCTCGGGACTAGATTGGCCCGCTACCGTCAAGTCCGACGACTATAGGGTCGTCCCACGACCCCGGGCCAAAGTTGGCAAGCCGCCGAAATGTCCGACGACTGTAGGGTCGTCCCCACGACCCCGGGCCAAAGATGTCCAGCCGCCGTCTTGTCCGACGCCTATAGGGTCGTCCCCTCGACCCCGGGACTAGATTAGCCCGCCACCGTCATGTCCGACGACTATAGGGTCGTCCCAACGACCCCCGGACTAGGTTGGCCGGCCGCCGACTTGTCCGACGACTATAGGGTCGTCCCCACGACCCCCGGACTAGGTGGGCTCGCCCCCGACTTGTCCGACGACTATAGGGTCGTTCCCACGACCCCGGCCCAAAGTTGGCAAGCTGCCGACTTATCCGACGACTATTGGATCGTCCCCACGACCACGGGCCAAAGTTGGCCAGCCGCCGACATGTCCGACGACTATCGGATCGTCCCCACGACCACGGGCCAAAGATGGCCAGCCGCCGACATGTCCGACGACAATAGGGTCGCCCCACGACCCCGGGCCAAAGATGTCCAGCCGCCGTCTTGTCCGACGACTATAGGGTCGTGCCCACGACCCCGGGACTAGATTGGCCCGCCGCCGACTTGTCCGAAGACTATAGGCTCGTCCCCACGTCCCCGGGTCATATTTGGCCAGCCGCCGACATGTCCGACGACTATAGAGTCGTCCCCACGACCCCGGGTCAATGTTGGCTCGCCGCCGACATGTCCGACGACTGTAGGGTCGTCCCCACGACCCCCGGGCCAAAGTTGGACAGCCACCGACATTTCCGACGACTATTGGGTCGTCCCCACGACCACGGGCCAAAGTTGGCCAGCCGCCGACATGTCCGACGACTATAGGGTCTTCCCCACGACCCCGGGACTAGATTGGCCCGACACCGTCATGTCCGACGACTATAGAGTCGTACCCACAAGTACGGGCCAAAGTTGGCCAGCCGCCGACATGTCCGACGACAATAGGGTCGTCCCCACGACACCGGGTCTAGGTTGGCCAGCCGCCGACATGTCCGACGACTATTGGATCGTCCCCACGACCACGGGCCAAAGTTGGCCAGCCGCCGACATGTCCGACGACTATCGGATCGTCCCCACGACCACGGGCCAAAGATGGCCAGCCGCCGACATGTCCGACGACAATAGGGTCGCCCCACGACCCCGGGTCTAGGTTGGCCAGCCGCCGACTTGTCCGACGACTATAGGGTCGTCCCCACGACCCCGGGACTAGATTGGCCCGCCACCGTTATGTCCGACGACTATAGGGTCGTCCCCACGACCACGGGACTAGATTGGCCCGCCACCGCCATGTCCGACGACTATTGGATCGTCCCCACGACCACGGGCCAAAGTTGGCCAGCCGCCGACATGTCCGACGACTATCGGATCGTCCCCACGACCACGGGCCAAAGATAGCCAGCCGCCGACATGTCCGACGACAATAGGGTCGTCCCCACGACCCCGGGTCTAGGTTGGCCAGCCGCCGACTTGTCCGACGACTATAGGGTCGTCCCCACGACCCCGGGACTAGATTGGCCCGCCACCGTTATGTCCGACGACTATAGGGTCGTCCCCACGACCACGGGCCAAAGTTGGCCAGCCGGCGACATGTCCGACGACTATAGGGTCGTCCCTACGACCCCGGGACTAGGTTGGCCCGCCGCCGACTTCTCCGACGACTATAGGGTCGTCCCCACGACCCCCGGACTAGGTTGGCTCGCCGCCGACTGGTCCGACGAGTATAGGGTCGTCCCCACGACCACGGGCCAAATTTGGCCAGCCGGCGACATGACCGACGACTATAGGGTCGTCCCTACGACCCCGGGACTAGGTTGGCCCGCCGCCGACTTCTCCGACGACTATAGGGTCGTCCCCACGACCCCCGGACTAGGTTGGCTCGCCGCCGACTTGTCCGACGAGTATAGGGTCGTCCCCACGACCACGGGCCAAATTTGGCCAGCCGCCGACATGTCCGACGACTATAGGGTCGTCCCCACGACCCCGAGACTAGATTGGCCCGCCACCGTCATGTCCGACGACAATAGGGTCGTCTCCACGACCCCGGGTCCAGGTTGGCCAGCCGCCGACATTTCCGACGACTATAGAGTCGTCCCCACGACCCCGGGCCAAAGTTGACCAGCCGCCGACATGTCCGACGACTATAGGGTCGTCCCCATGACCCGGGACTAGACTGGCCCGCCACCGTCATGTCCGACGACAATAGGGTCGTCTCCACGACCCCGGGTCCAGGTTGGCCAGCCGCCGACATTTCCGACGACTATAGAGTCGTCCCCACGACCCCGGGCCAAAGTTGACCAGCCGCCGACATGTCCGACGACTATAGGGTCGTCCCCACGACCCCGAGACTAGATTGGCCCGCCACCGTCATGTCCGACGACAATAGGGTCGTCCCCACGACCCCGGGTCCAGGTTGGCCAGCCGCCGACATTTCCGACGACTATAGAGTCGTCCCCACGACACCGGGCCAAAGTTGGCAAGCCGCCGAAATGTCCGACGACTGTAGGGTCGTCCCCACGACCCCGGGACAAGATTGGCCCGCCACAGTCAAGTCCGACGACTATAGGGTCGTCCCCACGACCTCGGGACTAGATTGGCCCGCTACCGTCAAGTCCGACGACTATAGGGTCGTCCCACGACCCCGGGCCAAAGTTGGCAAGCCGCCGAAATGTCCGACGACTGTAGGGTCGTCCCCACGACCCCGGGCCAAAGATGTCCAGCCGCCGTCTTGTCCGACGCCTATAGGGTCGTCCCCTCGACCCCGGGACTAGATTAGCCCGCCACCGTCATGTCCGACGACTATAGGGTCGTCCCAACGACCCCCGGACTAGGTTGGCCGGCCGCCGACTTGTCCGACGACTATAGGGTCGTCCCCACGACCCCCGGACTAGGTGGGCTCGCCCCCGACTTGTCCGACGACTATAGGGTCGTTCCCACGACCCCGGCCCAAAGTTGGCAAGCTGCCGACTTATCCGACGACTATTGGATCGTCCCCACGACCACGGGCCAAAGTTGGCCAGCCGCCGACATGTCCGACGACTATCGGATCGTCCCCACGACCACGGGCCAAAGATGGCCAGCCGCCGACATGTCCGACGACAATAGGGTCGCCCCACGACCCCGGGCCAAAG
The DNA here is from genome assembly GCA_963932275.1 of Andrena praecox. Taxonomy (NCBI): domain Eukaryota; kingdom Metazoa; phylum Arthropoda; class Insecta; order Hymenoptera; family Andrenidae; genus Andrena; species Andrena praecox. The sequence goes on from CAWVQO010000105.1 coordinate 859,371, forward strand.
ATGTCCAGCCGCCGTCTTGTCCGACGACTATAGGGTCGTGCCCACGACCCCGGGACTAGATTGGCCCGCCGCCGACTTGTCCGAAGACTATAGGCTCGTCCCCACGTCCCCGGGTCATATTTGGCCAGCCGCCGACATGTCCGACGACTATAGAGTCGTCCCCACGACCCCGGGTCAATGTTGGCTCGCCGCCGACATGTCCGACGACTGTAGGGTCGTCCCCACGACCCCCGGGCCAAAGTTGGACAGCCACCGACATTTCCGACGACTATTGGGTCGTCCCCACGACCACGGGCCAAAGTTGGCCAGCCGCCGACATGTCCGACGACTATAGGGTCTTCCCCACGACCCCGGGACTAGATTGGCCCGACACCGTCATGTCCGACGACTATAGAGTCGTACCCACAAGTACGGGCCAAAGTTGGCCAGCCGCCGACATGTCCGACGACAATAGGGTCGTCCCCACGACACCGGGTCTAGGTTGGCCAGCCGCCGACATGTCCGACGACTATTGGATCGTCCCCACGACCACGGGCCAAAGTTGGCCAGCCGCCGACATGTCCGACGACTATCGGATCGTCCCCACGACCACGGGCCAAAGATGGCCAGCCGCCGACATGTCCGACGACAATAGGGTCGCCCCACGACCCCGGGTCTAGGTTGGCCAGCCGCCGACTTGTCCGACGACTATAGGGTCGTCCCCACGACCCCGGGACTAGATTGGCCCGCCACCGTTATGTCCGACGACTATAGGGTCGTCCCCACGACCACGGGCCAAAGTTGGCCAGCCGGCGACATGTCCGACGACTATAGGGTCGTCCCTACGACCCCGGGACTACGTTGGCCCGCCGCCGACTTCTCCGACGACTATAGGGTCGTCCCCACGACCCCCGGACTAGGTTGGCTCGCCGCCGACTTGTCCGACGAGTATAGGGTCGTCCCCACGACCACGGGCCAAATTTGGCCAGCCGGCCACATGTCCGACGACTATAGGGACGTCCCTACGACCCCGGGACTAGGTTGGCCCGCCGCCGACTTCTCCGACGACTATAGGGTCGTCCCCACGACCCCCGGACTAGGTTGGCTCGCCGTCGACTTGTCCGACGAGTATAGGGTCCTCCCCACGACCACGGGCCAAAGTTGGCCAGCCGCCGACATGTCCGACGACTATAGGGTCGTCCCCACGACCCCGGGACTAGGTTGGCTCGCCACCGTCATGTCTGACGACTATAGGGTCGTCCCCACGACCACGGGCCAAATTTGGCCAGCCGCCGACTTGTCCGACGACTATAGGGTCGTCCCCATGACCCGGGACTAGACTGGCCCGCCACCGTCATGTCCGTCGACTATAGGCTCGTCCCCACGACCCCGGGCCAAAGTTGGCCAGCCGCCGACATGTCCGACGACTATAGGGTCGTCCCCACGACCCCGGGACTAGATTGGCCCGACACCGTCATGTCCGACGACTACAGGGTCGTACCCACGACCCCGGGCCAAGGTTGGCCCGCCGCCGACATGTCCGACGACTATAGGGTCGTCCCCACGACCCCGGGACTAGATTGGCCCGACACCGTCATGTCCGACGACTACAGGGTCGTACCCACGACCACGGGCCAAAGTTGGCCAGCCGCCGACATGTCCGACGACTATAGGGTCGTCCCCACGACCCCGGGGCTAGGTTGCCCCGCCGCCGACTTGTCCGACGACTATAGGGTCGTCCCCACGACCCCGGGACTAGGTTGGCTCGCCACCGTCATGTCTGACGACTATAGGGTCGTCCCCACGACCACGGGCCAAAGTTGGCCAGCCGCCGACTTGTCCGACGACTATAGGGTCGACCCCACGACCCGGGACTAGAGTGGCCCGCCACCGTCATGTCCGACGACTATATGGTCGTCCCCACGACCACGGGCCAATGTTGGCCAGCCGCTGACTTGTCCGACGACTATAGGGTCGTTCCCACGACCGCGGGACTAGATTGGCTCGCCGCCGACTTGTCCGACGACTGTTGGGTCGTCCCCACGACCCCGGGACTAGATTGGCCCGCCACCGTTATTTCCGACGACTATAGGGTCGTCCCCACGACCACGGGCCATAGTTGGCCAGCCGGCGACATGTCCGACGACTATAGGGTCGTCCCTACGACCCCGGGACTAGGTTGGCCCGCCGCCGACTTCTCCGACGACTATAGGGTCGTCCCCACGACCACGGGCCAAAGTTGGCATGCCGCCGAAATGTCCGACGACTATAGGGTCGTCCCCACGACCCCGGGCCAAAGTTGGCAAGCCGCCGACATATCCGACGACTATAGGGTCGTCCACACAACCACGGGCCAAAGTTGGCCAGCCGCCGACTTGTCCGAAGACTATAGGCTCGTCCCCACGACCCCGGGACTAGGTTGCCCCGCCGCCGACTTGTCCGACGACTATAGGGTCGTCCCCACGACCCCGGGACTAGGTTGGCCAGCCGCTGACATGTCCAACGACTATCGGATCGTCCCCACGACCACGGGCCAAAGTTGGCCAGCCGCCGACATGTCCGACGACTATAGGGTCGTCCCCACGACCCCGGGCCAAAGTTGGCAAGCTGCCGACTTCTCCGACGATTATAGGCTCGTCCCCACGACCCCGGGACTAGATTGGCCCGACACCGTCATGTCCGACGACTATAGGGTCGTACCCACGAGTACGGGCCAAAGTTGGCCAGCCGCCGACATGTCCGACGTCTATAGGGTCGTCCCCACGACCCTGGGACTAGATTGGCCCGCCACCGTCATGTCCGACGACTATCGGGTCGTCCCCACGACCACGGGCCAATGTTGACCAGCCGCCGACATGTCCGACGACTATAGTGTCGTCCCCACGACCCCGGGACTAGATTGGCCCGCCACCGTCATGTCCGTCGACTATAGGCTCGTCCCCACGACCCCGGGCCAAAGTTGGCCAGCCGCCGACATGTCCGACGACTATAGGGTCGTCCCCACGACCCCGGGACTAGATTGGCCCGACACCGTCATGTCCGACGACTACAGGGTCGTACCCACGACCACGGGCCAAAGTTGGCCAGCCACCGACATGTCCGACGACTATAGGGTCGTCCCCACGACCCCGGGACTAGGTTGCCCCGCCGCCGACTTGTCCGACGACTATAGGGTCGTCCCCACGACCCCGGGACTAGGTTGGCTCGCCACCGTCATGTCTGACGACTATAGGGTCGTCCCCACGACCCCGGGACTAGGTTGCCCCGCCGCCGACTTGTCCGACGACTATAGGGTCGTCCCCACGACCCCGGGACTAGGTTGGCAAGCCGCCGACATATCCGACGACTATAGGGTCGTCCACACAACCACGGGCCAAAGTTGGCCAGCCGCCGACTTATCCGAAGACTATAGGCTCGTCCCCACGACCCCGGGACTAGGTTGCCCCGCCGCCGACTTGTCCGACGACTATAGGGTCGTCCCCACGACCCCGGGACTAGGTTGGCCAGCCGCTGACATGTCCAACGACTATCGGATCGTCCCCACGACCACGGGCCAAAGTTGGCCAGCCGCCGACATGTCCGACGACTATAGGGTCGTCCCCACGACCCCGGGCCAAAGTTGGCAAGCTGCCGACTTGTCCGACGATTATAGGCTCGTCCCCACGACCCCGGGACTAGATTGGCCCGACACCGTCATGTCCGACGACTATAGGGTCGTACCCACGAGTACGGGCCAAAGTTGGCCAGCCGCCGACATGTCCGACGTCTATAGGGTCGTCCCCACGACCCTGGGACTAGATTGGCCCGCCACCGTCATGTCCGACGACTATCGGGTCGTCCCCACGACCACGGGCCAATGTTGACCAGCCGCCGACATGTCCGACGACTATAGGGTCGTCCCCACGACCCCGGGACTAGATTGGCCCGCCACCGTCATGTCCGTCGACTATAGGCTCGTCCCCACGACCCCGGGCCAAAGTTGGCCAGCCGCCGACATGTCCGACGACTATAGGGTCGTCCCCACGACCCCGGGACTAGATTGGCCCGACACCGTCATGTCCGACGACTACAGGGTCGTACCCACGACCACGGGCCAAAGTTGGGCAGCCGCCGACATGTCCGACGACTATAGGGTCGTCCCCACGACCCCGGGACTAGGTTGCCCCGCCGCCGACTTGTCCGACGACTATAGGGTCGTCCCCACGACCCCGGGACTAGGTTGGCTCGCCACCGTCATGTCTGACGACTATAGGGTCGTCCCCACGACCCCGGGACTAGGTTGCCCCGCCGCCGACTTGTCCGACGACTATAGGGTCGTCCCCACGACCCCGGGACTAGGTTGGCAAGCCGCCGACATATCCGACGACTATAGGGTCGTCCACACAACCACGGGCCAAAGTTGGCCAGCCGCCGACTTGTCCGAAGACTATAGGCTCGTCCCCACGACCCCGGGACTAGGTTGCCCCGCCGCCGACTTGTCCGACGACTATAGGGTCGTCCCCACGACCCCGGGACTAGGTTGGCCAGCCGCTGACATGTCCAACGACTATCGGATCGTCCCCACGACCACGGGCCAAAGTTGGCCAGCCGCCGACATGTCCGACGACTATAGGGTCGTCCCCACGACCCCGGGCCAAAGTTGGCAAGCTGCCGACTTGTCCGACGATTATAGGCTCGTCCCCACGACCCCGGGACTAGATTGGCCCGACACCGTCATGTCCGACGACTATAGGGTCGTACCCACGAGTACGGGCCAAAGTTGGCCAGCCGCCGACATGTCCGACGTCTATAGGGTCGTCCCCACGACCCTGGGACTAGATTGGCCCGCCACCGTCATGTCCGACGACTATCGGGTCGTCCCCACGACCACGGGCCAATGTTGACCAGCCGCCGACATGTCCGACGACTATAGTGTCGTCCCCACGACCCCGGGACTAGATTGGCCCGCCACCGTCATGTCCGTCGACTATAGGCTCGTCCCCACGACCCCGGGCCAAAGTTGGCCAGCCGCCGACATGTCCGACGACTATAGGGTCGTCCCCACGACCCCGGGACTAGATTGGCCCGACACCGTCATGTCCGACGACTACAGGGTCGTACCCACGACCACGGGCCAAAGTTGGGCAGCCGCCGACATGTCCGACGACTATAGGGTCGTCCCCACGACCCCGGGACTAGGTTGCCCCGCCGCCGACTTGTCCGACGACTATAGGGTCGTCCCCACGACCCCGGGACTAGGTTGGCTCGCCACCGTCATGTCTGACGACTATAGGGTCGTCCCCACGACCCCGGGACTAGGTTGCCCCGCCGCCGACTTGTCCGACGACTATAGGGTCGTCCCCACGACCCCGGGACTAGGTTGGCAAGCCGCCGACATATCCGACGACTATAGGGTCGTCCACACAACCACGGGCCAAAGTTGGCCAGCCGCCGACTTGTCCGAAGACTATAGGCTCGTCCCCACGACCCCGGGACTAGGTTGCCCCGCCGCCGACTTGTCCGACGACTATAGGGTCGTCCCCACGACCCCGGGACTAGGTTGGCCAGCCGCTGACATGTCCAACGACTATCGGATCGTCCCCACGACCACGGGCCAAAGTTGGCCAGCCGCCGACATGTCCGACGACTATAGGGTCGTCCCCACGACCCCGGGCCAAAGTTGGCAAGCTGCCGACTTGTCCGACGATTATAGGCTCGTCCCCACGACCCCGGGACTAGATTGGCCCGACACCGTCATGTCCGACGACTATAGGGTCGTACCCACGAGTACGGGCCAAAGTTGGCCAGCCGCCGACATGTCCGACGTCTATAGGGTCGTCCCCACGACCCTGGGACTAGATTGGCCCGCCACCGTCATGTCCGACGACTATCGGGTCGTCCCCACGACCACGGGCCAATGTTGACCAGCCGCCGACATGTCCGACGACTATAGTGTCGTCCCCACGACCCCGGGACTAGATTGGCCCGCCACCGTCATGTCCGTCGACTATAGGCTCGTCCCCACGACCCCGGGCCAAAGTTGGCCAGCCGCCGACATGTCCGACGACTATAGGGTCGTCCCCACGACCCCGGGACTAGATTGGCCCGACACCGTCATGTCCGACGACTACAGGGTCGTACCCACGACCACGGGCCAAAGTTGGGCAGCCGCCGACATGTCCGACGACTATAGGGTCGTCCCCACGACCCCGGGACTAGGTTGCCCCGCCGCCGACTTGTCCGACGACTATAGGGTCGTCCCCACGACCCCGGGACTAGGTTGGCTCGCCACCGTCATGTCTGACGACTATAGGGTCGTCCCCACGACCACGGGCCAAAGTTGGCCAGCCGCCGACTTGTCCGACGACTATAGGGTCGACCCCACGACCCGGGACTAGAGTGGCCCGCCACCGTCATGTCCGACGACTATATGGTCGTCCCCACGACCACGGGCCAATGTTGGCCAGCCGCTGACTTGTCCGACGACTATAGGGTCGTTCCCACGACCGCGGGACTAGATTGGCTCGCCGCCGACTTGTCCGACGACTGTTGGGTCGTCCCCACGACCCCGGGACTAGATTGGCCCGCCACCGTCATTTCCGACGACTATAGGGTCGTCCACACGACCACGGGCCAAAGTTGGCCAGCCGCCGACTTGTCCGCCGACTATAGGATCGTCCCCACGACCCCGGGACTAGATTGGCCCCCCACCGTTATGTCCGACGACTATAGGGTCGTCCCCACGACCACGGGCCAAAGTTGGCCAGCCGGCGACATGTCCGACGACTATAGGGTCGTCCCTACGACCCCGGGACTAGGTTGGCCCGCCGCCGACTTCTCCGACGACTATAGGGTCGTCCCCACGACCACGGGCCAAAGTTGGCATGCCGCCGAAATGTCCGACGACTATAGGGTCGTCCCCACGACCCCGGGACTAGGTTGGCCAGCCGCTGACATGTCCAACGACTATCGGATCGTCCCCACGACCACGGGCCAAAGTTGGCCAGCCGCCGACATGTCCGACGACTATAGGGTCGTCCCCACGACCCCGGGCCAAAGTTGGCAAGCTGCCGACTTGTCCGACGATTATAGGGTCGTCCCCACGACCCCGGGACTAGATTGGCCCGACACCGTCATGTCCGACGACTATAGGGTCGTACCCACGAGTACGGGCCAAAGTTGGCCAGCCGCCGACATGTCCGACGACTATAGGGTCGTCCCCACGACCCTGGGACTAGATTGGCCCGCCACCGTCATGTCCGACGACTATCGGGTCGTCCCCACGACCACGGGCCAATGTTGACCAGCCGCCGACATGTCCGACGACTATAGTATCGTCCCCACGACCCCGGGACTAGATTGGCCCGCCACCGTCATGTCCGTCGACTATAGGCTCGTCCCCACGACCCCGGGCCAAAGTTGGCCAGCCGCCGACATGTCCGACGACTATAGGGTCGTCCCCACGACCCCGGGACTAGATTGGCCCGATACCGTCATGTCCGACGACTACAGGGTCGTACCCACGACCACGGGCCAAAGTTGGCCAGCCGCCGACATGTCCGACGACTATAGGGTCGTCCCCACGACCCCGGGACTAGGTTGCCCCGCCGCCGACTTGTCCGACGACTATAGGGTCGTCCCCACGACCCCGGGACTAGGTTGGCTCGCCACCGTCATGTCTGACGACTATAGGGTCGTCCCCACGACCACGGGCCAAAGTTGGCCAGCCGCCGACTTGTCCGACGACTATAGGGTCGACCCCACGACCCGGGACTAGAGTGGCCCGCCACCGTCATGTCCGACGACTATATGGTCGTCCCCACGACCACGGGCCAATGTTGGCCAGCCGCTGACTTGTCCGACGACTATAGGGTCGTTCCCACGACCGCGGGACTAGATTGGCTCGCCGCCGACTTGTCCGACGACTGTTGGGTCGTCCCCACGACCCCGGGACTAGATTGGCCCGCCACCGTCATTTCCGACGACTATAGGGTCGTCCACACGACCACGGGCCAAAGTTGGCCAGCCGCCGACTTGTCCGCCGACTATAGGATCGTCCCCACGACCCCGGGACTAGATTGGCCCGCCACCGTTATGTCCGACGACTATAGGGTCGTCCCCACGACCACGGGCCAAAGTTGGCCAGCCGGCGACATGTCCGACGACTATAGGGTCGTCCCTACGACCCCGGGACTAGGTTGGCCCGCCGCCGACTTCTCCGACGACTATAGGGTCGTCCCCACGACCACGGGCCAAAGTTGGCATGCCGCCGAAATGTCCGACGACTATAGGGTCGTCCCCACGACCCCGGGCCAAAGTTGGCAAGCCGCCGACATATCCGACGACTATAGGGTCGTCCACACAACCACGGGCCAAAGTTGGCCAGCCGCCGACTTGTCCGAAGACTATAGGCTCGTCCCCACGACCCCGGGACTAGGTTGCCCCGCCGCCCACTTGTCCGACGACTATAGGGTCGTCCCCACGACCCCGGGACTAGGTTGGCCAGCCGCTGACATGTCCAACGACTATCGGATCGTCCCCACGACCACGGGCCAAAGTTGGCCAGCCGCCGACATGTCCGACGACTATAGGGTCGTCCCCACGACCCCGGGCCAAAGTTGGCAAGCTGCCGACTTGTCCGACGATTATAGGGTCGTCCCCACGACCCCGGGACTAGATTGGCCCGACACCGTCATGTCCGACGACTATAGGGTCGTACCCACGAGTACGGGCCAAAGTTGGCCAGCCGCCGACATGTCCGACGACTATAGGGTCGTCCCCACGACCCTGGGACTAGATTGGCCCGCCACCGTCATGTCCGACGACTATCGGGTCGTCCCCACGACCACGGGCCAATGTTGACCAGCCGCCGACATGTCCGACGACTATAGTGTCGTCCCCACGACCCCGGGACTAGATTGGCCCGCCACCGTCCTGCCCGACGACTATAGGGTCGTCTTTACGACCACGGGCCAAAGTTGGCCAGCCGCCGACATGTCCGACGACTATAGGGTCGACCCCACGACCCGGGACTAGAGTGGCCCGCCACCGTCATGTCCGACGACTATATGGTCGTCCCCACGACCACGGGCCAATGTTGGCCAGCCGCTGACTTGTCCGACGACTATAGGGTCGTTCCCACGACCGCGGGACTAGATTGGCTCGCCGCCGACTTGTCCGACGACTGTTGGGTCGTCCCCACGACCCCGGGACTAGATTGGCCCGCCACCGTCATTTCGGACGACTATAGGGTCGTCCCCACGACCACGGGCCAAAGTTGGCCAGCCGCCGACTTGTCCGACGACTATAGGGTCGTCCCCACGACCACGGGCCAAAGTTGGCCAGCCGCCGGCTTGCCCGACGATTATAGGGTCGTCCCCACGACCCCCGGACTAGGTTGGCTCGCTGCCGACTTGTCCGACGAGTATAGGGTCGTCCCCACGACCACGGGCCAAATTTGGCCAGCCGGCGATATGTCCGACGACTATAGGGACGTCCCTACGACCCCGGGACTAGGTTGGCCCGCCGCCGACTTCTCCGACGACTATAGGGTCGTCCCCACGACCCCCGGACTAGGTTGGCTCGCCGCCGACTTGTCCGACGAGTATAGAGTCCTCCCACGACCACGGGCCAAAGTTGGCCAGCCGCCGACATGTCCGACGACTATAGGGTCGTCCCCACGACCCCGGGACTAGGTTGCCCCGCCGCCGACATGTCCGACGACTATAGGGTCGTCCCCACGACCACGGGCCAAAGTTGGCCAGCCGCCGACTTGTCCGCCGACTATAGGATCGTCCCCACGACCCCGGGACTAGATTGGCCCGCCACCGTTATGTCCGACGACTATAGGGTCGTCCCCACGACCACGGGCCAAAGTTGGCCAGCCGGCGACATGTCCGACGACTATAGCGTCGTCCCTACGACCCCGGGACTAGGTTGGCCCGCCGCCGAATTCTCCGACGACTATAGGGTCGTCCCCACGACCACGGGCCAAAGTTGGCATGCCGCCGAAATGTCCGACGACTATAGGGTCGTCCCCACGACCCCGGGCCAAAGTTGGCAAGCCGCCGACATATCCGACGACTATAGGGTCGTCCACACAACCACGGGCCAAAGTTGGCCAGCCGCCGACTAGTCCGAAGACTATAGGCTCGTCCCCACGACCCCGGGACTAGGTTGCCCCGCCGCCGACTTGTCCGACGACTATATGGTCGTCCCCACGACCCCGGGACTAGGTTGGCCAGCCGCTGACATGTCCAACGACTATCGGATCGTCCCCACGACCAGGGGCCAAAGTTGGCCAGCCGACGACATGTCCGACGACTATAGGGTCGTCCCCACGACCCCGGGCCAAAGTTGGCAAGCTGCCGACTTGTCCGACGATTATAGGGTCGTCCCCACGACCCCGGGACTAGATTGGCCCGACACCGTCATGTCCGACGACTATAGGGTCGTACCCACGAGTACGGGCCAAAGTTGGCCAGCCGCCGACATGTCCGACGACTATAGGGTCGTCCCCACGACCACGGGCCAAAGTTGGCCAGCCGCCGACTTGTACGACGACTATAGGGTCGTCCCCACGACCACGGGCCAAAGTTGGCCAGCCGCCGGCTTGCCCGACGATTATAGGGTCGTCCCCACGACCCCGGGACTAGGTTGGCCCGCCACCGTCATTTCCGACGACTATAGGGTCGTCCCCACGACCACGGGCCAAAGTTGCCCAGCCGCCGACTTGTCCGACGACTATAGGGTCGTCCCCATGACCCGGGACTAGACTGGCCCGCCACCGTCATGTCCGACGACTATAGGGTCGTCCCCACGACCCCCGGACTAGGTTGGCCGGCCGCCGACTTGTCCGACGACTATAGGGTCGTCCCCACGACCCCCCGACTAGGTGGGCTCGCCGCCGACTTGTCCGACGACTATAGGGTCGTCCCCACGACCCCGGGACTAGGTTGGCTCGCCACCGTCATGTCTGGCGACTATAGGGTCGTCCCCACGACCCCGGGAATAGATTGGCCCGCCACCGTCATGTCCAACGATTATAGGGTCGTCCCCACGACCCCGGGACTAGATTGGCCCGCCACCGTCATGTCCGATGATTATAGGGTCGTCCCCACGACCCCGGGACAAGCTTGGCCCGCCGCCGACTTGACCGACGACTACAGGGTCGTCCCCACGACCCCGGGACTAGATTGGCCCGCCACCGGCATGTCCGACGACAATAGGGTCGTCCCCACGACCCCGGGTCTAGGTTGGCCAGCCGCCGACATGTCCGACGACTATAGAGTCGTCCCCACGACACCGGGCCAAAGTTGGACAGCCGCCGACATGTCCGACGGCTATAGGGTCGTCCCCACGACCCCGGGCCAATGTTGGCCAATCGCCGACATGTCCGACGACTATAGGGTCGTCCCTACGACCCCGGGACTAGATTGGCCCGCCACCGTCATGTCCAACGACTATAGGGTCGTCCCCACGACCCCCGGGCCAAAGTTGGACAGCCACCGACATGTCCGACGGCTATAGGGTCGTCCCCACGACCCCGGGCCAATGTGGGCAATCGCCGACATGTCCGACGACTATAGGGTCGTCCCCATGACCCGGGACTAGACTGGCCCGCCACCGTCATGTCCGTCGACTATAGGCTCGTCCCCACGACCCCGGGCCAAAGTTGGCCAGCCGCCGACATGTCCGACGACTATAGGGTCGTCCCCACGACCCCGGGCCAAAGTTGGCAAGCTGCCGACTTGTCCGACGATTATAGGGTCGTCCCCACGACCCCGGGACTAGATTGGCCCGACACCGTCATGTCCGACGACTATAGGGTCGTACCCACGAGTACGGGCCAAAGTTGGCCAGCCGCCGACATGTCCGACGACTATAGGGTCGTCCCCACGACCCTGGGACTAGATTGGCCCGCCACCGTCATGTCCGACGACTATCGGGTCGTCCCCACGACCACGGGCCAATGTTGACCAGCCGCCGACATGTCCGACGACTATAGTGTCGTCCCCACGACCGCGGGACTAGATTGGCCCGCCACCGTCATGTCCGTCGACTATAGGCTCGTCCCCACGACCCAGGGCCAAAGTTGGCCAGCCGCCGACATGTCCGACGACTATAGGGTCGTCCCCACGACCCCGGGACTAGATTGGCCCGACACCGTCATGTCCGACGACTACAGGGTCGTACCCACGACCACGGGCCAAAGTTGGCCAGCCGCCGACATGTCCGACGACTATAGGGTCGTCCCCACGACCCCGGGACTAGGTTGCCCCGCCGCCGACTTGTCCGACGACTATAGGGTCGTCCCCACGACCCCGGGACTAGGTTGGCTCGCCACCGTCATGTCTGACGACTATAGGGTCGTCCCCACGACCACGGGCGAAAGTTGGCCAGCCGCCGACTTGTCCGACGACTATAGGGTCGACCCCACGACCCGGGACTAGAGTGGCCCGCCACCGTCATGTCCGACGACTATATGGTCGTCCCCACGACCACGGGCCAATGTTGGCCAGCCGCTGACTTGTCCGACGACTATAGGGTCGTTCCCACGACCGCGGGACTAGATTGGCTCGCCGCCGACTTGTCCGACGACTGTTGGGTCGTCCCCACGACCCCGGGACTAGATTGGCCCGCCACCGTCATTTCCGACGACTATAGGGTCGTCCACACGACCACGGGCCAAAGTTGGCCAGCCGCCGACTTGTCCGCCGACTATAGGATCGTCCCCACGACCCCGGGACTAGATTGGCCCGCCACCGTTATGTCCGACGACTATAGGGTCGTCCCCACGACCACGGGCCAAAGTTGGCCAGCCGGCGACATGTCCGACGACTATAGGGTCGTCCCTACGACCCCGGGACTAGGTTGGCCCGCCGCCGACTTCTCCGACGACTATAGGGTCGTCCCCACGACCACGGGCCAAAGTTGGCATGCCGCCGAAATGTCCGACGACTATAGGGTCGTCCCCACGACCCCGGGCCAAAGTTGGCAAGCCGCCGACATATCCGACGACTATAGGGTCGTCCACACAACCACGGGCCAAAGTTGGCCAGCCGCCGACTTGTCCGAAGACTATAGGCTCGTCCCCACGACCCCGGGACTAGGTTGCCCCGCCGCCGACTTGTCCGACGACTATAGGGTCGTCCCCACGACCCCGGGACTAGGTTGGCCAGCCGCTGACATGTCCAACGACTATCGGATCGTCCCCACGACCACGGGCCAAAGTTGGCCAGCCGCCGACATGTCCGACGACTATAGAGTCGTCCCCACGACACCGGGCCAAAGTTGGCCAGCCGCCGACATGTCCGACGACTATAGGGTCGACCCCACGACCCGGGACTAGAGTGGCCCGCCACCGTCATGTCCGACGACTATATGGTCGTCCCCACGACCACGGGCCAATGTTGGCCAGCCGCTGACTTGTCCGACGACTATAGGGTCGTTCCCACGACCGCGGGACTAGATTGGCTCGCCGCCGACTTGTCCGACGACTGTTGGGTCGTCCCCACGACCCCGGGACTAGATTGGCCCGCCACCGTCATTTCGGACGACTATAGGGTCGTCCCCACGACCACGGGCCAAAGTTGGCCAGCCGCCGACTTGTCCGACGACTATAGGGTCGTCCCCACGACCCCGGGACTAGATTGGCCCGCCACCGTTATGTCCGACGACTATAGGGTCGTCCCCACGACCACGGGCCAAAGTTGGCCAGCCGCCGACTTGTCCGACGACTATAGGGTCGTCCCCACGACCACGGGCCAAAGTTGGCCAGCCGCCGGCTTGCCCGACGATTATAGGGTCGTCCCCACGACCCCCGGACTAGGTTGGCTCGCCGCCGACTTGTCCGACGAGTATAGGGTCGTCCCCACGACCCCGGGCCAAAGTTGGCAAGCTGCCGACTTGTCCGACGATTATAGGGTCGTCCCCACGACCCCGGGACTAGATTGGCCCGACACCGTCATGTCCGACGACTATAGGGTCGTCCCCACGACCCCGGGCCAAAGTTGGCAAGCCGCCGACATATCCGATGACTATAGGGTCGTCCACACAACCACGGGCCAAAGTTGGCCAGCCGCCGACTTGTCCGAAGACTATAGGCTCGTCCCCACGACCCCGGGACTAGGTTGCCCCGCCGCCGACTTGTCCGACGACTATAGGGTCGTCCCCACGACCCCGGGACTAGGTTGGCTCGCCACCGTCATGTCTGACGACTATAGGGTCGTCCCCACGACCCCGGGAATAGATTGGCCCGCCACCGTCATGTCCAACGATTATAGGGTCGTCCCCACGACCCCGGGACTAGATTGGCCCGCCACCGTCATGTCCGATGATTATAGGGTCGTCCCCACGACCCCGGGACAAGCTTGGCCCGCCGCCGACTTGACCGACGACTATAGGGTCGTCCCCACGACCCCGGGACTAGATTGCCCCGCCACCGGCATGTCCGACGACAATAGGGTCGTCCCCACGACCCCGGGTCTAGGTTGGCCAGCCGCCGACATGTCCGACGACTATAGAGTCGTCCCCACGACACCGGGCCAAAGTTGGACAGCCGCCGACATGTCCGACGGCTATAGGGTCGTCCCCACGACCCCGGGCCAATGTTGGCCAATCGCCGACATGTCCGACGACTATAGGGTCGTCCCTACGACCCCGGGACTAGATTGGCCCGCCACCGTCATGTCCAACGACTATAGGGTCGTCCCCACGACCCCCGGGCCAAAGTTGGACAGCCACCGACATGTCCGACGGCTATAGGGTCGTCCCCACGACCCCGGGCCAATGTTGGCCAATCGCCGACATGTCCGACGACTATAGGGTCGTCCCCATGACCCGGGACTAGACTGGCCCGCCACCGTCATGTCCGTCGACTATAGGCTCGTCCCCACGACCCCGGGCCAAAGTTGGCCAGCCGCCGACATGTCCGACGACTATAGGGTCGTCCCCACGACCCCGGGACTAGATTGGCCCGACACCGTCATGTCCGACGACTACAGGGTCGTACCCACGACCCCGGTCCAAGGTTGGCCCGCCGCCGACATGTCCGACGACTATAGGGTCGTCCCCACGACCCCGGGACTAGATTGGCCCGACACCGTCATGTCCGACGACTACAGGGTCGTACCCACGACCACGGGCCAAAGTTGGCCAGCCGCCGACATGTCCGACGACTATAGGGTCGTCCCCACGACCCCGGGACTAGATTGGCCCGCCACCGTCATGTCCGACGACTATAGGGTCGTCCCGACGACCACGGGCCAAAGTTGGCCAGCCGCCGACTTGTCCGGCGACTATAGGGTCGTCCCCAAGACCCGCGACTAGACTGGCCCGCCACCGTCATGTGTGACGACTATAGGGTCGTCCCCACGACCCCGGGAATAGGTTGGCCAGCCGCCGACATGTCCGACGACTATCGGGTCGTCCCGACGACCCCGGGCCAATGTTGGCCAATCGCCATGTCCGACGACTATAGGGTCGTCCCTACGACCCCGGGACTAGATTGGCCCGCCACCGTCATGTCCAACGATTATAGGGTCGTCCCCACGACCCCGGGACTAGATTGGCCCGCCACCGTCATGTCCGATGATTATAGGGTCGTCCCCACGACCCCGGGACAGGCTTGGCCCGCCGCCGACTTGACCGACGACTATAGGGTCGTCCCCACGACCCCGGGACTAGATTGGCCCGCCACCGGCATGTCCGACGACAATAGGGTCGTCCCCACGACCCCGGGTCTAGGTTGGCCAGCCGCCGACATGTCCGACGACTATAGAGTCGTCCCCACGACACCGGGCCAAAGTTGGACAGCCGCCGACATGTCCGACGGCTATAGGGTCGTCCCCACGACCCCGGGCCAATGTTGGCCAATCGCCGACATGTCCGACGACTATAGGGTCGTCCCTACGACCCCGGGACTAGATTGGCCCGCCACCGTCATGTCCAACGACTATAGGGTCGTCCCCACGACCCCCGGGCCAAAGTAGGACAGCCACCGACATTTCCGACGACTATAGGGTCGTCCCCACGACCACGGGCCAAAGTTGGCCAGCCGCCGATATGTCCAACGACTATTGGGTCGTCCCCACGACCACGGGCCAAAGTTAGCCAGCCGCCGACATGTCCGACGACTATAGGGTCGTCCCCACGACGCCGGGCCAAAGTTGGCAAGCCGCCGAAATGTCCGACGACTGTAGGGTCGCCCCCACGACCCCGGGGCTAGGTCGGCCAGCCGCCGACATGTCCGACGACTATACGGTCGTCCCCACGACCCCGGGTCAATGTTGGCTCGCCGCCGACATGTCCGACGACTATAGGGTCGTCCCCACGACCCCCGGGCCAAAGTTGGACAGCCGCCGACATGTCCGACGACTATAGGGTCGTCCCCACGACCCGGGACTAGACTGGCCCGCCACCGTCATGTCCGACGACTATAGGGTCGTCCCCAAGACCCCCGGACTAGGTTGGCCGGCCGCCGACTTGTCCGACGACTATAGGGTCGTCCCCACGACCCCCCGACTAGGTGGGCTCGCCGCCGACTTGTCCGACGACTATAGGGTCGTCCCCACGACCACGGGCCAAAGTTGGCCAGCCGCCGATATGTCCAACGACTATTGGGTCGTCCCCACGACCACGGGCCAAAGTTAGCCAGCCGCCGACATGTCCGACGACTATAGGGTCGTCCCCACGACCCGGGACTAGACTGGCCCGCCACCGTCATGTCCGACGACTATAGGGTCGTCCCCACGACCCCGGGACTAGGTTGCCCCGCCGCCGACTTGTCCGACGACTATAGGGTCGTCCCCACGACCCCGGGACTAGGTTGGCCAGCCGCTGACATGTCCAACGACTATCGGATCGTCCCCACGACCACGGGCCAAAGTTGGCCAGCCGCCGACATGTCCGACGACTATAGGGTCGTCCCCACGACCCCGGGCCAAAGTTGGCAAGCTGCCGACTTGTCCGACGATTATTGGGTCGTCCCCACGGCCCCGGGACTAGATTGGCCCGCCACCGTCATGTCCGACGACTATCGGATCGTCCCCACGACCACGGGCCAAAGTTGGCCAGCCGCCGACATGTCCGACGACTATAGGGTCGTCCCCACGACCCTGGGACTAGATTGGCCAGCCACCGTCATGTCCGACGACTATCGGGTCGTCCCCACGACCACGGGCCAATGTTGGCCAATTGCCGACATGTCCGACGGCTATAGGGTCGTCCCTACGACCCCGGGACTAGGTTGGCCCGCCGCCGACTTCTCCGACGACTATAGGGTCGTCCCCACGACCCCCGGACTAGGTTGGCTCGCCGCCGACTTGTCCGACGAGTATAGGGTCCTCCCCACGACCACGGGCCAAAGTTGGCCAGCGGCCGACATGTCCGACGACTATAGGGTCGTCCCCACGACCCGGGACTAGACTGGCCCGCCACCGTCATGTCCGACGACTATAGGGTCGTCCCCACGACCCCGGGACTAGGTTGCCCCGCCGCCGACTTGTCCGACGACTATAGGGTCGTCCCCACGACCCCGGGACTAGGTTGGCCAGCCGCCGACATGTCCGACGACTATAGGGTCGTCCCCACGACCCCGGGCCAAAGTTGGCAAGCTGCCGACTTGTCCGACGATTATTGGGTCGTCCCCACGGCCCCGGGACTAGATTGGCCCGCCACCGTCATGTCCGACGACTATCGGATCGTCCCCACGACCACGGGCCAAAGTTGGCCCGCCGCAGACATGTCCGACGACTATAGGGTCGTCCCCACGACCCTGGGACTAGATTGGCCAGCCACCGTCATGTCCGACGACTATCGGGTCGTCCCCACGACCACGGGCCAATGTTGGCCAATTGCCGACATGTCCGACGGCTATAGGGTCGTCCCTACGACCCCGGGACTAGGTTGGCCCGCCGCCGACTTCTCCGACGACTATAGGGTCGTCCCCACGACCCCCGGACTAGGTTGGCTCGCCGCCGACTTGTCCGACGAGTATAGGGTCCTCCCCACGACCACGGGCCAAAGTTGGCCAGCGGCCGACATGTCCGACGACTATAGGGTCGTCCCCACGACCCGGGACTAGACTGGCCCGCCACCGTCATGTCCGACGACTATAGGGTCGTCCCCACGACCCCGGGACTAGGTTGCCCCGCCGCCGACTTGTCCGACGACTATAGGGTCGTCCCCACGACCCCGGGACTAGGTTGGCCAGCCGCTGACATGTCCAACGACTATCGGATCGTCCCCACGACCACGGGCCAAAGTTGGCCAGCCGCCGACATGTCCGACGACTATAGGGTCGTCCCCACGACCCCGGGCCAAAGTTGGCAAGCTGCCGACTTGTCCGACGATTATTGGGTCGTCCCCACGGCCCCGGGACTAGATTGGCCCGCCACCGTCATGTCCGACGACTATCGGATCGTCCCCACGACCACGGGCCAAAGTTGGCCAGCCGCCGACATGTCCGACGACTATAGGGTCGTCCCCACGACCCTGGGACTAGATTGGCCAGCCACCGTCATGTCCGACGACTATCGGGTCGTCCCCACGACCACGGACCAATGTTGACCAGCCGCCGACATGTCCGACGACTATAGAGTCGTCCCCACGACACCGGGCCAAAGTTGGCCAGCCGCCGACATGTCCGACGACTATAGGGTCGACCCCACGACCCGGGACTAGAGTGGCCCGCCACCGTCATGTCCGACGACTATATGGTCGTCCCCACGACCACGGGCCAATGTTGGCCAGCCGCTGACTTGTCCGACGACTATAGGGTCGTTCCCACGACCGCGGGACTAGATTGGCTCGCCGCCGACTTGTCCGATGACTGTTGGGTCGTCCCCACGACCCCGGGACTAGATTGGCCCGCCACCGTCATTTCCGAAGACTATAGGGTCGTCCCCACGACCACGGGCCACAGTTGGCCAGCCGCCGACTTGTCCGACGACTATAGGGTCGTCCCCACGACCCCGGGACTAGATTGGCCCGCCACCGTTATGTCCGACGACTATAGGGTCGTCCCCACGACCACGGGCCAAAGTTGGCCAGCCGCCGACATGTCCGACGACTATAGGGTCGTCCCCACGACCACGGGCCAAAGTTGGCCAGCCGCCGACATGTCCGACGACTATAGGGTCGTCCCCACGACCACGGGCCAAAGTTGGCCAGCCGCCGGCTTGCCCGACGATTATAGGGTCGTCCCCACGACCCCGGGACTAGGTTGGCCCGCCGCCGACTTGTCCGACGACTATAGGGTCGTCCCCACGACCACGGGCCAAAGTTGGCCAGCCGCCGACATGTCCGACGACTATAGGGTCGTCCCCACGACCCCGGGCCAAAGTTGGCAAGCCGCCGAAATGTCCGACGACTATAGGGTCGTCCCCACGACCACGGGCCAAAGTTGGACAGCCGCCGACATGTCCGACGACTGTAGGGTCGTCCCCACGACCCCGGGACTAGATTGGCCCGCCACCGTCATTTCCGACGACTATAGGGTCGTCCCCACGACCACGGGCCAAAGTTGGCCAGCCGCCGACTTGCCCGACGACTATAGGGTCGTCCCCATGACCCGGGACTAGACTGGCCCGCCACCGTCATGTCCGACCCACTGTAGGGTCGTCCCCACGACCACGGGCCAAAGTTGGCCAGCCGCCGACATGTCCGACGACTATCGGGTCGTCCCCACGACCACGGGCCAATGTTGGCCAATTGCCGACATGTCCGACGGCTATAGGGTCGTCCCTACGACCCCGGGACTAGGTTGGCCCGCCGCCGACTTCTCCGACGACTATAGGGTCGTCCCCACGACCCCCGGACTAGGTTGGCTCGCCGCCGACTTGTCCGACGAGTATAGGGTCGTCCCCACGACCACGGGCCAAAGTTGGCCAGACGCCGACTTGCCCGACGACTATAGGGTCGTCCCCATGACCCGGGACAAGACTGGCCCCCCACCGTCATGTCCGACCCACTATAGGGTCGTCCCCACGACCCCCGGACTAGGTTGGTACGCCGCCGACTTGTCCGACGAGTATAGGGTCCTCCCCACGACCACGGGCCAAAGTTGGCCAGCCGCCGACATGTCCGACGACTATAGGGTCGTCCCCACGACCACGGGCCAAAGTTGGCCAGCCGCCGACATGTCCGACGACTATAGGGTCGTCCCCACGACCACGGGCCAAAGTTGGCCAGCCGCCGAAATGTCCGACGACTATAGGGTCGTCTCCACGACCCCGGGCCAATGTTGGCCAATCGCCGACATCTCCGACGACTATAGGGTCGTCCCCACGACCACGGGCCAAAGTTGGCCAGCCGCCGACTTGTCCGACGACTATAGGGTCGTCCCCACGACCCCGGGACTAGATTGGCCCGCCACCGTTATGTCCGACGACTATAGGGTCGTCCCCACGACCACGGGCCAAAGTTGGCCAGCCGCCGACATGTCCGACGACTATAGGGTCGTCCCCACGACCACGGGCCAAAGTTGGCCAGCCGCCGACATGTCCGACGACTATAGGGTCGTCCCCACGACCACGGGCCAAAGTTGGCCAGCCGCCGGCTTGCCCGACGATTATAGGGTCGTCCCCACGACCCCGGGACTAGGTTGGCCCGCCGCCGACTTGTCCGACGACTATAGGGTCGTCCCCACGACCACGGGCCAAAGTTGGCCAGCCGCCGACATGTCCGACGACTATAGGGTCGTCCCCACGACCCCGGGCCAAAGTTGGCAAGCCGCCGAAATGTCCGACGACTATAGGGTCGTCCCCACGACCACGGGCCAAAGTTGGACAGCCGCCGACATGTCCGACGACTGTAGGGTCGTCCCCACGACCCCGGGACTAGATTGGCCCGCCACCGTCATTTCCGACGACTATAGGGTCGTCCCCACGACCACGGGCCAAAGTTGGCCAGCCGCCGACTTGCCCGACGACTATAGGGTCGTCCCCATGACCCGGGACTAGACTGGCCCGCCACCGTCATGTCCGACCCACTATAGGGTCGTCCCCACGACCACGGGCCAAAGTTGGCCAGCCGCCGACATGTCCGACGACTATAGGGTCGTCCCCACGACCACGGGCCAAAGTTGGCCAGCCGCCGACATGTCCGACGACTATCGGGTCGTCCCCACGACCACGGGCCAATGTTGTCCAATTGCCGACATGTCCGACGACTATAGGGTCGTCCCCACGACCCCGGGCCAAAGTTGGCAAGCCGCCGAAATGTCCGACGACTATAGGGTCGTCTCCACGACCCCGGGCCAATGTTGGCCAATCGCCGACATCTCCGACGACTATAGGGTCGTCCCCACGACCCCGGGACTAGATTGGCCCGCCATCGTCATGTCCAACGACAATAGGGTCGTCCCCACGACCCCGGGACTAGGTTGACAAGTCGCCAACATGTCCGACGACTATAGGGTCGTCCCCACGACCCCGGGCCAAAGATGGCATGCCGCCGAAATGGCCGACGACTATAGGGTCGTCCCCAGGACCGCGGGCCAAAGATGTCAAGCCGTCGTCTTCTCCGACGACTATAGGGTCGTCCCCACGACCCCGGGCCAATGTTGTCCAATTGCCGACATGTCCGACGACTATAGGGTCGTCCCTACGACCCCGGGACTAGATTGGGCCGCCACCGTCATGTCCAACGACTATAGGGTCGTCCCCACGACCACGGGCCAAAGTTGGCCAGCCGCCGACATGTCCGACGACTATAGGGTCGTCCCCACGACCCGGGACTAGACTGGCCCGCCACCGTCATGTCCGACGACTATAGGGTCGTCCCCACGACCCCCGAACTAGGTTGGCCGGCCGCCGACTTGTCCGACGACTATAGGGTCGTCCCCACGACCCCCGGACTAGGTGGGCTCGCCCCCGACTTGTCCGACGACTATAGGGTCGTTCCCACGACCCCGGCCCAAAGTTGGCAAGCTGCCGACTTATCCGACGACTATAGGGTCGTCCCCTCGACCCCGGGACTAGGTAGGCCCGCCACCGACTTGTCCGACGACTATAGGGTCGTCCCGACGACCCCGGGACTAGATTGGCCCGCCACCGTTATGTCCGACGACTATAGGGTCGTCCCCACGACCACGGCCTAAAGTTGGCCATCCGGCGACATGTCCGACGACTATAGGGTCGTCCCCACGACCCCGGGACTAGATTGGCCCGCCACCGTCTTGTCCGACGACTATAGGGTCGTCTTCACGACCACGGGCCAAAGTTGGCCAGCCGCCGACATTTCCGACGACTATAGGGTCGTCCTCACGACCACGGGCCAAATTTGGCCAGCTGCCGACTTGTCCGAACATTATAGGGTCGTCCCCACGACGCCGGAACTAGGTTGGCTCGCCGCCGACACTTCCGACGACTATAGGGTCGTCCCCACGACCACGGGCCATATTTGGCCAGCCGCCGACTTGTCCGACGACTATAGGGTCGTTCCCACGACCACGGGCCAAAGTTGGCCAGCCGCCGACTTGTTCGAGGACTATAGGGTCGTCCCCACGACCCCGGGTCTAGGTTGGCCAGCCGCCGACATGTCCGACGACTATAGAGTCGTCCCCAAGACACCGGGCCAAAGTAGGACAGCCGCCGACATCTCCGACGACTATAGGGTCGTCCCCACGATCCCGGGACTAGATTGGCTAGCCACGGTCACGTCCGACGACTATCGGATCGTCCCCACGACCACGGGCCAAAGTTGGCCTGCCGCCGACATGTCCGACGACTGTTGGGTCGTCCCCACGACCACGGGCCATATTTGGCCAGCCGCCGACTTGTCCGACGACTATAGGGTCGTTCCCACGACCACGGGCCAAAGTTGGCCAGCCGCCGACTTGTTCGAGGACTATAGGGTCGTCCCCACGACCCCGGGTCTAGGTTGGCCAGCCGCCGACATGTCCGACGACTATAGAGTCGTCCCCAAGACACCGGGCCAAAGTAGGACAGCCGCCGACATCTCCGACGACTATAGGGTCGTCCCCACGATCCCGGGACTAGATTGGCTAGCCACCGTCACGTCCGACGACTATCGGATCGTCCCCAAGACACCGGGCCAAAGTAGGACAGCCGCCGACATCTCCGACGACTATAGGGTCGTCCCCACGATCCCGGGACTTGATTGGCCCGGCACCGTCATGTCCAACGACTATCGGATCGTCCCTACGACCACGGGCCTAAGTTGACCAGCCGCCGACATGTCCGATGACTATAGGGTCGTCCCTATGACCCCGGGACTAGATTGGCCCGCCACCGTCATGTCCGACGACTATCGGATCGTCCCCACGACCACGGGCCAAAGTTGGCCAGCCGCCGACTTGTCCGACGACTATAGGGTCGTCCCCACGACCCCGGGACTAGGTTGGCTCGCCACCGATATGTCTGACGACTATAGGGTCGTCCCCACGACCCCGGGACTAGGTTGGCCGGCCGGCGACTTGTCCGACGACTATTGGGTCGTCCCCACGACCCCCCGACTAGGTGGCCTCGCCGCCGACATGTCCGACGACTATAGGGTCGTCCCCACGACCCCGGGCCAAAGTTGGACAGCCGCCGACTTGTCCGACGACTAAAGGGTCGTCCCCACGACCACGGGCCAAAGTTGGCCAGCCGGCGACATTTCCGACGACTATAGGGTCGTCCCCACGGCCACGGGCCAAAGTTGGCCAGCCGCCGACATGTCCGGCGACTATAGGGTCGTCCCCACGACCCCGGGACTAGATTGGCCCGCCACCGTTATGTCCGACGACTATAGGGTCGTCCCCACGACCACGGCCTAAAGTTGGCCATCCGGCGACATGTCCGACGACTATAGGGTCGTCCCCACGACCCCGGGACTAGATTGGCCCGCCACCGTCTTGTCCGACGACTATAGGGTCGTCTTCACGACCACGGGCCAAAGTTGGCCAGCCGCCGACATTTCCGACGACTATAGGGTCGTCCTCACGACCACGGGCCAAATTTGGCCAGCTGCCGACTTGTCCGAACATTATAGGGTCGTCCCCACGACGCCGGAACTAGGTTGGCTCGCCGCCGACACTTCCGACGACTATAGGGTCGTCCCCACGACCACGGGCCAAAGTTGGCCAGCCGGCGACATTTCCGACGACTATAGGGTCGTCCCCACGGCCACGGGCCAAAGTTGGCCAGCCGCCGACATGTCCGGCGACTATAGGGTCGTCCCCACGACCCCGGGACTAGAGTGGCCCGCCACCGTCATGTCCGACGACTATAGAGTCGTCCCCAAGACACCGGGCCAAAGTAGGACAGCCGCCGACATCTCCGACGACTATAGGGTCGTCCCCACGATCCCGGGACTAGATTGGCTAGCCACGGTCACGTCCGACGACTATCGGATCGTCCCCACGACCACGGGCCAAAGTTGGCCTGCCGCCGACATGTCCGACGACTGTTGGGTCGTCCCCACGACCACGGGCCATATTTGGCCAGCCGCCGACTTGTCCGACGACTATAGGGTCGTTCCCACGACCACGGGCCAAAGTTGGCCAGCCGCCGACTTGTTCGAGGACTATAGGGTCGTCCCCACGACCCCGGGTCTAGGTTGGCCAGCCGCCGACATGTCCGACGACTATAGAGTCGTCCCCAAGACACCGGGCCAAAGTAGGACAGCCGCCGACATCTCCGACGACTATAGGGTCGTCCCCACGATCCCGGGACTAGATTGGCTAGCCACCGTCACGTCCGACGACTATCGGATCGTCCCCAAGACACCGGGCCAAAGTAGGACAGCCGCCGACATCTCCGACGACTATAGGGTCGTCCCCACGATCCCGGGACTTGATTGGCCCGGCACCGTCATGTCCAACGACTATCGGATCGTCCCTACGACCACGGGCCTAAGTTGACCAGCCGCCGACATGTCCGATGACTATAGGGTCGTCCCTATGACCCCGGGACTAGATTGGCCCGCCACCGTCATGTCCGACGACTATCGGATCGTCCCCACGACCACGGGCCAAAGTTGGCCAGCCGCCGACTTGTCCGACGACTATAGGGTCGTCCCCACGACCACGGCCTAAAGTTGGCCATCCGGCGACATGTCCGACGACTATAGGGTCGTCCCCACGACCCCGGGACTAGATTGGCCCGCCACCGTCATGTCCGACGACTATCGGATCGTCCCCACGACCACGGGCCAAAGTTGGCCAGCCGCCGACTTGTCCGACGACTATTGGGTCGTCCCCACGACCCCCCGACTAGGTGGCCTCGCCGCCGACATGTCCGACGACTATAGGGTCGTCCCCACGACCCCGGGCCAAAGTTGGACAGCCGCCGACTTGTCCGACGACTAAAGGGTCGTCCCCACGACCACGGGCCAAAGTTGGCCAGCCGGCGACATTTCCGACGACTATAGGGTCGTCCCCACGGCCACGGGCCAAAGTTGGCCAGCCGCCGACATGTCCGGCGACTATAGGGTCGTCCCCACGACCCCGGGACTAGATTGGCCCGCCACCGTTATGTCCGACGACTATAGGGTCGTCCCCACGACCACGGCCTAAAGTTGGCCATCCGGCGACATGTCCGACGACTATAGGGTCGTCCCCACGACCCCGGGACTAGATTGGCCCGCCACCGTCTTGTCCGACGACTATAGGGTCGTCTTCACGACCACGGGCCAAAGTTGGCCAGCCGCCGACATTTCCGACGACTATAGGGTCGTCCTCACGACCACGGGCCAAATTTGGCCAGCTGCCGACTTGTCCGAACATTATAGGGTCGTCCCCACGACGCCGGAACTAGGTTGGCTCGCCGCCGACACTTCCGACGACTATAGGGTCGTCCCCACGACCACGGGCCATATTTGGCCAGCCGCCGACTTGTCCGACGACTATAGGGTCGTTCCCACGACCACGGGCCAAAGTTGGCCAGCCGCCGACTTGTTCGAGGACTATAGGGTCGTCCCCACGACCCCGGGTCTAGGTTGGCCAGCCGCCGACATGTCCGACGACTATAGAGTCGTCCCCAAGACACCGGGCCAAAGTAGGACAGCCGCCGACATCTCCGACGACTATAGGGTCGTCCCCACGATCCCGGGACTAGATTGGCTAGCCACGGTCACGTCCGACGACTATCGGATCGTCCCCACGACCACGGGCCAAAGTTGGCCTGCCGCCGACATGTCCGACGACTGTTGGGTCGTCCCCACGACCACGGGCCATATTTGGCCAGCCGCCGACTTGTCCGACGACTATAGGGTCGTTCCCACGACCACGGGCCAAAGTTGGCCAGCCGCCGACTTGTTCGAGGACTATAGGGTCGTCCCCACGACCCCGGGTCTAGGTTGGCCAGCCGCCGACATGTCCGACGACTATAGAGTCGTCCCCAAGACACCGGGCCAAAGTAGGACAGCCGCCGACATCTCCGACGACTATAGGGTCGTCCCCACGATCCCGGGACTAGATTGGCTAGCCACCGTCACGTCCGACGACTATCGGATCGTCCCCAAGACACCGGGCCAAAGTAGGACAGCCGCCGACATCTCCGACGACTATAGGGTCGTCCCCACGATCCCGGGACTTGATTGGCCCGGCACCGTCATGTCCAACGACTATCGGATCGTCCCTACGACCACGGGCCTAAGTTGACCAGCCGCCGACATGTCCGATGACTATAGGGTCGTCCCTATGACCCCGGGACTAGATTGGCCCGCCACCGTCATGTCCGACGACTATCGGATCGTCCCCACGACCACGGGCCAAAGTTGGCCAGCCGCCGACTTGTCCGACGACTATAGGGTCGTCCCCACGACCCCGGGACTAGGTTGGCTCGCCACCGATATGTCTGACGACTATAGGGTCGTCCCCACGACCCCGGGACTAGGTTGGCCGGCCGGCGACTTGTCCGACGACTATTGGGTCGTCCCCACGACCCCCCGACTAGGTGGCCTCGCCGCCGACATGTCCGACGACTATAGGGTCGTCCCCACGACCCCGGGCCAAAGTTGGACAGCCGCCGACTTGTCCGACGACTAAAGGGTCGTCCCCACGACCACGGGCCAAAGTTGGCCAGCCGGCGACATTTCCGACGACTATAGGGTCGTCCCCACGGCCACGGGCCAAAGTTGGCCAGCCGCCGACATGTCCGGCGACTATAGGGTCGTCCCCACGACCCCGGGACTAGATTGGCCCGCCACCGTTATGTCCGACGACTATAGGGTCGTCCCCACGACCACGGCCTAAAGTTGGCCATCCGGCGACATGTCCGACGACTATAGGGTCGTCCCCACGACCCCGGGACTAGATTGGCCCGCCACCGTCTTGTCCGACGACTATAGGGTCGTCTTCACGACCACGGGCCAAAGTTGGCCAGCCGCCGACATTTCCGACGACTATAGGGTCGTCCTCACGACCACGGGCCAAATTTGGCCAGCTGCCGACTTGTCCGAACATTATAGGGTCGTCCCCACGACGCCGGAACTAGGTTGGCTCGCCGCCGACACTTCCGACGACTATAGGGTCGTCCCCACGACCACGGGCCAAAGTTGGCCAGCCGGCGACATTTCCGACGACTATAGGGTCGTCCCCACGGCCACGGGCCAAAGTTGGCCAGCCGCCGACATGTCCGGCGACTATAGGGTCGTCCCCACGACCCCGGGACTAGAGTGGCCCGCCACCGTCATGTCCGACGACTATAGAGTCGTCCCCAAGACACCGGGCCAAAGTAGGACAGCCGCCGACATCTCCGACGACTATAGGGTCGTCCCCACGATCCCGGGACTAGATTGGCTAGCCACGGTCACGTCCGACGACTATCGGATCGTCCCCACGACCACGGGCCAAAGTTGGCCTGCCGCCGACATGTCCGACGACTGTTGGGTCGTCCCCACGACCACGGGCCATATTTGGCCAGCCGCCGACTTGTCCGACGACTATAGGGTCGTTCCCACGACCACGGGCCAAAGTTGGCCAGCCGCCGACTTGTTCGAGGACTATAGGGTCGTCCCCACGACCCCGGGTCTAGGTTGGCCAGCCGCCGACATGTCCGACGACTATAGAGTCGTCCCCAAGACACCGGGCCAAAGTAGGACAGCCGCCGACATCTCCGACGACTATAGGGTCGTCCCCACGATCCCGGGACTAGATTGGCTAGCCACCGTCACGTCCGACGACTATCGGATCGTCCCCAAGACACCGGGCCAAAGTAGGACAGCCGCCGACATCTCCGACGACTATAGGGTCGTCCCCACGATCCCGGGACTTGATTGGCCCGGCACCGTCATGTCCAACGACTATCGGATCGTCCCTACGACCACGGGCCTAAGTTGACCAGCCGCCGACATGTCCGATGACTATAGGGTCGTCCCTATGACCCCGGGACTAGATTGGCCCGCCACCGTCATGTCCGACGACTATCGGATCGTCCCCACGACCACGGGCCAAAGTTGGCCAGCCGCCGACTTGTCCGACGACTATAGGGTCGTCCCCACGACCCCGGGACTAGGTTGGCTCGCCACCGATATGTCTGACGACTATAGGGTCGTCCCCACGACCCCGGGACTAGGTTGGCCGGCCGGCGACTTGTCCGACGACTATTGGGTCGTCCCCACGACCCCCCGACTAGGTGGCCTCGCCGCCGACATGTCCGACGACTATAGGGTCGTCCCCACGACCCCGGGCCAAAGTTGGACAGCCGCCGACTTGTCCGACGACTAAAGGGTCGTCCCCACGACCACGGGCCAAAGTTGGCCAGCCGCCGACTTGTCCGACGACTATAGGGTCGTTCCCACGGCCACGGGCCAAAGTTGGCCAGCCGCCGACATGTCCGGCGACTATAGGGTCGTCCCCACGACCCCGGGACTAGATTGGCCCGCCACCGTTATGTCCGACGACTATAGGGTCGTCCCCACGACCACGGCCTAAAGTTGGCCATCCGGCGACATGTCCGACGACTATAGGGTCGTCCCCACGACCCCGGGACTAGATTGGCCCGCCACCGTCTTGTCCGACGACTATAGGGTCGTCTTCACGACCACGGGCCAAAGTTGGCCAGCCGCCGACATTTCCGACGACTATAGGGTCGTCCTCACGACCACGGGCCAAATTTGGCCAGCTGCCGACTTGTCCGAACATTATAGGGTCGTCCCCACGACGCCGGAACTAGGTTGGCTCGCCGCCGACACTTCCGACGACTATAGGGTCGTCCCCACGACCACGGGCCAAAGTTGGCCAGCCGGCGACATTTCCGACGACTATAGGGTCGTCCCCACGGCCACGGGCCAAAGTTGGCCAGCCGCCGACATGTCCGGCGACTATAGGGTCGTCCCCACGACCCCGGGACTAGAGTGGCCCGCCACCGTCATGTCCGACGACTATAGGGTCG
Source organism: Andrena praecox (assembly GCA_963932275.1). Lineage (NCBI taxonomy): Eukaryota > Metazoa > Arthropoda > Insecta > Hymenoptera > Andrenidae > Andrena > Andrena praecox. The sequence continues at coordinate 888,671 of CAWVQO010000105.1, forward strand.
TCCCCACGACCCCCGGACTAGGTTGGCCGGCCGCCGACTTGTCCGACGACTATAGGGTCGTCCCCACGACCCCCCGACTAGGTGGGCTCGCCGCCGAAATGTCCGACGATTATAGGGTCGTCCCCACGACCCCGGGCCAAAGTTGGCAAGCCGCCGAAATGTCCGAAGACTGTAGGGTCGTCCCCACGACCCCGGGGCAAAGTTGGCCAGCCGCCGACATGTCCGACGACTATAGGGTCGTCCCCACGACCCCGAGACTAGATTGGCCCGCCACCGTCATGTCCGACGACAATAGGGTCGTCCCCACGACCTCGGGTCCAGGTTGGCCAGCCGCCGACATTTCCGACGACTATTTATTTATTTATTTATTTATTTATTTAATTAACGGGCGAACCCTTTAGTTTACACAATATTTCCAGACTAGTTCAGATATAATACAGATATAGCTTAACCTAATAAGAACATCAAAGAGAACTTATTTAGTAACAATAAGGCTATAGAGTCGTCCCCACGACACCGGTCCAAAGTTGGCCAGCCGCCGACATGTCCGACGACTATAGGGTCGTCCCCACGACCCCGGGACTAGATTGGCCCGCCACCGTCATTTCCGACGACAATAGGGTCGTCCCCACGACCCCGGGTCTAGGTTGGCCAGCCGCCGACATTTCCGACGACTATAGAGTCGTCCCCACGACACCGGGCCAAAGTTGGCCAGCCGCCGACATGTCCGACGACTATAGGGTCGTCCCCACGACCCCGGGACTAGATTGACCCGCCACCGTCATGTCCGACGGTTATAGGGTCGTCCCCACGACCGCGAGACTAGATTGGCCCGCCACCGTCATGTCCGACGACAATAGGGTCGTCCCCACGACCCCGGGTCCAGGTTGGCCAGCCGCCGACATTTCCGACGACTATAGAGTCGTCCCCACAACCACGGGCCAAAGTTGGCCAGCCGCCGATATGTCCGACGACTATAGGGTCGTCCCCACGACCCCGGGCCAAAGTTGGCCAGCTGCCGACATGTCCGACGACTATAGGGTCGTCCCCACGACCCCGGGACAAGGTTGGCCCGCCGCCGACTTGTCCGACGACTATAGGGTCGTACCCACCACCCCGGGACTAGGCTGACAAGCCGCCAACATGTCCGACGACTATAGGGTCGTCCCCACGACCCCGGGCCAAAGATGTCCAGCCGCCGTCTTGTCCGACGACTATAGGGTCGTCCCCACGACCCCGAGTCCAGGTTGGCCAGCCGCCGACATTTCCGACGACTATAGAGTCGTCCCCACGACCCCGGGCCAAAGTTGGCCAGCCGTCGACATGTCCGACGACTATAGGGTCGTCCCCACGACCCCGAGACTAGATTGGCCCGCCACCGTCATGTCCGACGACAGTAGGGTCGTCCCCACGACCCCGGGTCCAGGTTGGCCAGCCGCCGACATTTCGGACGACTATAGAGTCGTCCCCACGACACCGGGCCAAAGTTGGCCAGCCGCCGACATGTCCGACGACTACAGGGTCGTCCCCACGACCCCGGGACTAGATTGGCCCGCCACCGTCATGTCCGACGATTATAGGGTCGTCCCCACGACCCCGGGATTAGCTTGGCCCGCCGCCGAATTGTTCGACGACTATAGGGTCGTCCCCACGACCCCGGGACTAGATTGGCCCGCCACCGTCATGTCCGACGACAATAGGGTCGTCCCCACGACCCCGGGTCTAGGTTGGCCAGCCGCCGACTTGTCCGACGACTATAGGGTCGTACCCACGACCACGGGCCAAAGTTGGCCAGCCGCCGACATGTCCGAAGACTATAGGGTCGTCCCCACGACCCCGGGACTAGATTGGCCCGCCACCGTCATGTCCGACGATTATAGGGTCGTCCCCACGACCCCGGGATTAGCTTGGCCCGCCGCCGAATTGTTCGACGACTATAGGGTCGTCCCCACGACCCCGGGACTAGATTGGCCCGCCACCGTCATGTCCGACGACAATAGGGTCGTCCCCACGACCCCGGGTCCAGGTTGGCCAGCCGCCGACATTTCCGACGACTATAGAGTCGTCCCCACGACACCGGGCCAAAGTTGGCCAGCCGCCGGCATGTCCGACGACTATAGGGTCGTCCCCACGACCCCGGGACTAGGTTGGCCAGCCGCCGACATGTCCGACGACTATAGGGTCGTCCCGACGACCCCGGGACTAGATTGGCCCGCCACCGCCATGTCCAACGATTATAGGGTCGTCCCCACGACCCCGGGTCTAGGTTGCCCAGCTGCCGACATGTCCGACGACTATAGAGTCGTTCCCACGACCCCGCGCCAAAGTTGGACAGCCGCCGCATGTCCGACGACTATAGGGTCGTCCCCACGACTCCGGGCCAATGTTGGCCAATCGCCGACATGTCCGACGACTATAGGGTCGTCCCCACGACCTCGGGACTAGGTTGGCCAGCCGCCGACATGTCCGACGACTATAATGTCGTCCCCACGACCCCGGGCCAATGTTGGCCAATCGCCGACATGTCCGACGACTATAGGGTCGTCCCTACGACCCCGGGCCAAAGCTGGCCAGCCGCCGACATGTCCGACGACTATTGGATCGTCCCCACGACCACGGGCCAAAGTTGGCCAGCCGCCGACATGTCCGAAGACTATAGGGTCGTCCCCACGACCCCGGGACTAGATTGGCCAGCCACCGACATGTCCGACGACTATAGAGTCGTCCCCACGACACCGGGTCAAAGTTGGCCAGCCGCTGACATTTCCAACGACTATTGGGTCGTCCCCACGACCACGGGCCAATGTTGGCTAGCCGCCGACATGTCCGACGACTATAGGGTCGTCCCCACGACCACGGGCCAAAGTTGGCCAGCCGCCGACATGTCCGACGACTATTGGATCGTCCCCACGACCACGGGCCAAAGTTGGCCAGCCGCCGACATGTCCGACGACTATAGGGTCGTCCCCACGACCCCAGGACTAGATTGGTCCGCCACCGTCATGTCCGACGACTATAGGGTCGTCCCCACGACCCCGGGCCAAAGTTGGCAAGCCGCCGAAATGTCCGACGACTGTAGGGTCGTCCCCACGACCCCGGGACTAGATTGGCCCGCCACCGTCAAGTCCGACGACCTCGGGACTAGGTTGGTCAGCCGCCGACATGTCCGACGACTATAGGGTCGTCCCTACGACCCCGGGCCAAAGCTGGCCAGCCGCCGACATGTCCGACGACTATTGGATCGTCCCCACGACCCCGGGACTAGATTGGCCCGCCACCGTCATGTCCAACGATTATAGGGTCGTCCCCACGACCCCGGGACTAGATTGGCCCGCCACCGTCATGTCCGACGATTATAGGGTAGTCCCCACGACCCCGGGACAAGCTTGGCCCGCCGTCGACTTGTCCGACGACTATAGGGTCGTCCCCACGACCCCGGGACTAGATTAGCCCGCCACCGTCATGTCCGACGACAATAGGGTCGTCCCCACGACCCCGGGTCCAGGTTGGCCAGCCGCCGACATGTCCGACGACTATAGGGTCGTCCCCACGACCCCGGGCCAAAGTTGGCCAGCTGCCGACATGTCCGACGACTATAGGGTCGTCCCCACGACCCCGGGACAAGGTTGGCCCGCCGCCGACTTGTCCGACGACTATAGGGTCGTACCCACCACCCCGGGACTAGGCTGACAAGCCGCCAACATGTCCGACGACTATAGGGTCGTCCCCACGACCCCGGGCCAAAGATGTCCAGCCGCCGTCTTGTCCGACGACTATAGGGTCGTCCCCACGACCCCGAGTCCAGGTTGGCCAGCCGCCGACATTTCCGACGACTATAGAGTCGTCCCCACGACCCCGGGCCAAAGTTGGCCAGCCGTCGACATGTCCGACGACTATAGGGTCGTCCCCACGACCCCGAGACTAGATTGGCCCGCCACCGTCATGTCCGACGACAGTAGGGTCGTCCCTACGACCCCGGGTCCAGGTTGGCCAGCCGCCGACATTTCGGACGACTATAGAGTCGTCCCCACGACACCGGGCCAAAGTTGGCCAGCCGCCGACATGTCCGACGACTACAGGGTCGTCCCCACGACCCCGGGACTAGATTGGCCCGCCACCGTCATGTCCGACGATTATAGGGTCGTCCCCACGACCCCGGGATTAGCTTGGCCCGCCGCCGAATTGTTCGACGACTATAGGGTCGTCCCCACGACCCCGGGACTAGATTGGCCCGCCACCGTCATGTCCGACGACAATAGGGTCGTCCCCACGACCCCGGGTCTAGGTTGGCCAGCCGCCGACTTGTCCGACGACTATAGGGTCGTACCCACGACCACGGGCCAAAGTTGGCCAGCCGCCGACATGTCCGAAGACTATAGGGTCGTCCCCACGACCCCGGGACTAGATTGGCCCGCCACCGTCATGTCCGACGATTATAGGGTCGTCCCCACGACCCCGGGATTAGCTTGGCCCGCCGCCGAATTGTTCGACGACTATAGGGTCGTCCCCACGACCCCGGGACTAGATTGGCCCGCCACCGTCATGTCCGACGACAATAGGGTCGTCCCCACGACCCCGGGTCCAGGTTGGCCAGCCGCCGACATTTCCGACGACTATAGAGTCGTCCCCACGACACCGGGCCAAAGTTGGCCAGCCGCCGGCATGTCCGACGACTATAGGGTCGTCCCCACGACCCCGGGACTAGGTTGGCCAGCCGCCGACATGTCCGACGACTATAGGGTCGTCCCGACGACCCCGGGACTAGATTGGCCCGCCACCGCCATGTCCAACGATTATAGGGTCGTCCCCACGACCCCGGGTCTAGGTTGCCCAGCTGCCGACATGTCCGACGACTATAGAGTCGTTCCCACGACCCCGCGCCAAAGTTGGACAGCCGCCGCATGTCCGACGACTATAGGGTCGTCCCCACGACTCCGGGCCAATGTTGGCCAATCGCCGACATGTCCGACGACTATAGGGTCGTCCCCACGACCTCGGGACTAGGTTGGCCAGCCGCCGACATGTCCGACTTCTATAAAGTCGTCCCCACGACCCCGGGCCAATGTTGGCCAATCGCCGACATGTCCGACGACTATAGGGTCGTCCCTACGACCCCGGGCCAAAGCTGGCCAGCCGCCGACATGTCCGACGACTATTGGATCGTCCCCACGACCACGGGCCAAAGTTGGCCAGCCGCCGACATGTCCGACGACTATAGGGTCGTCCCCACGACCCCGGGACTAGATTGGCCAGCCACCGACATGTCCGACGACTATAGAGTCGTCCCCACGACACCGGGTCAAAGTTGGCCAGCCGCTGACATTTCCAACGACTATTGGGTCGTCCCCACGACCACGGGCCAATGTTGGCTAGCCGCCGACATGTCCGACGACTATAGGGTCGTCCCCACGACCACGGGCCAAAGTTGGCCAGCCGCCGACATGTCCGACGACTATTGGATCGTCCCCACGACCACGGGCCAAAGTTGGCCAGCCGCCGACATGTCCGACGACTATAGGGTCGTCCCCACGACCCCAGGACTAGATTGGTCCGCCACCGTCATGTCCGACGACTATAGGGTCGTCCCCACGACCCCGGGCCAAAGTTGGCAAGCCGCCGAAATGTCCGACGACTGTAGGGTCGTCCCCACGACCCCGGGACTAGATTGGCCCGCCACCGTCAAGTCGGACGACCTCGGGACTAGGTTGGCCAGCCGCCGACATGTCCGACGACTATAGGGTCGCCCCCACGACCTCGGGCCAATTTTGGCCAGCCGCCGACATGTCCGACGACTATAGGGTCGTCCCCACGACCCCGGGCCAAAGTTGGCAAGCCGCCGAAATGTCCGACGACTGTAGGGTCGTCCCCACGACCCCGGGAATAGATTGGCCGGCCACCGTCAAGTCCGACGACTATAGGGTCGTCCCCACGACCTTGGGACTAGATTGGCCCGCCACCGTCAAGTCCGTCGACTATAGGGTCGTCCCCACGACCCCGGGCCAAAGTTGGCAAGCCGCCGAAATGTCCGGCGACTGTAGGGTCGTCCCCACAACCCCGGGACTAGATTGGCCCGCCACCGTCAAGTCCGACGACTATAGGGTCGTCCCCACGACCCCGGGCCAAAGTTGGCAAGCCGCCGAAATGTCCGACGACTGTAGGGTCGTCCCCACGACCCCCGGACTAGATTGGCCCGCCACCGTCATGTCCAACGACTATCGGATCGTCCCCACGACCACGGGCCAAAGTTGGCCAGCCGCCGACATGTACGACGACTATTGGGTCGTCCCCACGACACCGGGCCAAAGTTGGCCAGCCGCTGACATGTCCACCGACTATAGGGTCGTCCCCACGCCCACGGGCCAAAGTTGACCAGCCGCCGACATGTCCGACGACTATTGGATCGTCCCCACGACCCCGGGCCAAAGTTGGCAAGCCGCCGAAATGTCCGACGACTGTAGGGTCGTCCCCACGACCCCCGGACTAGATTGGCCCGACACCGTCAAGTCCGACGACTATAGGGTCGTCCCCACGACCTCGGGACTAGGTTGGCCAGCCGCCGACATGTCCGACGACTATAATGTCGTCCCCACGACCCCGGGCCAATGTTGGCAAATCGCCGACATGTCCGACGACTATAGGGTCGTCCCTACGACCCCGGGCCAAAGCTGGCCAGCCGCCGACATGTCCGACGACTATTGGATCGTCCCCACGACCCCGGGACTAGATTGGCCCGCCACCGTCATGTCCAACGATTATAGGGTCGTCCCCACGACCCCGGGACTAGATTGGCCCGCCACCGTCATGTCCGACGATTATAGGGTCGTCCCCACGACCCCGGGACAAGCTTGGCCCGCCGTCGACTTGTCCGACGACTATAGGGTCGTCCCCACGACCCCGGGTCAAAGTTGGCCAGCCGCTGACATTTCCAACGACTATTGGGTCGTCCCCACGACCACGGGCCAATGTTGGCTAGCCGCCGACATGTCCGACGACTATAGGGTCGTCCCCACGACCACGGGCCAAAGTTGGCCAGCCGCCGACATGTCCGACGACTATTGGATCGTCCCCACGACCACGGGCCAAAGTTGGCCAGCCGCCGACATGTCCGACGACTATAGGGTCGTCCCCACGACCCCAGGACTAGATTGGTCCGCCACCGTCATGTCCGACGACTATAGGGTCGTCCCCACGACCCCGGGCCAAAGTTGGCAAGCCGCCGAAATGTCCGACGACTGTAGGGTCGTCCCCACGACCCCGGGACTAGATTGGCCCGCCACCGTCAAGTCCGACGACCTCGGGACTAGGTTGGCCAGCCGCCGACATGTCCGACGACTATAGGGTCGCCCCCACGACCTCGGGCCAATTTTGGCCAGCCGCCGACATGTCCGACGACTATAGGGTCGTCCCCACGACCCCGGGCCAAAGTTGGCAAGCCGCCGAAATGTCCGACGACTGTAGGGTCGTCTCCACGACCCCGGGAATAGATTGGCCGGCCACCGTCAAGTCCGACGACTATAGGGTCGTCCCCACGACCTTGGGACTAGATTGGCCCGCCACCGTCAAGTCCGACGACAATAGGGTCGTCCCCACGACCCCGGGCCAAAGTTGGCAAGCCGCCGAAATGTCCGGCGACTGTAGGGTCGTCCCCACAACCCCGGGACTAGATTGGCCCGCCACCGTCAAGTCCGACGACTATAGGGTCGTCCCCACGACCCCGGGCCAAAGTTGGCAAGCCGCCGAAATGTCCGACGACTGTAGGGTCGTCCCCACGACCCCCGGACTAGATTGGCCCGCCACCGTCATGTCCAACGACTATCGGATCGTCCCCACGACCACGGGCCAAAGTTGGCCAGCCGCCGACATGTCCGACGACTATTGGGTCGTCCCCACGACACCGGGCCAAAGTTGGCCAGCCGCTGACATGTCCACCGACTATAGGGTCGTCCCCACGCCCACGGGCCAAAGTTGACCAGCCGCCGACATGTCCGACGACTATTGGATCGTCCCCACGACCCCGGGCCAAAGTTGGCAAGCCGCCGAAATGTCCGACGACTGTAGGGTCGTCCCCACGACCCCCGGACTAGATTGGCCCGACACCGTCAAGTCCGACGACTATAGGGTCGTCCCCACGACCTCGGGACTAGGTTGGCCAGCCGCCGACATGTCCGACGACTATAATGTCGTCCCCACGACCCCGGGCCAATGTTGGCAAATCGCCGACATGTCCGACGACTATAGGGTCGTCCCTACGACCCCGGGCCAAAGCTGGCCAGCCGCCGACATGTCCGACGACTATTGGATCGTCCCCACGACCCCGGGACTAGATTGGCCCGCCACCGTCATGTCCAACGATTATAGGGTCGTCCCCACGACCCCGGGACTAGATTGGCCCGCCACCGTCATGTCCGACGATTATAGGGTCGTCCCCACGACCCCGGGACAAGCTTGGCCCGCCGTCGACTTGTCCGACGACTATAGGGTCGTCCCCACGACCCCGGGACTAGATTGGCCCGCCACCGTCATGTCCGAAGACTATAGGGTCGTCCCCACGACCCCGGGACTAGATTGGCCAGCCACCGACATGTCCGACGACTATAGAGTCGTCCCCACGACACCGGGTCAAAGTTGGCCAGCCGCTGACATTTCCAACGACTATTGGGTCGTCCCCACGACCACGGGCCAATGTTGGCTAGCCGCCGACATGTCCGACGACTATAGGGTCGTCCCCACGACCACGGGCCAAAGTTGGCCAGCCGCCGACATGTCCGACGACTATTGGATCGTCCCCACGACCACGGGCCAAAGTTGGCCAGCCGCCGACATGTCCGACGACTATAGGGTCGTCCCCACGACCCCAGGACTAGATTGGTCCGCCACCGTCATGTCCGACGACTATAGGGTCGTCCCCACGACCCCGGGCCAAAGTTGGCAAGCCGCCGAAATGTCCGACGACTGTAGGGTCGTCCCCACGACCCCGGGACTAGATTGGCCCGCCACCGTCAAGTCCGACGACCTCGGGACTAGGTTGGCCAGCCGCCGACATGTCCGACGACTATAGGGTCGCCCCCACGACCTCGGGCCAATTTTGGCCAGCCGCCGACATGTCCGACGACTATAGGGTCGTCCCCACGACCCCGGGACAAGGTTGGCCCGCCGCCGACTTGTCCGACGACTATAGGGTCGTACCCACGACCCTGGGACTAGGCTGACAAGCCGCCAACATGTCCGACGACTATAGGGTCGTCCCCACGACCCCGGGTCCAGGTTGGCCAGCCGCCGACATTTCCGACGACTATAGAGTCGTCCCCACGACACCGGGCCAAAGTTGGCCAGCCGCCGACATGTCCGACGACTATAGGGTCGTCCCCACGACCCCGGGACAAGGTTGGCCCGCCGCCGACTTGTCCGACGACTATAGGGTCGTACCCACGACCCTGGGACTAGGCTGACAAGCCGCCAACATGTCCGACGACTATAGGGTCGTCCCCACGACCCCGGGACTAGATTGGCCCGCCACCGTCATGTCCAACGACTATAGGGTCGTGCCCACAACCACGGGCCAAAGTTGGCCAGCCGCCGACATGTCCGACGACTATAGGGTCGTCCCCACGACCCCGGGCCAAAGTTGGCCAGCTGCCGACATGTCCGACGACTATAGGGTCGTCCCCACGACCCCGGGACAAGGTTGGCCCGCCGCCGACTTGTCCGACGACTATAGGGTCGTACCCACCACCCCGGGACTAGGCTGACAAGCCGCCAACATGTCCGACGACTATAGGGTCGTCCCCACGACCCCGGGCCAAAGATGTCCAGCCGCCGTCTTGTCCGACGACTATAGGGTCGTCCCCACGACCCTGAGTCCAGGTTGGCCAGCCGCCGACATTTCCGACGACTATAGAGTCGTCCCCACGACCGCGGGCCAAAGTTGGCCAGACGCCGACATGTCCGACGACTATAGGGTCGTCCCCACGACCCCGAGACTAGATTGGCCCGCCACCGTCATGTCCGACGACAATAGGGTCGTCCCCACGACCCCGGGTCCAGGTTGGCCAGCCGCCGACATTTCCGACGACTATAGAGTCGTCCCCACGACCGCGGGCCAAAGTTGGCCAGACGCCGACATGTCCGACGACTATAGGGTCGTCCCCACGACCCCGAGACTAGATTGGCCCGCCACCGTCATGTCCGACGACAATAGGGTCGTCCCCACGACCCCGGGTCCAGGTTGGCCAGCCGCCGACTTGTCCGACGACTATAGGGTCGTACCCACGACCCCGGGACTAGATTGGTCCGCCACCGTCATGTCCGACGACTATAGGGTCGTCCCCACGACCCCGGGCCAAAGTTGGCCAGCCGCCGACATGTCCGACGACTATAGGGTCGTCCCCACGACCCCGAGACTAGATTGGCCCGCCACCTTCATGTCCGACGACAATAGGGTCGTCCCCACGACCCCGGGTCTAGGTTGTGCAGCTGCCGACATGTCCGACGACTATAGAGTCGTCCCCATGACACCGCGCCAAAGTTGGACAGCCGCCGACATGTCCGACTACTATAGGGTCGTCCCCACGACCTCGGGTCTAGAATGGCCCGCTACCGTCATGTCCGAAGACTATAGGGTCGTCCCCACGACCTCGGGACTAGATTGGCCCGCTACCGTCAAGTCCGACGACTATAGGGTCGTCCCACGACCCCAGGCCAAAGTTGGCAAGCTGCCGAAATGTCCGACGACTGTAGGGTCGTCCCCACGTCCCCGGGACTAGATTGGCCCGCCACCGTCAAGTCCGACGACTATAGGGTCGTCCCCACGACCCCGGGTCCAGGTTGGCCAGCCGCCGACATTTCCGACGACTATAGAGTCGTCCCCACGACACCGGGCCAAAGTTGGCCAGCCGCCGACATGTCCGACGACTATAGGGTCGTCCCCACGACCCCGGGACTAGATTGACCCGCCACCGTCATGTCCGACGGTTATAGGGTCGTCCCCACGACCGCGAGACTAGATTGGCCCGCCACCGTCATGTCCGACGACAATAGGGTCGTCCCCACGACCCCGGGTCCAGGTTGGCCAGCCGCCGACATTTCCGACGACTATAGAGTCGTCCCCACGACACCGGGCCAAAGTTGGCCAGCCGCCGACATGTCCGACGACTATAGGGTCGTCCCCACGACCCCGGGACAAGGTTGGCCCGCCGCCGACTTGTCCGACGACTATAGGGTCGTACCCACGACCCTGGGACTAGGCTGACAAGCCGCCAACATGTCCGACGACTATAGGGTCGTCCCCACGACCCCGAGTCCAGGTTGGCCAGCCGCCGACATTTCCGACGACTATAGAGTCGTCCCCACGACACCGGTCCAAAGTTGGCCAGCCGCCGACAGGTCCGACGACTATAGGGTCGTCCCCACGAACCCGGGACTAGATTGGCCCGCCACCGTCATGTCCGACGACAATAGGGTCGTCCCCACGACCCCGGGTCTAGGTTGGCCAGCCGCCGACATGTCCCACGACAATCGGATCGTCCCCACGACCACGGGCCAAAGTTGGCCAGCCGCCGACATGTCCGACGACAATCGGATCGTCCCCACGACCACGCGCCAAAGTTGGCCAGCCGCCGACATGTCCGACGACTATAGGGTCGTCCCCACGACCCCGAGACTAGATTGGCCCGCCACCGTCATGTCCGACGACAATAGGGTCGTCCCCACGACCCCGGGTCCAGGTTGTCCAGCCGCCGACATTTCCGACGACTATAGAGTCGTCCCCACGACACCGGGCCAAAGGTGGCCAGCCGCCGACATGTCCGACGACTATAGGGTCGTCCCCACGACCCCGGGACTAGATTGGCCCGCCACCGTCATTTCCGACGATTATAGGGTCGTCCGCACGACCGCGAGACTAGATTGGCCCGCCACCGTCATGTCCGACGACAATAGGGTCGTCCCCACGACCCCGGGTCCAGGTTGGCCAGCCGCCGACATTTCCGACGACTATAGAGTCGTCCCCACGACACCGGGCCAAATTTGGCCAGCCGCCGACATGTCCGACGACTATAGGGTCGTCCCCACGACCCCGGGACTAGATTGGCCCGCCACCGTCATGTCCGACGATTATAGGGTCGTCCCCACGACCCCGGGACTAGATTGGCCCGCCACCGTCATGTCCGACGACAATAGGGTCGTCCCCACGACCCCGGGACTAGATTGGCCCGCTACCGTCATGTCCGAAGACTATAGGGTCGTCCCCACGACCACGGGACTAGATTGGCCCGCCACCGCCATGTCCGACGACAATAGGGTCGTCCCCACGACCCCGGGTCTAGGTTGGCCAGCCGCCGACTTGTCCGACGACTATAGGGTCGTCCCCACGACCCCGGGACTAGATTGGCCCGCCACCGTCATGTCCAACGACTATAGGGTCGTCCCCACAACCACGGGCCAAAGTTGGCCAGCCGCCGACATGTCCGACGACTATAGGGTCGTCCCCACGACCCCGGGTCTAGGTTGTCCAGCCGCCGACTTGTCCGACGACTATAGGGTCGTACCCACGACCCCGAGACTAGATTGGTCCGCCACCGTCATGTCCGACGACTATAGGGTCGTCCCCACGACCCCGGGCCAAAGTTGGCCAGCCGCCGACATGTCCGACGACTATAGGGTCGTCCCCACGACCCCGAGACTAGATTGGCCCGCCACCTTCATGTCCGACGACAATAGGGTCGTCCCCACGACCCCGGGTCTAGGTTGCCCAGCTGCCGACATGTCCGACTATAGAGTCGTCCCCACGACACCGCGCCAAAGTTGGACAGCCGCCGACATGTCCGACTACTATAGGGTCGTCCCCACGACCTCGGGTCTAGAATGGCCCGCTACCGTCATGTCCGAAGACTATAGGGTCGTCCCCACGACCTCGGGACTAGATTGGCCCGCTACCGACAAGTCCGACGACTATAGAGTCGTCCCCACGACACCGGGCCAAAGTTGGCCAGCCGCCGACATGTCCGACGACTATAGGGTCGTCCCCACGACCCCGGGACTAGATTGACCCGCCACCGTCATGTCCGACGGTTATAGGGTCGTCCCCACGACCCCGGGTCCAGGTTGGCCAGCCGCCGACATTTCCGACGACTATAGAGTCGTCCCCACGACACCGGGCCAAAGTTGGCCAGCCGCCGACATGTCCGACGACTATAGGGTCGTCCCCACGACCCCGGGACAAGGTTGGCCCGCCGCCGACTTGTCCGACGACTACAGGGTCGTACCCACGACCCTGGGACTAGGCTGACAAGCCGCCAACATGTCCGACGACTATAGGGTCGTCCCCACGACCCCGGGACTAGATTGGCCCGCCACCGTCATGTCCAACGACTATAGGGTCGTGCCCACAACCACGGGCCAAAGTTGGCCAGCCGCCGACATGTCCGACGACTATAGGGTCGTCCCCACGACCCCGGGCCAAAGTTGGCCAGCTGCCGACATGTCCGACGACTATAGGGTCGTCCCCACGACCACGGGCCAAAGTTGGCATGCCGCCGAAATGTCCGACGACTATAGGGTCGTCCCCACGACCCCGGGCCAAAGATGGCAAGCCGCCGAAATGTCCGAAGACTGTAGGGTCGTCCCCACGACACCGGGCCAAAGTTGGCCAGCCGCCGACATGTCCGACGACTATAGGGTCGTCCCCACGACCCCGGGCCAAAGATGTCCAGCCGCCGTCTTGTCCGACGACTATAGGGTCGTCCCCACGACCCCGAGTCCAGGTTGGCCAGCCGCCGACATTTCCGACGACTATAGAGTCGTCCCCACGACCGCGGGCCAAAGTTGGCCAGACGCCGACATGTCCGACGACTATAGGGTCGTCCCCACGACCCCGAGACTAGTTTGGCCCGCCACCGTCATGTCCGACGACAATAGGGTCGTCCCCACGACCCCGGGTCCAGGATGGCCAGCCGCCGACATTTCCGACGACTATAGAGTCGTCCCCACGACACCGGGCCAAAGTTGGCCAGCCGCCGACATGTCCGACGACTATAGGGTCGTCCCCACGACCCCGAGACTAGATTGGCCCGCCACCTTCATGTCCGACGACAATAGGGTCGTCCCCACGACCCCGGGTCTAGGTTGTGCAGCTGCCGACATGTCCGACGACTATAGAGTCGTCCCCATGACACCGCGCCAAAGTTGGACAGCCGCCGACATGTCCGACTACTATAGGGTCGTCCCCACGACCTCGGGTCTAGAATGGCCCGCCACCGTCATGTCCAACGACTATAGGGTCGTCCCCACGACCACGGGCCAAAGTTGGCATGCCGCCGAAATGTCCGACGACTATAGGGTCGTCCCCACGACCCCGGGCCAAAGTTGGCAAGCAGCCGAAATGTCCGACGACTATAGGGTCGTCCCCACGACCCCGGGACTAAATTGGCCCGCCACCGTCAAGTCCGACGGCTATAGGGTCGTCCCCACGACCCCGGGCCAAAGTTGGCCAGCCGCCGACATGTCCGACGACTATAGGGTCGTCCCCACGACCCCGAGACTAGATTGGTCCGCCACCGTCATGTCCGACGACAATAGGGTCGTCCCCACGACCCCGGGTCCAGGTTGGCCAGCCGCCGACATTTCCGACGACTATAGAGTCGTCCCCACGACACCGGGCCAAAGTTGGCCCGCCGCCGACATGTCCGACGACTATAGGGTCGTACCCACGACCCTGTGACTAGGCTGACAAGCCGCCAACATGTCCGACGACTATAGGGTCGTCTCCACGACCCCGGGCTAAAGATGTCCAGCCGCCGTCTTGTCCGACGAATATAGGGTCGTACCCACGACCCCGGGACTAGGCTGACAAGCCACCGTCATGTCCAACGACTATAGGGTCGTCCCCACAACCACGGGCCAAAGTTGGCCAGCCGCCGACATGTCCGACGACTATAGGGTCGTCCCCACGACCCCGGGCCAATGTTGGCCAATCGCCGACATGTCCAACGACTATAGGGTCGTCCCTACGACCCCGGGACTAGATTAGCCCGCCACCGTCATGTCCAACAACTATAGGGTCGTCCCCACGACCACGGGCCAAAGTTGGCATGCCGCCGAAATGTCCGACGACTATAGAGTCGTCCCCACGACCCCGGGCCAATGTTGGCCCGCCACCGTCATGTCCGACGACAATAGGGTCGTCCCCACGACCCCGAGACTAGATTGGCCCGCCACCGTCATGTCCAACGACTATAGGGTCGTCCCCACAACCACGGGCCAAAGTTGGCCAGCCGCCGACATGTCCGACGACTATTGGATCGTCCCCACGACCGCGGACCAATGTTGGCCAGCCGCTGACATGTCCGACGACTATAGGGTCGTCCCCACGACCCCGGGACTAGATTGGTCCGCCACCGTCATGTCCGACGACTATAGGGTCGTCCCCACGACCCCGGGCCAAAGTTGGCCAGCCGCCGACATGTCCGACGACTATAGGGTCGTCCCCACGACCCCGAGACTAGATTGGCCCGCCACCGTCATGTCCGACGACAATAGGGTCGTCCCCACGACCCCGGGTCCAGTATGGCCAGCCGCCGACATTTCCGACGACTATAGAGTCGTCCCCACGACACCGGGCCAAATTTGGCCAGCCGCCGACATGTCCGACGACTATAGGGTCGTCCCCACGACCCCGGGACTAGATTGGCCCGCCACCGTCATGTCCGACGATTATAGGGTCGTCCCCACGACCCCGGGACTAGATTGGCCCGCCACCGTCATGTCCGACGACAATAGGGTCGTCCCCACGACCCCGGGACTAGATTGGCCCGCTACCGTCATGTCCGAAGACTATAGGGTCGTCCCCACGACCACGGGACTAGATTGGCCCGCCACCGCCATGTCCGACGACAATAGGGTCGTCCCCACGACCCCGGGTCTAGGTTGGCCAGCCGCCGACTTGTCCGACGACTATAGGGTCGTCCCCACGACCCCGGGACTAGATTGGCCCGCCACCGCCATGTCCAACGACTATAGGGTCGTCCCCACAACCACGGGCCAAAGTTGGCCAGCCGCCGACATGTCCGACGACTATAGGGTCGTCCCCACGACCCCGGGTCTAGGTTGTCCAGCCGCCGACTTGTCCGACGACTATAGGGTCGTACCCACGACCCCGAGACTAGATTGGTCCGCCACCGTCATGTCCGACGACTATAGGGTCGTCCCCACGACCCCGGGCCAAAGTTGGCCAGCCGCCGACATGTCCGACGACTATAGGGTCGTCCCCACGACCCCGAGACTAGATTGGCCCGCCACCTTCATGTCCGACGACAATAGGGTCGTCCCCACGACCCCGGGTCTAGGTTGCCCAGCTGCCGACATGTCCGACTATAGAGTCGTCCCCACGACACCGCGCCAAAGTTGGACAGCCGCCGACATGTCCGACTACTATAGGGTCGTCCCCACGACCTCGGGTCTAGAATGGCCCGCTACCGTCATGTCCGAAGACTATAGGGTCGTCCCCACGACCTCGGGACTAGATTGGCCCGCTACCGACAAGTCCGACGACTATAGAGTCGTCCCCACGACACCGGGCCAAAGTTGGCCAGCCGCCGACATGTCCGACGACTATAGGGTCGTCCCCACGACCCCGGGACTAGATTGACCCGCCACCGTCATGTCCGACGGTTATAGGGTCGTCCCCACGACCCCGGGTCCAGGTTGGCCAGCCGCCGACATTTCCGACGACTATAGAGTCGTCCCCACGACACCGGGCCAAAGTTGGCCAGCCGCCGACATGTCCGACGACTATAGGGTCGTCCCCACGACCCCGGGACAAGGTTGGCCCGCCGCCGACTTGTCCGACGACTATAGGGTCGTACCCACGACCCTGGGACTAGGCTGACAAGCCGCCAACATGTCCGACGACTATAGGGTCGTCCCCACCACCCCGGGACTAGATTGGCCCGCCACCGTCATGTCCAACGACTATAGGGTCGTGCCCACAACCACGGGCCAAAGTTGGCCAGCCGCCGACATGTCCGACGACTATAGGGTCGTCCCCACGACCCCGGGCCAAAGTTGGCCAGCTGCCGACATGTCCGACGACTATAGGGTCGTCCCCACGACCACGGGCCAAAGTTGGCATGCCGCCGAAATGTCCGACGACTATAGGGTCGTCCCCACGACCCCGGGCCAAAGATGGCAAGCCGCCGAAATGTCCGAAGACTGTAGGGTCGTCCCCACGACACCGGGCCAAAGTTGGCCAGCCGCCGTCATGTCCGACGACTATAGGGTCGTCCCCACGACCCCGGGCCAAAGATGTCCAGCCGCCGTCTTGTCCGACGACTATAGGGTCGTCCCCACGACCCCGAGTCCAGGTTGGCCAGCCGCCGACATTTCCGACGACTATAGAGTCGTCCCCACGACCGCGGGCCAAAGTTGGCCAGACGCCGACATGTCCGACGACTATAGGGTCGTCCCCACGACCCCGAGACTAGTTTGGCCCGCCACCGTCATGTCCGACGACAATAGGGTCGTCCCCACGACCCCGGGTCCAGGATGGCCAGCCGCCGACATTTCCGACGACTATAGAGTCGTCCCCACGACACCGGGCCAAAGTTGGCCAGCCGCCGACATGTCCGACGACTATAGGGTCGTCCCCACGACCCCGAGACTAGATTGGCCCGCCACCTTCATGTCCGACGACAATAGGGTCGTCCCCACGACCCCGGGTCTAGGTTGTGCAGCTGCCGACATGTCCGACGACTATAGAGTCGTCCCCATGACACCGCGCCAAAGTTGGACAGCCGCCGACATGTCCGACTACTATAGGGTCGTCCCCACGACCTCGGGTCTAGAATGGCCCGCTACCGTCATGTCCGAAGACTATAGGGTCGTCCCCACGACCTCGGGACTAGATTGGCCCGCTACCGTCAAGTCCGACGACTATAGGGTCGTCCCACGACCCCGGGCCAAAGTTGGCAAGCCGCCGAAATGTCCGACGACTGTAGGGTCGTCCCCACGACCCCGGGACTAGATTGGCCCGCCACCGTCAAGTCCGACGACTATAGGGTCGTCCCCACGACCCCGGGTCCAGGTTGGCCAGCCGCCGACATTTCCGACGACTGTAGAGTCGTCCCCACGACACCGGGCCAAAGTTGGCCAGCCGCCGACATGTCCGACGACTATAGGGTCGTCGCCACGACCCCGGGACTAGATTGACCCGCCACCGTCATGTCCGACGGTTATAGGGTCGTCCCCACGACCGCGAGACTAGATTAGCCCGCCACCGTCATGTCCGACGACAATAGGGTCGTCCCCACGACCCCGGGTCCAGGTTGGCCAGCCGCCGACATTTCCGACGACTATAGAGTCGTCCCCACAACCACGGGCCAAAGTTGGCCAGCCGCCGACATGTCCGACGACTATAGGGTCGTCCCCACGACCCCGGGCCAAAGTTGGCCAGTTGCCGACATGTCCGACGACTATAGGGTCGTCCCCACGACCCCGGGACAAGGTTGGCCCGCCGCCGACTTGTCCGACGACTATAGGGTCGTACCCACCACCCCGGGACTAGGCTGACAAGCCGCCAACATGTCCGACGACTATAGGGTCGTCCCCACGACCCCGGGCCAAAGATGTCCAGCCGCCGTCTTGTCCGACGACTATAGGGTCGTCCCCACGACCCCGAGTCCAGGTTGGCCAGCCGCCGACATTTCCGACGACTATAGAGTCGTCCCCACGACCCCGGGCCAAAGTTGGCCAGCCGTCGACATGTCCGACGACTATAGGGTCGTCCCCACGACCCCGAGACTAGATTGGCCCGCCACCGTCATGTCCGACGACAGTAGGGTCGTCCCCACGACCCCGGGTCCAGGTTGGCCAGCCGCCGACATTTCGGACGACTATAGAGTCGTCCCCACGACACCGGGCCAAAGTTGGCCAGCCGCCGACATGTCCGACGACTACAGGGTCGTCCCCACGACCCCGGGACTAGATTGGCCCGCCACCGTCATGTCCGACGATTATAGGGTCGTCCCCACGACCCCGGGATTAGCTTGGCCCGCCGCCGAATTGTTCGACGACTATAGGGTCGTCCCCACGACCCCGGGACTAGATTGGCCCGCCACCGTCATGTCCGACGACAATAGGGTCGTCCCCACGACCCCGGGTCTAGGTTGGCCAGCCGCCGACTTGTCCGACGCCTATAGGGTCGTACCCACGACCCCGGGACTAGGCTGACAAGCCGCCAGCATGTCCGACGACAATTGGGTCGTCCCCACGACCCCGGGCCAAAGTTGGCCAGCCGCCGACATGTCCGACGACTATAGGGTCGTCCCCACGACCCCGAGACTAGATTGGCCCGCCACCGTCATGTCCGACGACAATAGGGTCGTCCCCACGACCCCGGGTCCAGGTTGGCCAGCCGCCGACATTTCCGACGACTATAGAGTCGTCCCCACGACACCGGGTCAAAGTTGGCCAGCCGCTGACATTTCCAACGACTATTGGGTCGTCCCCACGACCACGGGCCAAAGTTGGCCAGCCGCCGACATGTCCGAAGACTATAGGGTCGTCCCCACGACCCCGGGACTAGATTGGCCAGCCACCGACATGTCCGACGACTATAGAGTCGTCCCCACGACACCGGGTCAAAGTTGGCCAGCCGCTGACATTTCCAACGACTATTGGGTCGTCCCCACGACCACGGGCCAATGTTGGCTAGCCGCCGACATGTCCGACGACTATAGGGTCGTCCCCACGACCACGGGCCAAAGTTGGCCAGCCGCCGACATGTCCGACGACTATTGGATCGTCCCCACGACCACGGGCCAAAGTTGGCCAGCCGCCGACATGTCCGACGACTGTAGGGTCGTCCCCACGACCCCCGGACTAGATTGGCCCGCCACCGTCATGTCCAACGACTATCGGATCGTCCCCACGACCACGGGCCAAAGTTGGCCAGCCGCCGACATGTCCGACGACTATTGGGTCGTCCCCACGACACCGGGCCAAAGTTGGCCAGCCGCTGACATGTCCAACGACTATAGGGTCGTCCCTACGACCCCGGGACTAGATTAGCCCGCCACCGTCATGTCCAACAACTATAGGGTCGTCCCCACGACCACAGGCCAAAGTTGGCATGCCGCGGAAATGTCCGACGACTATAGGGTCGTCCCCACGACCACGGGCCAAAGTTGGCCAGCCGCCGACATGTCCGACGACTATTGGATCGTCCCCACGACCACGGGCCAAAGTTGGCCAGCCGCCGACATGTCCGACGACTATAGGGTCGTCCCCACGACCCCAGGACTAGATTGGTCCGCCACCGTCATGTCCGACGACTATAGGGTCGTCCCCACGACCCCGGGCCAATGTTGGCAAGCCGCCGAAATGTCCGACGACTGTAGGGTCGTCCCCACGACCCCGGGACTAGATTGGCCCGCCACCGTCAAGTCCGACGACCTCGGGACTAGGTTGGCCAGCCGCCGACATGTCCGAGGACTATAGGGTCGCCCCCACGCCCACGGGCCAAAGTTGACCAGCCGCCGACATGTCCGACGACTATTGGATCGTCCCCACGACCCCGGGCCAAAGTTGGCA
Source organism: Andrena praecox (assembly GCA_963932275.1). Lineage (NCBI taxonomy): Eukaryota > Metazoa > Arthropoda > Insecta > Hymenoptera > Andrenidae > Andrena > Andrena praecox. The sequence continues at coordinate 909,254 of CAWVQO010000105.1, forward strand.
AGCCGCCGAAATGTCCGACGACTGTAGGGTCGTCCCCACGACCCCCGGACTAGATTGGCCCGCCACCGACATGTCCGACGACTATAGGGTCGTCCCCACGACCCCAGGACTAGATTGGTCCGCCACCGTCATGTCCGACGACTATAGGGTCGTCCCCACGACCCCGGGCCAATGTTGGCAAGCCGCCGAAATGTCCGACGACTGTAGGGTCGTCCCCACGACCCCGGGACTAGATTGGCCCGCCACCGTCAAGTCCGACGACCTCGGGACTAGGTTGGCCAGCCGCCGACATGTCCGACGACTATAGGGTCGCCCCCACGACCTCGGGCCAATTTTGGCCAGCCGCCGACATGTCCGACGACTATAGGGTCGTCCCCACGACCCCGGGCCAAAGTTGGCAAGCCGCCGAAATGTCCGACGACTGTAGGGTCGTCCCCACGACCCCGGGAATAGATTGGCCGGCCACCGTCAAGTCCGACGACTATAGGGTCGTCCCCACGACCTCGGGACTAGATTGGCCCGCCACCGTCAAGTCCGACGACTATAGGGTCGTCCCCACGACCCCGGGCCAAAGTTGGCAAGCCGCCGAAATGTCCGGCGACTGTAGGGTCATCCCCACAACCCCGGGACTAGATTGGCCCGCCACCGTCAAGTCCGACGACTATAGGGTCGTCCCCACGACCCCGGGCCAAAGTTGGCAAGCCGCCGAAATGTCCGACGACTGTAGGGTCGTCCCCACGACCCCCGGACTAGATTGGCCCGCCACCGTCATGTCCAACGACTATCGGATCGTCCCCACGACCACGGGCCAAAGTTGGCCAGCCGCCGACATGTCCGACGACTATTGGGTCGTCCCCACGACACCGGGCCAAAGTTGGCCAGCCGCTGACATGTCCAACGACTATAGGGTCGTCCCTACGACCCCGGGACTAGATTAGCCCGCCACCGTCATGTCCAACAACTATAGGGTCGTCCCCACGACCACAGGCCAAAGTTGGCATGCCGCGGAAATGTCCGACGACTATAGGGTCGTCCCCACGACCACGGGCCAAAGTTGGCCAGCCGCCGACATGTCCGACGACTATTGGATCGTCCCCACGACCACGGGCCAAAGTTGGCCAGCCGCCGACATGTCCGACGACTATAGGGTCGTCCCCACGACCCCAGGACTAGATTGGTCCGCCACCGTCATGTCCGACGACTATAGGGTCGTCCCCACGACCCCGGGCCAATGTTGGCAAGCCGCCGAAATGTCCGACGACTGTAGGGTCGTCCCCACGACCCCGGGACTAGATTGGCCCGCCACCGTCAAGTCCGACGACCTCGGGACTAGGTTGGCCAGCCGCCGACATGTCCGACGACTATAGGGTCGCCCCCACGCCCACGGGCCAAAGTTGACCAGCCGCCGACATGTCCGACGACTATTGGATCGTCCCCACGACCCCGGGCCAAAGTTGGCAAGCCGCCGAAATGTCCGACGACTGTAGGGTCGTCCCCACGACCCCCGGACTAGATTGGCCCGCCACCGTCAAGTCCGACGACTATAGGGTCGTCCCCACGACCTCGGGACTAGGTTGGCCAGCCGCCGACATGTCCGACGACTATAATGTCGTCCCCACGACCCCGGGCCAATGTTGGCAAATCGCCGACATGTCCGACGACTATAGGGTCGTCCCTACGACCCCGGGCCAAAGCTGGCCAGCCGCCGACATGTCCGACGACTATTGGATCGTCCCCACGACCACGGGCCAAAGTTGGCCAGCCGCTGACATGTCCAACGACTATAGGGTCGTCCCCACGACCACGGGCCAAAGTTGACCAGCCGCCGACATGTCCGACGACTATTGGATCGTCCCCACGACCCCGGGACTAGATTGGCCCGCCACCGTCATGTCCGACGATTATAGGGTCGTCCCCACGACCCCGGGACAAGCTTGGCCCGCCGTCGACTTGTCCGACGACTATAGGGTCGTCCCCACGACCCCGGGACTAGATTGGCCCGCCACCGTCATGTCCGACGACAATAGGGTCGTCCCCACGACCCCGGGTCTAGGTTGGCCAGCCGCCGACATGTCCGACGACTATAGAGTCGTCCCCGCGACACCGGGCCAAAGTTGGACAGCCGCCGACATGTCCGACTACTATAGGGTCGTCCCCAGGACCTCGGGTCTAGATTGGCCCGCTACCGTCATGTCCGAAGACTATAGGGTCGTCCCCACGACCACGGGACTAGATTGGCCCGCCACCGCCATGTCCGACGACAATAGGGTCGTCCCCACGACCCCGGGTCTAGGTTGGCCAGCCGCCGACATGTCCGACGACAATCGGATCGTCCCCACGACCACGCGCCAAAGTTGGCCAGCCGCCGACATGTCCGACGACTATTGGATCGTCCCCACGACCACGGGCCAAAGTTGGCCAGCCGCCGACATGTCCGACGATAATCGGATCGTCCCCACGACCACGCGCCAAAGTTGGCCAGCCGCCGACATGTCCGACGACTATAGGGTCGTCTCCACGACCCCGGGCCAATGTTGGCCAATCGCCGACATGTCCAACGACTATAGGGTCGTCCCTACGACCCCGGGACTAGATTAGCCCGCCACCGTCATGTCCAACAACTATAGGGTCGTCCCCACGACCACAGGCCAAAGTTGGCATGCCGCGGAAATGTCCGACGACTATAGGGTCGTCCCCACGACACCGGGCCAAAGTTGGCCAGCCGCCGACATGTCCGACGACTATAGGGTCGTCCCCACGACCCCGGGACTAGATTGGCCCGCCACCGTCATGTCCGACGATTATAGGGTCGTCCCCACGACCGCGAGACTAGATTGGCCCGCCACCGTCATGTCCGACGACAATAGGGACGTCCCCACGACCCCGGGTCTAGGTTGGCCAGCCGCCGACATGTCCGACTACTATAGGGTCGTCCCCAGGACCTCGGGTCTAGATTGGCCCGCTACCGTCATGTCCGAAGACTATAGGGTCGTCCCCACGACCACGGGACTAGATTGGCCCGCCACCGCCATGTCCGACGACAATAGGGTCGTCCCCACGACCCCGGGTCTAGGTTGGCCAGCCGCCGACTTGTCCGACGACTATAGGGTCGTACCCACGACCCCGGGACTAGGCTGACAAGCCGCCAACATGTCCGACGACTATAGGGTCGTCCCCACGACCCCGGGCCAAAGATGTCCAGCCGCCGTCTTGTCCGACGACTATAGGGTCGTCCCCACGACCCCGAGTCCAGGTTGGCCAGCTGCCGACATTCCGACGACTATAGGGTCGTCCCCACGACCCCGGGTCCAGGTTGGCCAGCCGCCGACATTTCCGACGACTGTAAGGTCGTCCCCACGACCCCGGGACTAGATTGGCCCGCCACCGTCAAGTCCGACGACTATAGGGTCGTCCCCACGACCTCGGGTTCAGGTTGGCCAGCCGCCGACATTTCCGACGACTATAGAGTCGTCCCCACGACACCGGTCCAAAGTTGGCCAGCCGCCGACATGTCCGACGACTATAGGGTCGTCCCCACGACCCCGGGACTAGATTGGCCAGCCGCCGACATGTCTGACGACTATAGGGTCGTCCCCACGACCACGGGCCAAAGTTGGCATGCCGCGGAAATGTCCGACGACTATAGGGTCGTCCCCACGACACCGGGCCAAAGTTGGCCAGCCGCCGACATGTCCGACGACTATAGGGTCGTCCCCACGACCCCGGGACTAGATTGGCCCGCCACCGTCATGTCCGACGATTATAGGGTCGTCCCCACGACCGCGAGACTAGATTGGCCCGCCACCGTCATGTCCGACGACAATAGGGTCGTCCCCACGACCCCGGGTCTAGGTTGGCCAGCCGCCGACATGTCCGACTACTATAGGGTCGTCCCCAGGACCTCGGGTCTAGATTGGCCCGCTACCGTCATGTCCGAAGACTATAGGGTCGTCCCCACGACCACGGGACTAGATTGGCCCGCCACCGCCATGTCCGACGACAATAGGGTCGTCCCCACGACCCCGGGTCTAGGTTGGCCAGCCGCCGACTTGTCCGACGACTATAGGGTCGTACCCACGACCCCGGGACTAGGCTGACAAGCGGCCAACATGTCCGACGACTATAGGGTCGTCCCCACGACCCCGGGCCAAAGATGTCCAGCCGCCGTCTTGTCCGACGACTATAGGGTCGTCCCCACGACCCCGAATCCAGGTTGGCCAGCCGCCGACATTCCGACGACTATAGGGTCGTCCCCACGACCCCGGGCCAATGTTGGCCAATCGCCGACATGTCCGACGACTATAGGGTCGTCCCCACGCCCCGGGACTAGATTGGCCCGCCACCGTCATGTCCGACGATTATAGGGTCGTCCCCACGACCGCGAGACTAGATTGGCCCGCCACCGTCATGTCCAACGACTATAGGGTCGTCCCCACAACCACGGGCCAAAGTTGGCCAGCCGCCGACATGTCCGACGACTATAGGGTCGTCCCCACGACCCCGGGCCAAAGTTGGCAAGCCGCCGAAATGTCCGACGACTATAGGGTCGTCCCCACTACCCCGGGACTAGGTTGGCCAGCCGCCGACATGTCTGACGACTATAGGGTCGCCCCGACGACCCCGGGCCAATGTTGGCCAATCGCCAACATGTCCGACGACTATAGGGTCGTCCCTACGACCCCGGGACTAGATTGGCCCGCCACCGTCATGTCCAACGATTATAGGGTCGTCCCCACGACCCCGGGACTAGATTGGCCCGCCACCGTCATGTCCGACGATTATAGGGTCGTCCCCACGACCCCGGGTCCAGGTTGGCCAGCCGCCGACATTTCCGACGACTGTAGGGTCGTCCCCACGACCCCGGGACTAGATTGGCCCGCCACCGTCAAGTCCGACGACTATAGGGTCGTCCCCACGACCTCGGGACTAGGTTAGCCAGCCGCCGACATGTCCGACGACTATAGGGTCGTCCCCACGACCCCGGGCCAATGTTGGCCAATCGCCGACATGTCCGACGACTATAGGGTCGTCCCTACGACCCCGGGACTAGATTGGCCCGCCACCGTCATGTCCAACGACTATAGGGTCGCCCCCACGACCACGGGCCAAAGTTGGCATGCCGCCGACATGTCCGACGACTATTGGATCGTCCCCACGACCACGGGCCAATGTTGGCCAGCCGCCGACATGTCCGACGACTATAGGGTCGTCCCCACGACCCCGGGACTAGATTGGCCCGCCACCGTCATGTCCAACAACAATAGGGTCGTCCCCACGACCCCGGGTCTAGGTTGGCCAGCCGCCGTCTTGTTCGACGACTATAGGCTCGTCCCCACGACGCCGAGTCCAGGTTGGCCAGCCGCCGACATTTCCGACGACTATAGAGGCGTCCCCACGACCGCGGGCCAAAGTTGGCCAGACGCCGACATGTCCGACGACTATAGGGTCGTCCCCACGACCCCGAGACTAGATTGGCCCGCCACCGTCATGTCCGACGACAATAGGGTCGTCCCCACGACCCCGGGTCCAGGTTGGCCAGCCGCCGACACTTCCGACGACTATAGAGTCGTCCCCACGACACCGGGCCAAAGTTGGCCAGCCGCCGACATGTCCGACGACTATAGGGTCGTCCCCACGACCCCGGGACTAGATTGGCCCGCCACCGTCATGTCCGACGACAATAGGTTCGTCCCCACGACCCCGGGTCTAGGTTGTCCAGCCGCCGACTTGTCCGACGACTATAGGGTCGTACCCACGACCCCGAGACTAGATTGGTCCGCCACCGTCATGTCCGACGACTATAGGGTCGTCCCCACGACCCCGGGCCAAAGTTGGCCAGCCGCCGACATGTCCGACGACTATAGGGTCGTCCCCACGACCCCGAGACTAGATTGGCCCGCCACCTTCATGTCCGACGACAATAGGGTCGTCCCCACGACCCCGGGTCTAGGTTGCCCAGCTGCCGACATGTCCGACGACTATTGAGTCGTCCCCACGACACCGCGCCAAAGTTGGACAGCCGCCGACATGTCCGACTACTATAGGGTCGTCCCCACGACCTCGGGTCTAGAATGGCCCGCTACCGTCATGTCCGAAGACTATAGGGTCGTCCCCACGACCTCGGGACTAGATTGGCCCGCTACCGACAAGTCCGACGACTATAGGGTCGTCCCACGACCCCGGGCCAAAGTTGGCAAGCCGCCGAAATGTCCGACGACTTTAGGGTCGTCCCCACGACACCGGGACTAGATTGGCCCGCCACTGTCAAGTCCGACGTCTATAGGGTCGTCCCCACGACCCCGGGTCCAGGTTGGCCAGCCGCCGACATTTCCGACGACTATAGAGTCGTCCCCACGACACCGGGCCAAAGTTGGCCAGCCGCCGACATGTCCGACGACTATAGTATCGTCCCCACGACCCCGGGACTAGATTGGCCCGCCACCGTCATGTCCGACGACAATAGGGTCGTCCCCACGACCCCGGGTCTAGGTTGGCCAGCCGCCGACATGTCCGACTACTATAGGGTCGTCCCCAGGACCTCGGGTCTAGATTGGCCCGCTACCGTCATGTCCGAAGACTATAGGGTCGTCCCCACGACCACGGGACTAGATTGGCCCGCCACCGCCATGTCCGACGACAATAGGGTCGTCCCCACGACCCCGGGTCTAGGTTGGCCAGCCGCCGACTTGTCCGACGACTATAGGGTCGTACCCACGACCCCGGGACTAGGCTGACAAGCCGCCAACATGTCCGACGACTATAGGGTCGTCCCCACGACCCCGGGCCAAAGATGTCCAGCCGCCGTCTTGTCCGACGACTATAGGGTCGTCCCCACGACCCCGAATCCAGGTTGGCCAGCCGCCGACATTCCGACGACTATAGGGTCGTCCCCACGACCCCGGGCCAATGTTGGCCAATCGCCGACATGTCCGACGACTATAGGGTCGTCCCCACGACCCCGGGACTAGATTGGCCCGCCACCGTCATGTCCGACGATTATAGGGTCGTCCCCACGACCGCGAGACTAGATTGGCCCGCCACCGTCATGTCCAACGACTATAGGGTCGTCCCCACGACCCCGGGCCAATGTTGGCCAATCGCCGACATGTCCGACGACTATAGGGTCGTCCCCACGACCCCGGGACTAGATTGGCCCGCCACCGTCATGTCCGACGATTATAGGGTCGTCCCCACGACCCCGCGACTAGATTGGCCCGCCACCGTCATGTCCAACGACTATAGGGTCGTCCCCACAACCACGGGCCAAAGTTGGCCAGCCGCCGACATGTCCGACGACTATTGGATCGTCCCCACGACCACGGGCCAATGTTGGCCAGCCGCCGACATGTCCGACGACTATAGGGTCGTCCCCACGACCCCGGGACTAGATTGGTCCGCCACCGTCATGTCCGACGACTATAGGGTCGTCCCCACGACCCCGGGCCAAAGATGGCCAGCCGCCGACATGTCCGACGACTATAGGGTCGTCCCCACGACCCCGAGACTAGATTGGCCCGCCACCGTCATGTCCGACGACAATAGGGTCGTCCCCACGACCCCGGGTCCAGGTTGGCCAGCCGCCGACATTTCCGACGACTATAGAGTCGTCCCCACGACACCGGGCCAAAGTTGGCCAGCCGCCGACATGTCCGACGATTATAGGGTCGTCCCCACGACCCCGGGACAAGGTTGGCCCGCCGCCGACTTGTCCGACGACTATAGGGTCGTACCCACGACCCTGTGACTAGGCTGACAAGCCGCCAACATGTCCGACGACTATAGGGTCGTCCCCACGACCCCGGGCCAAAGATGTCCAGCCGCCGTCTTGTCCGACGACTATAGGGTCGTCCCCACGACCCGGGACTAGATTGGCCCGCCACCGTCATGTCCATCGACTATAGGGTCGTCCCCACAACCACGGGCCAAAGTTGGCCATCCGCCGACATGTCCGACGACTATAGGGTCGTCCCCACGACCCCGGGCCAAAGTTGGCCAGCTGCCGACATGTCCGACGACTATAGGGTCGTCCCCACGACCCCGGGACAAGGTTGGCCCGCCGCCGACTTGTCCGACGACTATAGGGTCGTACCCACCACCCCGGGACTAGGCTGACAAGCCGCCAACATGTCCGACGACTATAGGGTCGTCCCCACGACCCCGGGCCAAAGATGTGCAGCCGCCGTCTTGTCCGACGACTATAGGGTCGTCCCCACGACCCCGAGTCCGGGTTGGCCAGCCGCCGACATTTCCGACGACTATAGAGTCGTCCCCACGACCCCGGGCCAAAGTTGGCAAGCCGCCGAAATGTCCGAAGACTGTAGGGTCGTCCCCACGACACCGGGCCAAAGTTGGCCAGCCGCCGACATGTCCGACGACTATAGGGTCGTCCCCACGACCCCGGGCCAAAGATGTCCAGCCGCCGTCTTGTCCGACGACTATAGGCTCGTCCCCACGACCCCGAGTCCAGGTTGGCCAGCCGCCGACATTTCCGACGACTATAGAGGCGTCCCCACGACCGCGGGCCAAAGTTGGCCAGACGCCGACATGTCCGACGACTATAGGGTCGTCCCCACGACCCCGAGACTAGATTGGCCCGCCACCGTCATGTCCGACGACAATAGGGTCGTCCCCACGACCCCGGGTCCAGGTTGGCCAGCCGCCGACACTTCCGACGACTATAGAGTCGTCCCCACGACACCGGGCCAAAGTTGGCCAGCCGCCGACATGTCCGACGACTATAGGGTCGTCCCCTCGACCCCGGGACTAGATTGGCCCGCCACCGTCATGTCCGACGACAATAGGTTCGTCCCCACGACCCCGGGTCTAGGTTGTCCAGCCGCCGACTTGTCCGACGACTATAGGGTCGTACCCACGACCCCGAGACTAGATTGGTCCGCCACCGTCATGTCCGACGACTATAGGGTCGTCCCCACGACCCCGGGACTAGGTTGGCCAGCCGCCGACATGTCTGACGACTATAGGGTCGCCCCGACGACCCCGGGCCAATGTTGGCCAATCGCCAACATGTCCGACGACTATAGGGTCGTCCCTACGACCCCGGGACTAGATTGGCCCGCCACCGTCATGTCCAACGATTATAGGGTCGTCCCCACGACCTCGGGTCTAGAATGGCCCGCTACCGTCATGTCCGAAGACTATAGGGTCGTCCCCACGACCTCGGGACTAGATTGGCCCGCTACCGAAATGTCCGACGACTATAGGGTCGTCCCCACTACCCCGGGACTAGGTTGGCCAGCCGCCGACATGTCTGACGACTATAGGGTCGCCCCGACGACCCCGGGCCAATGTTGGCCAATCGCCAACATGTCCGACGACTATAGGGTCGTCCCCACGACCCCGGGCCAATGTTGGCCAATCGCCGACATGTCCGACGACTATAGGGTCGTCCCTACGACCCCAGGACTAGATTGGCCCGCCACCGTCATGTCCAACGACTATAGGGTCGCCCCCACGACCACGGGCCAAAGTTGGCATGCCGCCGACATGTCCGACGACTATTGGATCGTCCCCACGACCACGGGCCAATGTTGGCCAGCCGCCGACATGTCCGACGACTATAGGGTCGTCCCCACGACCCCGGGACTAGATTGGCCCGCCACCGTCATGTCCAACGACAATAGGGTCGTCCCCACGACCCCGGGTCTAGGTTGGCCAGCCGCCGACTTGTCCGACGACTATAGGGTCGTACCCACGACCCCGGGACTAGGCTGACAAGCCGCCAACATGTCCGACGACTATAGGGTCGTCCCCACGACCCCGGGCCAAAGATGTCCAGCCGCCGTCTTGTCCGACGACTATAGGGTCGTCCCCACGACCCCGCGACTAGATTGGCCCGCCACCGTCATGTCCAACGACTATAGGGTCGTCCCCACAACCACGGGCCAAAGTTGGCCAGCCGCCGACATGTCCGACGACTATTGGATCGTCCCCACGACCACGGGCCAATGTTGGCCCGCCGCCGACATGTCCGACGACTATAGGGTCGTCCCCACGACCCCGGGACTAGATTGGTCCGCCACCGTCATGTCCGACGACTATAGGGTCGTCCCCACGACCCCGGGCCAAAGATGGCCAGCCGCCGACATGTCCGACGACTATAGGGTCGTCCCCACGACCCCGAGACTAGATTGGCCCGCCACCGTCATGTCCGACGACAATAGGGTCGTCCCCACGACCCCGGGTCCAGGTTGGCCAGCCGCCGACATGTCCGACGACTATTGGATCGTCCCCACGACCACGGGCCAATGTTGGCCAATCGCCGACATGTCCGACGACTATAGGGTCGTCCCCACGACCCCGGGACTAGATTGGCCCGCCACCGTCATGTCCGACGATTATAGGGTCGTCCCCACGACCGCGAGACTAGATTGGCCCGCCACCGTCATGTCCAACGACTATAGGGTCGTCCCCACGACCCCGGGCCAATGTTGGCCAATCGCCGACATGTCCGACGACTATAGGGTCGTCCCCACGACCCCGGGACTAGATTGGCCCGCCACCGTCATGTCCGACGATTATAGGGTCGTCCCCACGACCCCGCGACTAGATTGGCCCGCCACCGTCATGTCCAACGACTATAGGGTCGTCCCCACAACCACGGGCCAAAGTTGGCCAGCCGCCGACATGTCCGACGACTATTGGATCGTCCCCACGACCACGGGCCAATGTTGGCCAGCCGCCGACATGTCCGACGACTATAGGGTCGTCCCCACGACCCCGGGACTAGATTGGTCCGCCACCGTCATGTCCGACGACTATAGGGTCGTCCCCACGACCCCGGGCCAAAGATGGCCAGCCGCCGACATGTCCGACGACTATAGGGTCGTCCCCACGACCCCGAGACTAGATTGGCCCGCCACCGTCATTTCCGACGACAATAGGGTCGTCCCCACGACCCCGGGTCCAGGTTGGCCAGCCGCCGACATTTCCGACGACTATAGAGTCGTCCCCACGACACCGGGCCAAAGTTGGCCAGCCGCCGACATGTCCGACGATTATAGGGTCGTCCCCACGACCCCGAGTCCGGGTTGGCCAGCCGCCGACATTTCCGACGACTATAGAGTCGTCCCCACGACCCCGGGCCAAAGTTGGCATGCCGCCGAAATGTCCGAAGACTGTAGGGTCGTCCCCACGACACCGGGCCAAAGTTGGCCAGCCGCCGACATGTCCGACGACTATAGGGTCGTCCCCACGACCCCGGGCCAAAGATGGCCAGCCGCCGACATGTCCGACGACTATAGGGTCGTCCCCACGACCCCGAGACTAGATTGGCCCGCCACCGTCATTTCCGACGACAATAGGGTCGTCCCCACGACCCCGGGTCCAGGTTGGCCAGCCGCCGACATTTCCGACGACTATAGAGTCGTCCCCACGACACCGGGCCAAAGTTGGCCAGCCGCCGACATGTCCGACGATTATAGGGTCGTCCCCACGACCCCGGGACAAGGTTGGCCCGCCGCCGACTTGTCCGACGACTATAGGGTCGTACCCACGACCCTGTGACTAGGCTGACAAGCCGCCAACATGTCCGACGACTATAGGGTCGTCCCCACGACCCCGGGCCAAAGATGTGCAGCCGCCGTCTTGTCCGACGACTATAGGGTCGTCCCCACGACCCCGAGTCCGGGTTGGCCAGCCGCCGACATTTCCGACGACTATAGAGTCGTCCCCACGACCCCGGGCCAAAGTTGGCATGCCGCCGAAATGTCCGAAGACTGTAGGGTCGTCCCCACGACACCGGGCCAAAGTTGGCCAGCCGCCGACATGTCCGACGACTATAGGGTCGTCCCCACGACCCCGGGCCAAAGATGTCCAGCCGCCGTCTTGTCCGACGACTATAGGCTCGTCCCCACGACCCCGAGTCCAGGTTGGCCAGCCGCCGACATTTCCGACGACTATAGAGGCGTCCCCACGACCGCGGGCCAAAGTTGGCCAGACGCCGACATGTCCGACGACTATAGGGTCGTCCCCACGACCCCGAGACTAGATTGGCCCGCCACCGTCATGTCCGACGACAATAGGGTCGTCCCCACGACCCCGGGTCCAGGTTGGCCAGCCGCCGACACTTCCGACGACTATAGAGTCGTCCCCACGACACCGGGCCAAAGTTGGCCAGCCGCCGACATGTCCGACGACTATAGGGTCGTCCCCACGACCCCGGGACTAGATTGGCCCGCCACCGTCATGTCCGACGACAATAGGTTCGTCCCCACGACCCCGGGTCTAGGTTGTCCAGCCGCCGACTTGTCCGACGACTATAGGGTCGTACCCACGACGCCGAGACTAGATTGGTCCGCCACCGTCATGTCCGACGACTATAGGGTCGTCCCCACGACCCCGGGACTAGGTTGGCCAGCCGCCGACATGTCTGACGACTATAGGGTCGCCCCGACGACCCCGGGCCAATGTTGGCCAATCGCCAACATGTCCGACGACTATAGGGTCGTCCCTACGACCCCGGGACTAGATTGGCCCGCCACCGTCATGTCCAACGATTATAGGGTCGTCCCCACGACCTCGGGTCTAGAATGGCCCGCTACCGTCATGTCCGAAGACTATAGGGTCGTCCCCACGACCTCGGGACTAGATTGGCCCGCTACCGACAAGTCCGACGACTATAGGGTCGTCCCACGACCCCGGGCCAAAGTTGGCAAGCCGCCGAAATGTCCGACGACTTTAGGGTCGTCCCCACGACACCGGGACTAGATTGGCCCGCCACTGTCAAGTCCGACGTCTATAGGGTCGTCCCCACGACCCCGGGTCCAGGTTGGCCAGCCGCCGACATTTCCGACGACTATAGAGTCGTCCCCACGACACCGGGCCAAAGTTGGCCAGCCGCCGACATGTCCGACGACTATAGTGTCGTCCCCACGACCCCGGGACTCGATTGGCCCGCCACCGTCATGTCCGACGACAATAGGGTCGTCCCCACGACCCCGGGTCTAGGTTGGCCAGCCGCCGACATGTCCGACTACTATAGGGTCGTCCCCAGGACCTCGGGTCTAGATTGGCCCGCTACCGTCATGTCCGAAGACTATAGGGTCGTCCCCACGACCACGGGACTAGATTGGCCCGCCACCGCCATGTCCGACGACAATAGGGTCGTCCCCACGACCCCGGGTCTAGGTTGGCCAGCCGCCGACTTGTCCGACGACTATAGGGTCGTACCCACGACCCCGGGACTAGGCTGACAAGCCGCCAACATGTCCGACGACTATAGGGTCGTCCCCACGACCCCGGGCCAAAGATGTCCAGCCGCCGTCTTGTCCGACGACTATAGGGTCGTCCCCACGACCCCGAATCCAGGTTGGCCAGCCGCCGACATTCCGACGACTATAGGGTCGTCCCCACGACCCCGGGCCAATGTTGGCCAATCGCCGACATGTCCGACGACTATAGGGTCGTCCCCACGACCCCGGGACTAGATTGGCCCGCCACCGTCATGTCCGACGATTATAGGGTCGTCCCCACGACCGCGAGACTAGATTGGCCCGCCACCGTCATGTCCAACGACTATAGGGTCGTCCCCACAACCACGGGCCAAAGTTGGCCAGCCGCCGACATGTCCGACGACTATAGGGTCGTCCCCACGACCCCGGGCCAAAGTTGGCAAGCCGCCGAAATGTCCGACGACTATAGGGTCGTCCCCACTACCCCGGGACTAGGTTGGCCAGCCGCCGACATGTCTGACGACTATAGGGTCGCCCCGACGACCCCGGGCCAATGTTGGCCAATCGCCAACATGTCCGACGACTATAGGGTCGTCCCCACGACCCCGGGCCAATGTTGGCCAATCGCCGACATGTCCGACGACTATAGGGTCGTCCCTACGACCCCAGGACTAGATTGGCCCGCCACCGTCATGTCCAACGACTATAGGGTCGCCCCCACGACCACGGGCCAAAGTTGGCATGCCGCCGACATGTCCGACGACTATTGGATCGTCCCCACGACCACGGGCCAATGTTGGCCAGCCGCCGACATGTCCGACGACTATAGGGTCGTCCCCACGACCCCGGGACTAGATTGGCCCGCCACCGTCATGTCCAACGACAATAGGGTCGTCCCCACGACCCCGGGTCTAGGTTGGCCAGCCGCCGACTTGTCCGACGACTATAGGGTCGTACCCACGACCCCGGGACTAGGCTGACAAGCCGCCAACATGTCCGACGACTATAGGGTCGTCCCCACGACCCCGGGACTAGATTGGCCCGCCACCGTCATGTCCGACGACAATACGGTCGTCCCCACGACCCCGGGTCTAGGTTGGCCAGCCGCCGACTTGTCCGACGACTATATGGTCGTTCCCAGGACCTCGGGACTAGATTGGCCCGCCACCGTCATGTCCAACGACTATAGGGTCGTCCCCACGACCACGGGCCAAAGTTGGCATGCCGCCGAAATGTCCGACGATTATAGGGTCGTCCCCACGACCCCGGGCCAAAGTTGGCAAGCCGCCGAAATGTCCGAAGACTGTAGGGTCGTCCCCACGACCCCGGGGCAAAGTTGGCCAGCCGCCGACATGTCCGACGACTATAGGGTCGTCCCCACGACCCCGAGACTAGATTGGCCCGCCACCGTCATGTCCGACGACAATAGGGTCGTCCCCACGACCTCGGGTCCAGGTTGGCCAGCCGCCGACATTTCCGACGACTATAGAGTCGTCCCCACGACACCGGTCCAAAGTTGGCCAGCCGCCGACATGTCCGACGACTATAGGGTCGTCCCCACGACCCCGGGACTAGATTGGCCCGCCACCGTCATGTCCAACGACTATAGGGTCGTCCCCACAACCACGGGCCAAAGTTGGCCAGCCGCCGACTTGTCCGACGACTATAGGGTCGTCCCCAGGACCTCGGGACTAGATTGGCCCGCCACCGTCATGTCCAACGACTATAGGGTCGTCCCCACGACCACGGGCCAAAGTTGGCATGCCGCCGAAATGTCCGACGATTATAGGGTCGTCCCCACGACCCCGGGCCAAAGTTGGCAAACCGCCGAAATGTCCGAAGACTGTAGGGTCGTCCCCACGACCCCGGGCCAAAGATGTCCAGCCGCCGTCTTGTCCGACGACTATAGGGTCGTCCCCACGACCCCGAGTCCAGGTTGGCCAGCCGCCGACATTTCCGACGACTATAGAGTCGTCCCCACGACCGCGGGCCAAAGTTGGCCAGACGCCGACATGTCCGACGACTATAGGGTCGTCCCCACGACCCCGAGACTAGATTGGCCCGCCACCGTCATGTCCGACGACAATAGGGTCGTCCCCACGACCCCGGGTCCAGGTTGGCCAGCCGCCGACATTTCCGACGACTATAGAGTCGTCCCCACGACACCGGGCCAAAGTTGGCCAGCCGCCGACATGTCCGACGACTACAGGGTCGTCCCGACGACCCCGGGACTAGATTGGCCCGCCACCGTCATGTCCGACGATTATAGGGTCGTCCCCACGACCCCGGGACTAGATTGGCCCGCCACTGTCAAGTCCGACGTCTATAGGGTCGTCCCCACGACCCCGGGTCCAGGTTGGCCAGCCGCCGACATTTCCGACGACTATAGAGTCGTCCCCACGACACCGGGCCAAAGTTGGCCAGCCGCCGACATGTCCGACGACTATAGTGTCGTCCCCACGACCCCGGGACTAGATTGGCCCGCCACCGTCATGTCCGACGACAATAGGGTCGTCCCCACGACCCCGGGTCTAGGTTGGCCAGCCGCCGACATGTCCGACTACTATAGGGTCGTCCCCAGGACCTCGGGTCTAGATTGGCCCGCTACCGTCATGTCCGAAGACTATAGGGTCGTCCCCACGACCACGGGACTAGATTGGCCCGCCACCGCCATGTCCGACGACAATAGGGTCGTCCCCACGACCCCGGGTCTAGGTTGGCCAGCCACCGTCATGTCCAACGACTATAGGGTCGTCCCCACGACCACGGGCCAAAGTTGGCATGCCGCCGAAATGTCCGACGATTATAGGGTCGTCCCCACGACCCCGGGCCAAAGTTGGCAAGCCGCCGAAATGTCCGAAGACTGTAGGGTCGTCCCCACGACCCCGGGGCAAAGTTGGCCAGCCGCCGACATGTCCGACGACTATAGGGTCGTCCCCACGACCCCGAGACTAGATTGGCCCGCCACCGTCATGTCCGACGACAATAGGGTCGTCCCCACGACCTCGGGTCCAGGTTGGCCAGCCGCCGACATTTCCGACGACTATAGAGTCGTCCCCACGACACCGGTCCAAAGTTGGCCAGCCGCCGACATGTCCGACGACTATAGGGTCGTCCCCACGACCCCGGGACTAGATTGGCCCGCCACCGTCATGTCCAACGACTATAGGGTCGTCCCCACAACCACGGGCCAAAGTTGGCCAGCCGCCGACTTGTCCGACGACTATAGGGTCGTCCCCAGGACCTCGGGACTTGATTGGCCCGCCACCGTCATGTCCAACGACTATAGGGTCGTCCCCACGACCACGGGCCAAAGTTGGCATGCCGCCGAAATGTCCGACGATTATAGGGTCGTCCCCACGACCCCGGGCCAAAGTTGGCAAGCCGCCGAAATGTCCGAAGACTGTAGGGTCGTCCCCACGACCCCGGGCCAAAGATGTCCAGCCGCCGTCTTGTCCGACGACTATAGGGTCGTCCCCACGACCCCGAGTCCAGGTTGGCCAGCCGCCGACATTTCCGACGACTATAGAGTCGTCCCCACGACCGCGGGCCAAAGTTGGCCAGACGCCGACATGTCCGACGACTATAGGGTCGTCCCCACGACCCCGAGACTAGATTGGCCCGCCACCGTCATGTCCGACGACAATAGGGTCGTCCCCACGACCCCGGGTCCAGGTTGGCCAGCCGCCGACATTTCCGACGACTATAGAGTCGTCCCCACGACACCGGGCCAAAGTTGGCCAGCCGCCGACATGTCCGACGACTACAGGGTCGTCCCGACGACCCCGGGACTAGATTGGCCCGCCACCGTCATGTCCGACGATTATAGGGTCGTCCCCACGACCCCGGGACTAGATTGGCCCGCCACTGTCAAGTCCGACGTCTATAGGGTCGTCCCCACGACCCCGGGTCCAGGTTGGCCAGCCGCCGACATTTCCGACGACTATAGAGTCGTCCCCACGACACCGGGCCAAAGTTGGCCAGCCGCCGACATGTCCGACGACTATAGTGTCGTCCCCACGACCCCGGGACTAGATTGGCCCGCCACCGTCATGTCCGACGACAATAGGGTCGTCCCCACGACCCCGGGTCTAGGTTGGCCAGCCGCCGACATGTCCGACTACTATAGGGTCGTCCCCAGGACCTCGGGTCTAGATTGGCCCGCTACCGTCATGTCCGAAGAATATAGGGTCGTCCCCACGACCACGGGACTAGATTGGCCCGCCACCGCCATGTCCGACGACAATAGGGTCGTCCCCACGACCCCGGGTCTAGGTTGGCCAGCCGCCGACTTGTCCGACGACTATAGGGTCGTACCCACGACCCCGGGACTAGGCTGACAAGCCGCCAACATGTCCGACGACTATAGGGTCGTCCCCACGACCCCGGGCCAAAGATGTCCAGCCGCCGTCTTGTCCGACGACTATAGGGTCGTCCCCACGACCCCGAATCCAGGTTGGCCCGCCACCGTCATGTCCAACGACTATAGGGTCGTCCCCACAACCACGGGCCAAAGTTGGCCAGCCGCCGACATGTCCGACGACTATAGGGTCGTCCCCACGACCCCGGGCCAAAGTTGGCAAGCCGCCGAAATGTCCGACGACTATAGGGTCGTCCCCACTACCCCGGGACTAGGTTGGCCAGCCGCCGACATGTCTGACGACTATAGGGTCGCCCCGACGACCCCGGGCCAATGTTGGCCAATCGCCGACATGTCCGACGACTATAGGGTCGTCCCTACGACCCCAGGACTAGATTGGCCCGCCACCGTCATGTCCAACGACTATAGGGTCGCCCCCACGACCACGGGCCAAAGTTGGCATGCCGCCGACATGTCCGACGACTATTGGATCGTCCCCACGACCACGGGCCAATGTTGGCCAGCCGCCGACATGTCCGACGACTATAGGGTCGTCCCCACGACCCCGGGACTAGATTGGCCCGCCACCGTCATGTCCAACGACAATAGGGTCGTCCCCACGACCCCGGGTCTAGGTTGGCCAGCCGCCGACTTGTCCGACGACTATAGGGTCGTACCCACGACCCCGGGACTAGGCTGACAAGCCGCCAACATGTCCGACGACTATAGGGTCGTCCCCACGACCCCGGGCCAAAGATGTCCAGCCGCCGTCTTGTCCGACGACTATAGGGTCGTCCCCACGACCCCGCGACTAGATTGGCCCGCCACCGTCATGTCCAACGACTATAGGGTCGTCCCCACAACCACGGGCCAAAGTTGGCCAGCCGCCGACATGTCCGACGACTATTGGATCGTCCCCACGACCACGGGCCAATGTTGGCCCGCCGCCGACATGTCCGACGACTATAGGGTCGTCCCCACGACCCCGGGACTAGATTGGTCCGCCACCGTCATGTCCGACGACTATAGGGTCGTCCCCACGACCCCGGGCCAAAGATGGCCAGCCGCCGACATGTCCGACGACTATAGGGTCGTCCCACGACCCCGAGACTAGATTGGCCCGCCACCGTCATGTCCGACGACAATAGGGTCGTCCCCACGACCCCGGGTCCAGGTTGGCCAGCCGCCGACATTTCCGACGACTATAGAGTCGTCCCCACGACACCGGGCCAAAGTTGGCCAGCCGCCGACATGTCCGACGATTATAGGGTCGTCCCCACGACCCCGGGACAAGGTTGGCCCGCCGCCGACTTGTCCGACGACTATAGGGTCGTACCCACCACCCCGGGACTAGGCTGACAAGCCGCCAACATGTCCGACGACTATAGGGTCGTCCCCACGACCCCGGGCCAAAGATGTGCAGCCGCCGTCTTGTCCGACGACTATAGGGTCGTCCCCACGATCCCGAGTCCAGGTTGGCCAGCCGCCGACATTTCCGACGACTATAGAGTCGTCCCCACGACCCCGGGCCAAAGTTGGCAAGCCGCCGAAATGTCCGAAGACTGTAGGGTCGTCCCCACGACACCGGGCCAAAGTTGGCCAGCCGCCGACATGTCCGACGACTATAGGGTCGTCCCCACGACCCCGGGCCAAAGATGTCCAGCCGCCGTCTTGTCCGACGACTATAGGCTCGTCCCCACGACCCCGAGTCCAGGTTGGCCAGCCGCCGACATTTCCGACGACTATAGAGGCGTCCCCACGACCGCGGGCCAAAGTTGGCCAGACGCCGACATGTCCGACGACTATAGGGTTGTCCCCACGACCCCGAGACTAGATTGGCCCGCCACCGTCATGTCCGACGACAATAGGGTCGTCCCCACGACCCCGGGTCCAGGTTGGCCAGCCGCCGACACTTCCGACGACTATAGAGTCGTCCCCACGACACCGGGCCAAAGTTGGCCAGCCGCCGACATGTCCGACGACTATAGGGTCGTCCCCACGACCCCGGGACTAGATTGGCCCGCCACCGTCATGTCCGACGACAATAGGTTCGTCCCCACGACCCCGGGTCTAGGTTGTCCAGCCGCCGACTTGTCCGACGACTATAGGGTCGTACCCACGACCCCGAGACTAGATTGGTCCGCCACCGTCATGTCCGACGACTATAGGGTCGTCCCCACGACCCCGGGCCAAAGTTGGCCAGCCGCCGACATGTCCGACGACTATAGGGTCGTCCCCACGACCCCGAGACTAGATTGGCCCGCCACCTTCATGTCCGACGACAATAGGGTCGTCCCCACGACCCCGGGTCTAGGTTGCCCAGCTGCCGACATGTCCGACGACTATAGAGTCGTCCCCACGACACCGCGCCAAAGTTGGACAGCCGCCGACATGTCCGACTACTATAGGGTCGTCCCCACGACCTCGGGTCTAGAATGGCCCGCTACCGTCATGTCCGAAGACTATAGGGTCGTCCCCACGACCTCGGGACTAGATTGGCCCGCTACCGACAAGTCCGACGACTATAGGGTCGTCCCACGACCCCGGGCCAAAGTTGGCAAGCCGCCGAAATGTCCGACGACTTTAGGGTCGTCCCCACGACACCGGGACTAGATTGGCCCGCCACTGTCAAGTCCGACGTCTATAGGGTCGTCCCCACGACCCCGGGTCCAGGTTGGCCCGCCGCCGACATTTCCGACGACTATAGAGTCGTCCCCACGACACCGGGCCAAAGTTGGCCAGCCGCCGACATGTCCGACGACTATAGTGTCGTCCCCACGACCCCGGGACTAGATTGACCCGCCACCGTCATGTCCGACGGTTATAGGGTCGTCCCCACGACCCCGGGTCCAGGTTGGCCAGCCGCCGACATTTCCGACGACTATAGAGTCCTCCCCACGACACCGGGCCAAAGTTGGCCAGACGCCGACATGTCCGACGACTATAGGGTCGTCCCCACGACCCCGAGACAAGGTTGGCCCGCCGCCGACTTGTCCGACGACTATAGGGTCGTACCCACCACCCCGGGACTAGGCTGACAAGCCGCCAACATGTCCGACGACTATAGGGTCGTCCCCACGACCACGGGCCAAAGTTGGCATGCCGCCGAAATGTCCGACGATTATAGGGTCGTCCCCACGACCCCGGGCCAAAGTTGGCAAGCCGCCGAAATGTCCGAAGACTGTAGGGTCGTCCCCACGACCCCGGGGCAAAGTTGGCCAGCCGCCGACATGTCCGACGACTATAGGGTCGTCCCCACGACCCCGAGACTAGATTGGCCCGCCACCGTCATGTCCGACGACAATAGGGTCGTCCCCACGACCTCGGGTCCAGGTTGGCCAGCCGCCGACATTTCCGACGACTATAGAGTCGTCCCCACGACACCGGTCCAAAGTTGGCCAGCCGCCGACATGTCCGACGACTATAGGGTCGTCCCCACGACCCCGGGACTAGATTGGCCCGCCACCGTCATGTCCAACGACTATAGGGTCGTCCCCACAACCACGGGCCAAAGTTGGCCAGCCGCCGACATGTCCGACGACTATAGGGACGTCCCCACGACCCCGGGACTAGATTGGCCCGCCACCGTCATGTCCAACGACTATAGGGTCGTCCCCACAACCACGGGCCAAAGTTGGCCAGCCGCCGACATGTCCGACGACTATAGGGTCGTCCCCACGACCCCGGGACTAGATTGACCCGCCACCGTCATGTCCGACGACAATACGGTCGTCCCCACGACCCCGGGTCTAGGTTGGCCAGCCGCCGACTTGTCCGACGACTATAGGGTCGTCCCCAGGACCTCGGGACTAGATTGGCCCGCCACCGTCATGTCCAACGACTATAGGGTCGTCCCCACGACCACGGGCCAAAGTTGGCATGCCGCCGAAATGTCCGACGATTATAGGGTCGTCCCCACGACCCCGGGCCAAAGTTGGCAAGCCGCCGAAATGTCCGAAGACTGTAGGGTCGTCCCCACGACCCCGGGCCAAAGATGTCCAGCCGCCGTCTTGTCCGACGACTATAGGGTCGTCCCCACGACCCCGAGTCCAGGTTGGCCAGCCGCCGACATTTCCGACGACTATAGAGTCGTCCCCACGACCGCGGGCCAAAGTTGGCCAGACGCCGACATGTCCGACGACTATAGGGTCGTCCCCACGACCCCGAGACTAGATTGGCCCGCCACCGTCATGTCCGACGACAATAGGGTCGTCCCCACGACCCCGGGTCCAGGTTGGCCAGCCGCCGACATTTCCGACGACTATAGAGTCGTCCCCACGACACCGGGCCAAAGTTGGCCAGCCGCCGACATGTCCGACGACTACAGGGTCGTCCCGACGACCCCGGGACTAGATTGGCCCGCCACCGTCATGTCCGACGATTATAGGGTCGTCCCCACGACCCCGGGATTAGCTTGGCCCGCCGCCGAATTGTTCGACGACTATAGGGTCGTCCCCACGACCCCGGGACTAGATTGGCCCGCCACCGTCATGTCCAACGACTATAGGGTCGTCCCCACGACCACGGGCCAAAGTTGGCATGCCGCCGACATGTCCGACGACTATAGGGTCGACCCCACGACCCCGGGACTAGATTGGCCCGCCACCGTCATGTCCGACGATTATAGGGTCGTCCCCACGACCCCGGGACAAGCTTGACCCGCCGCCGAATTGTTCGACGACTATAGGGTCGTCCCCACGACCCCGGGACTAGATTGACCCGCCACCGTCATGTCCGACGACAATACGGTCGTCCCCACGACCCCGGGTCTAGGTTGGCCAGCCGCCGACTTGTCCGACGACTATAGGGTCGTCCCCAGGACCTCGGGACTAGATTGGCCCGCCACCGTCATGTCCAACGACTATAGGGTCGTCCCCACGACCACGGGCCAAAGTTGGCATGCCGCCGAAATGTCCGACGATTATAGGGTCGTCCCCACGACCCCGGGCCAAAGTTGGCAAGCCGCCGAAATGTCCGAAGACTGTAGGGTCGTCCCCACGACACCGGGCCAAAGTTGGCCAGCCGCCGACATGTCCGACGACTATAGGGTCGTCCCCACGACCCCGGGCCAAAGATGTCCAGCCGCCGTCTTGTCCGACGACTATAGGGTCGTACCCACGACCCCGGGACTAGGCTGACAAGCCGCCAGCATGTCCGACGACTATTGGAACGTCCCCACGACCACGGGCCAATGTTGGCCAGCCGCCGAAATGTCCGACGACTGTAGGGTCGTCCCCACGACCCCGGGACTAGATTGGCCCGCCACCGTCAAGTCCGACGACTATAGGGTCGTCCCCACGACCCCGGGTCCAGGTTGGCCAGCCGCCGACATTTCCGACGACTATAGAGTCGTCCCCACGACACCGGGCCAAAGTTGGCCAGCCGCCGACATGTCCGACGGCTATAGGGTCGTCCCCACGACCCCGGGACTAGATTGACCCGCCACCGTCATGTCCGACGGTTATAGGGTCGTCCCCACGACCGCGAGACTAGATTGGCCCGCCACCGTCATGTCCGACGACAATAGGGTCGTCCCCACGACCCCGGGTCCAGGTTGGCCAGCCGCCGACATTTCCGACGACTATAGAGTCGTCCCCACGACACCGGGCCAAAGTTGGCCAGCCGCCGACATGTCCGACGACTATAGGGTCGTCCCCACGACCCCGGGACAAGGTTGGCCCGCCGCCGACTTGTCCGACGACTATAGGGTCGTACCCACGACCCTGGGACTAGGCTGACAAGCCGCCAACATGTCCGACGACTATAGGGTCGTCCCCACGACCCCGGGACTAGATTGGCCCGCCACCGTCATGTCCAACGACTATAGGGTCGTGCCCACAACCACGGGCCAAAGTTGGCCAGCCGCCGACATGTCCGACGACTATAGGGTCGTCCCCACGACCCCGGGCCAAAGTTCGCCAGCTGCCGACATGTCCGACGACTATAGGGTCGTCCCCACGACCCCGGGACAAGGTTGGCCCGCCGCCGACTTGTCCGACGACTATAGGGTCGTACCCACCACCCCGGGACTAGGCTGACAAGCCGCCAACATGTCCGACGACTATAGTGTCGTCCCCACGACCCCGGGCCAAAGATGTCCAGCCGCCGTCTTGTCCGACGACTATAGGGTCGTCCCCACGACCCCGAGACTAGATTGACCCGCCACCGTCATGTCCGACGACAATAGGGTCGTACCCACGACCCTGGGACTAGGCTGACAAGCCGCCAACATGTCCGACGACTATAGGGTCGTCCCCACGACCCCGGGACTAGATTGGCCCGCCACCGTCATGTCCAACGACTATAGGGTCGTGCCCACAACCACGGGCCAAAGTTGGCCAGCCGCCGACATGTCCGACGACTATAGGGTCGTCCCCACGACCCCGGGCCAAAGTTGGCCAGCTGCCGACATGTCCGACGACTATAGGGTCGTCCCCACGACCCCGGGACAAGGTTGGCCCGCCGCCGACTTGTCCGACGACTATAGGGTCGTCCCCACGACCCCGAGACTAGATTGACCCGCCACCGTCATGTCCGACGACAATAGGGTCGTACCCACGACCCTGGGACTAGGCTGACAAGCCGCCAACATGTCCGACGACTATAGGGTCGTCCCCACGACCCCGGGACTAGATTGGCCCGCCACCGTCATGTCCAACGACTATAGGGTCGTGCCCACAACCACGGGCCAAAGTTGGCCAGCCGCCGACATGTCCGACGACTATAGGGTCGTCCCCACGACCCCGGGCCAAAGTTCGCCAGCTGCCGACATGTCCGACGACTATAGGGCCGTACCCACGACCCCGGGACTAGGCTGACAAGCCGCCAACATGTCCGACGACTATAGGGTCGTCCCCACGACCCCGGGCCAAAGTTGGCCAGCCGCCGACATGTCCGACGACTTTAGGGTCGTCCCCACGACCCCGGGACTAGATTGGCCCGCCACCGTCAAGTCCGACGACTATAGGGTCGTCCCCAGGACCTCGGGACTAGATTGGCCCGCCACCGTCAAGTCCGACGACTATAGGTTCGTCCCCACGACCCCGGGCCAAAGTTGGCATGCCGCCGAAATGTCCGACGACTGTAGGGTCGTCCCCACGACCCCGGGACTAGATTGGTCCGCCACCGTCATGTCCGACGACTATAGGGTCGTCCCCACGACCCCGGGCCAAAGTTGGCCAGCCGCCGACATGTCCGACGACTATAGGGTCGTCCCCACGACCCCGAGACTAGATTGGTCCGCCACCGTCATGTCCGACGACTATAGAGTCGTCCCCACGACACCGGGCCAAAGTTGGCCCGCCGCCGACATGTCCGACGACTATAGGGTCGTCCCCACGACCCCGGGACTAGATTGGGCCGCCACCGTCATGTCCGACGACAATAGGGTCGTTCCCACGACCCCGGGGCAAGGTTGGCCAGCCGCCGACTTGTCCGACGACTATAGGGTCGTACCCACGACCCCGGGACTAGGCTGACAAGCCGCCAACATGTACGACGACTATAGGGTCGTGCCCACGACCCTGGGCCAAAGATGTCCAGCCGCCGTCTTGTCCGACGACTATAGGGTCGTCCCCACGACCCCGGGACTAGATTGGCCCGCCACCGTCTTGTCCAACGACTATAGGGTCGTCCCCACAACCACGGGCCAAAGTTGGCAAGCCGCCGACATGTCCGACGACTATTGGATCGTCCCCACGACCACGGGCCAAAGTTGGCCAGCCGCCGACATGTCCGACGACTATAGGGTCGTTCCCACGACACCGGGACTATGTTGGCCAGCCGCCGACATGTCCGACGACTATAGGGTCGTCCCCACGACCCCGGGACTAGGTTGGCTCGCCGCCGACATGTCCGACGACTATAGGGTCGTTCCCACGACACCGGGACTAGGTTGGCTCGCCGCCGATTTGTCCGACCACTATAGGGTCGTCCCCACGACCCCGGGACTATGTTGGCTCGCCGCCGACATGTCCGACGACTATAGGTTCGTCCCCACGACCCCCGGAGTAGGTTGGCTCGCCGCAGACTTGTCCGACGACTATAGGGTCGTCCCCACGACCCCGGGCCAAAGTTGGCAAGCCGCCGAAATGTCCGACGACTGTAGGGTCGTCCCAACGACCCCGGGACTAGATTGGCCCGCCACCGTCAAGTCCGACGACTATAGGGTCGTCCCCAGGACCTTGGGACTAGATTGGCCCGCCACCGTCAAGTCCGACGACTATAGGGTCGTCCCCACGACCCCGGGCCAAAGTTGGCATGCCGCCGAAATGTCCGACGACTGTAGGGTCGTCACCACGACCCCGGGACTAGATTGGTCCGCCACCGTCATGTCCGACGACTATAGGGTCGTCCCCACGACCCCGGGTCCAGGTTGGCCAGCCGCCGACATTTCCGACGACTATAGAGTCGTCCCCACGACACCGGGCCAAAGTTGGCCCGCCGCCGACATGTCCGACGACTATAGGGTCGTCCCCACGACCCCGGGACTAGATTGGCCTGCCACCGTCATGTCCGACGACAATAGGGTCGTTCCCACGACCCCGGGGCAAGGTTGGCCAGCCGCCGACTTGTCTGACGACTATAGGGTCGTACTCACGACCCCGGGACTAGGCTGACAAGCCGCCAACATGTACGACGACTGTAGGGTCGTGCCCACGACCCTGGGCCAAAGATGTCCAGCCGCCGTCTTGTCCGACGACTATAGGGTCGTCCCCACGACACCGGGCCAAAGTTGGCAAGCCGCCGAAATGTCCGACGACTGTAGGGTCGTCCCCACGACCCCGGGACTAGATTGGCCCGCCACCGTCAAGTCCGACGACTATAGGGTCGTCCCCACGACCTCGGGACTAGATTGGCCCGCTACCGTCAAGTCCGACGACAATAGGGTCGTCCCACGACCCCGGGACAAGGTTGGCCCGCCGCCAACATGTCCGACGACTATAGGGTCGCCCCCACGACCCCGGGCCATAGTTGGCCAGCCGCCGACATGTCCGACGACTTTAGGGTCGTCCCCACGACCCCAGGACTAGATTGGCCCGCCACCGTCAAGTCCGACGACTATAGGGTCGTCCCCAGGACCTCGGGACTAGATTGGCCCGCCACCGTCAAGTCCGACGACTATAGGGTCGTCCCCACGACTCCGGGCCAAAGTTGGCAAGCCGCCGAAATGTCCGACGACTGTAGGGTCGTCCCCACGACCCCGGGACTAGATTGGCCCGCCACCGTCAAGTCCGACGACTATAGGGTCGTCCCCACGACCTCGGGACTAGGTTGGCCAGCCGCCGACATGTCCGACGACTATTGGATCGTCCCCACGACCACGGGCCAAAGTTGGCCAGCCGCCGACATGTCCAACGACTATAGGGTCGCCCCCACGACCCCGGTACTAGATTGGTCCGCCACCGTCTTGTCCGACGACTATAGGGTCGTCCCCACGACCCCGGGCCAAAGTTGACCTGCCGCCGACATGTCCGACGACTATAGGGTCGTCCCCACGACCCCGAGACTAGATTGGTCCACCACCGTCATGTCCGACGACAATAGGGTCGTCCCCACGACCCCGGGTCCAGGTTGGCCAGCCGCCGACATTTCCGACGACTATTGGGCACGCCCCCACGACCTCGGGACTAGGTTGGCCAGCCGCCGACATGTCCGACGACTATAGGGTCGTACCCACCACCCCGGGACTAGGCTGACAAGCCGCCAACATGTCCGACGACTATAATGTCGTCCCCACGACCCCGGGACTAGATTGGCCCGCCACCGTCATGTCCAACGACTATAGGGCCGTTCCCACAACCACGGGCCAAAGTTGGCCAGCCGCCGACATGTCCGACGACTATTGGATCGTCCCCACGACCACGGCCAAAGTTGGCCAGCCGCCGACATGTCCGACGACTATTGGATCGTCCCCACGACCACGGGCCAAAGTTGACCAGCCGCCGACATGTCCGACGACTATAGGGTCGTCCCCACGACCCCGGGACTAGATTGGTCCGCCACCGTCATGTCCGACGACTATAGGGTCGTCCCCACGACCCCGGGCCAAAGATGTCCAGCCGCCGTCTTGTCCGACGACTATAGGGTCGTCCCCACGACCCCGAGTCCAGGTTGGCCAGCCGCCGACATTTCCGACGACTATAGAGTCGTCCCCACGACCCCGGGCCAAAGTTGGCCAGCCGTTGACATGTTCGACGACTATAGGGTCGTCCCCACGACCCCGAGACTAGATTGGCCCGCCACCGTCATATCCGACGACAGTAGGGTCGTCCCCACGACCCCGGGTCCAGGTTGGCCCGCCACCGTCAAGTCCGACGACTATAGGGTCGTCCCCACGACCTCGGGACTAGATTGGCCCGCTACCGTCAAGTCCGACGACAATAGGGTCGTCCCCACGACTCCGGGCCAAAGTTGGCAAGCCGCCGAAATGTCCGACGACTGTAGGGTCGTCCCCACGACCCCGGGACTAGATTGGCCCGCCACCGTCAAGTCCGACGACTATAGGGTCGTCCCCACGACCTCGGGACTAGGTTGGCCAGCCGCCGACATGTCCGACGACTATTGGATCGTCCCCACGACCACGGGCCAAAGTTGGCCAGCCGCCGACATGTCCAACGACTATAGGGTCGCCCCCACGACCCCGGTACTAGATTGGTCCGCCACCGTCTTGTCCGACGACTATAGGGTCGTCCCCACGACCCCGGGCCAAAGTTGACCTGCCGCCGACATGTCCGACGACTATAGGGTCGTCCCCACGACCCCGAGACTAGATTGGTCCACCACCGTCATGTCCGACGACAATAGGGTCGTCCCCACGACCCCGGGTCCAGGTTGGCCAGCCGCCGACATTTCCGACGACTATTGGGTCGCCCCCACGACCTCGGGACTAGGTTGGCCAGCCGCCGACATGTCCGACGACTATAGGGTCGTACCCACCACCCCGGGACTAGGCTGACAAGCCGCCAACATGTCCGACGACTATAGTGTCGTCCCCACGACCCCGGGACTAGATTGGCCCGCCACCGTCATGTCCAACGACTATAGGGCCGTTCCCACAACCACGGGCCAAAGTTGGCCAGCCGCCGACATGTCCGACGACTATTGGATCGTCCCCACGACCACGGCCAAAGTTGGCCAGCCGCCGACATGTCCGACGACTATTGGATCGTCCCCACGACCACGGGCCAAAGTTGACCAGCCGCCGACATGTCCGACGACTATAGGGTCGTCCCCACGACCCCGGGACTAGATTGGTCCGCCACCGTCATGTCCAACGACTATAGGGCCGTTCCCACAACCACGGGCCAAAGTTGGCCAGCCGCCGTCTTGTCCGACGACTATAGGGTCGTCCCCACGACCCCGAGTCCAGGTTGGCCAGCCGCCGACATTTCCGACGACTATAGAGTCGTCCCCACGACCCCGGGCCAAAGTTGGCCAGCCGTTGACATGTTCGACGACTATAGGGTCGTCCCCACGACCCCGAGACTAGATTGGCCCGCCACCGTCATGTCCGACGACAGTAGGGTCGTCCCCACGACCCCGGGTCCAGGTTGGCCAGCCGCCGACATTTCGGACGACTATAGAGTCGTCCCCACGACACCGGGCCAAAGTTGGCCAGCCGCCGACATGTCCGACGACTACAGGGTCGTCCCCACGACCCCGGGACTAGATTGGCCCGCCACCGTCATGTCCGACGACAATAGGGTCGTCCCCACGACCCCGGGTCTAGGTTGGCCAGCCGCCGACTTGTCCGACGACTATAGGGTCGTACCCACGACCCCGGGACTAGGCTGACAAGCCGCCAGCATGTCCGACGACTATTGGATCGTCCCCACGACCACGGGCCAATGTTGGCCAGCCGCCGAAATGTCCGACGACTGTAGGGTCGTCCCCACGACCCCGGGACTAGATTGGCCCGCCACCGTCAAGTCCGACGACTATAGGGTCGTCCCCACGACCCCGGGTCCAGGTTGGCCAGCCGCCGACATTTCCGACGACTATAGAGTCGTCCCCACGACACCGGGCCAAAGTTGGCCAGCCGCCGACATGTCCGACGACTATAGGGTCGTCCCCACGACCCCGGGACTAGATTGACCCGCCACCGTCATGTCCGACGGTTATAGGGTCGTCCCCACGACCGCGAGACTAGATTGGCCCGCCACCGTCATGTCCGACGACAATAGGGTCGCCCCCACGACCCCGGGTCCAGGTTGGCCAGCCGCCGACATTTCCGACGACTATAGAGTCGTCCCCACGACACCGGGCCAAAGTTGGCCAGCCGCCGACATGTCCGACGACTATAGGGTCGTCCCCACGACCCCGGGACAAGGTTGGCCCGCCGCCGACTTGTCCGACGACTATAGGGTCGTACCCACGACCCTGGGACTAGGCTGACAAGCCGCCAACATGTCCGACGACTATAGGGTCGTCCCCACGACCCCGGGACTAGATTGGCCCGCCACCGTCATGTCCAACGACTATAGGGTCGTGCCCACAACCACGGGCCAAAGTTGGCCAGCCGCCGACATGTCCGACGACTATAGGGTCGTCCCCACGACCCCGGGCCAAAGTTCGCCAGCTGCCGACATGTCCGACGACTATAGGGTCGTCCCCACGACCCCGGGACAAGGTTGGCCCGCCGCCGACTTGTCCGACGACTATAGGGTCGTACCCACCACCCCGGGACTAGGCTGACAAGCCGCCAACATGTCCGACGACTATAGGGTCGTCCCCACGACCCCGGGACTAGATTGGCCCGCCACCGTCAAGTCCGACGACTATAGGGTCGTCCCCAGGACCTTGGGACTAGATTGGCCCGCCACCGTCAAGTCCGACGACTATAGGGTCGTCCCCACGACCCCGGGCCAAAGTTGGCATGCCGCCGAAATGTCCGACGACTGTAGGGTCGTCCCCACGACCCCGGGACTAGATTGGTCCGCCACCGTCATGTCCGACGACAATAGGGTCGTTCCCACGACCCCGGGGCAAGGTTGGCCAGCCGCCGACTTGTCCGACGACTATAGGGTCGTCCCCACGACCCCGGGTCCAGGTTGGCCAGCCGCCGACATTTCCGACGACTATAGAGTCGTCCCCACGACACCGGGCCAAAGTTGGCCCGCCGCCGACATGTCCGACGACTATAGGGTCGTCCCCACGACCCCGGGACTAGATTGGCCCGCCACCGTCATGTCCGACGACAATAGGGTCGTTCCCACGACCCCGGGGCAAGGTTGGCCAGCCGCCGACTTGTCCGACGACTATAGGGTCGTACTCACGACCCCGGGACTAGGCTGACAAGCCGCCAACATGTACGACGACTGTAGGGTCGTGCCCACGACCCTGGGCCAAAGATGTCCAGCCGCCGTCTTGTCCGACGACTATAGGGTCGTCCCCACGACCCCGGGACTAGATTGGCCCGCCACCGTCATGTCCAACGACTATAGGGTCGTCCCCACAACCACGGGCCAAAGTTGGCCAGCCGCCGACATGTCCGACGACTATTGGATCGTCCCCACGACCACGGGCCAAAGTTGGCCAGCCGCCGACATGTCCAACGACTATAGGGTCGTCCCCACGACCCCGGTACTAGATTGGTCCGCCACCGTCTTGTCCGACGACTATAGGGTCGCCCCCATGACCCCGGGCCAAAGTTGACCAGCCGCCGACATGTCCGACGACTATAGGGTCGTGCCCACGACCCCGAGACTAGATTGGCCCGCCACCGTCATGTCCGACGATAATAGGGTCGTCCCCACGACCCCGGGTCCAGGTTGGCCAGCCGCCGACATTTCCGACGACTATAGAGTCGTCCCCACGACACCGGGCCAAAGTTGGAAAGCCGCCGAAATGTCCGACGACTGTAGGGTCGTCCCCACGACCCCGGGACTAGATTGGCCCGCCACCGTCAAGTCCGACGACTATAGGGTCGTCCCCACGACCTCGGGACTAGATTGGCCCGCTACCGTCAAGTCCGACGACTATAGGGTCGTCCCACGACCCCGGGACAAGGTTGGCCCGCCGCCGACATGTCCGACGACTATAGGGCCGTACCCACGACCCCGGGACTAGGCTGACAAGCCGCCAACATGTCCGACGACTATAGGGTCGCCCCCACGACCCCGTGCCATAGTTGGCCAGCCGCCGACATGTCCGACGACTTTAGGGTCGTCCCCACGACCCCGGGACTAGATTGGCCCGCCACCGTCAAGTCCGACGACTATAGGGTCGTCCCCAGGACCTCGGGACTAGATTGGCCCGCCACCGTCAAGCCCGACGACTATAGGGTCGTCCCCACGACACCGGGCCAAAGTTGGCAAGCCGCCGAAATGTCCGACGACTGTAGGGTCGTCCCCACGACCCCGGGACTAGATTGGCCCGCCACCGTCAAGTCCGACGACTATAGGGTCGTCCCCACGACCTCGGGACTAGATTGGCCCGCTACCGTCAAGTCCGACGACAATAGGGTCGTCCCACGACCCCGGGACAAGGTTGGCCCGCCGCCAACATGTCCGACGACTATAGGGTCGCCCCCACGACCCCGGGCCATAGTTGGCCAGCCGCCGACATGTCCGACGACTTTAGGGTCGTCCCCACGACTCCGGGCCAAAGTTGGCAAGCCGCCGAAATGTCCAACGACTATAGGGTCGCCCCCACGACCCCGGTACTAGATTGGTCCGCCACCGTCTTGTCCGACGACTATAGGGTCGTCCCCACGACCCCGGGCCAAAGTTGACCAGCCGCCGACATGTCCGACGACTATAGGGTCGTCCCCACGACCCCGAGACTAGATTGGTCCACCACCGTCATGTCCGACGACAATAGGTTCGTCCCCACGACCCCGGGTCCAGGTTGGCCAGCCGCCGACATTTCCGACGACTATTGGGTCGCCCCCACGACCTCGGGACTAGGTTGGCCAGCCGCCGACATGTCCGACGACTATAGGGTCGTCCCCACCACCCCGGGCCAAAGTTGGCAAGCCTCCGAAATGTCCGACGACTGTAGGGTCGTCCCCAAGACCCCGGGACTAGATTGGCCCGCCACCGTCAAGTCCGACGACTATAGGGTCGTCCCCACGACCCTGGGTCGAGGTTGGCCAGCCGCCGACATGTCCGACGACTAAACAGTCGTCCCAATGACCACGGGCAAAAGTTGGCCAGCCGCCGACATGTCCGACGACTATAGGGTCGTCCCCACGACCCCGGGACTGGATTGGCCCGCCACCGTCATGTCCGACGACTATCGGATCGTCCCCACGACCACGGGCCAAAGTTGGCCAATCGCCGACATGTCCGACGACTATAGGGTCGCCCCCACGACCCCGGTACAAGGTTCGCCCGCCGCCGACTTGCCCGGCGACTATAGGGTAGTCCCCACGACCCCGAGACTAGATTGGCCCGCCACCGTCATGTCCAACGACTATCGAATCGTCCCCACAACCCCGGGCCAATGTTGGCCAATCGCCGACATGTCCGACGACCATAGGGTCGTACCTACGACCCCGGGACTAGATTGGCCCGCCACCGTCATGTCCGACGACAATAGGGTCGTCCCCACGACCCTGGGTCTAGGTTGGCCAGCCGCCGACATGTCCGACGACTGAACAGTCGTCCCAACGACCACGGGCAAAAGTTGGCCAGCCGCCGACATATCCGACGACTATAGGGTCGTCCCCACGACCCCGGGACTAGATTGGCCCGCCACCGTCATGTCCGACGAATATACGGTCGTCCCCACGACCCCGGGCCAATAATGGCCAATCGCCGACATGTCCGATGACTATAGGGTCGTCCCCACGACCACGGACCAAAGTTGGCCAGCCGCCGACATATCCGACGACTATAGGGTCGTCCCCATGACCTCGGGACTAGATTGGCCCGCCACCATCATGTCCGACGACTATAGGGTCGACCCCACGACCCCGGGAGTTGATTGCCCCGCCACCGTTATTTCTGACGACTATAGGGTCGTCCCCACGACCACGGACCAAAGTTGGACAGCCGCCGACATATCCGACGACTATAGGGTCGTCCCCATGACCCCGGGACTAGGTTGGCTCGCCGCCGACTTGTCCGACGACTATAGGGTCGTCCCCACGACCCCGGGACTAGATTGGCCACCACCGTCTTGTCCGACGACTATAGGGTCGTCCCCACGACAGCGGGCCTACGTTGGCCAGCCGCCGACATGTCCGACCACTATAGGGTCGTCCCCACGACCCCGGGACTAGGTTGGCTCGCCGCCGACATGTCCGACGACTATAGGGTCGTTCCCACGACACCGGGACTATGTTGGCCAGCCGCCCACATGTCCGACGACTATAGGGTCGTCCCCACGACCCCGGGACTAGGTTGGCTCGCCGCCGACATGTCCGACGACTATAGGGTCGTTCCCACGACACCGGGACTAGGTTGGCTCGCCGCCGATTTGTCCGACCACTATAGGGTCGTCCCCACGACCCCGGGACTATGTTGGCTCGCCGCCGACATGTCCGACGACTATAGGTTCGTCCCCACGACCCCCGGAGTAGGTTGGCTCGCCGCAGACTTGTCCGACGACTATAGGGTCGTCCCCACGACCCCGGGACTAGATTGGCCCGCCACCGTCTTGTCCGACGACTATAGGGTCGTCCCCACGACCCCGGGACTAGATTGGCCCGCCACCGTCAAATCCGACCACCTCGGGACTAGGTTGGCCAGCCGCCGACATGTCCGACGACTATAGGGTCGCCCCCACGACCTCGGGACTAGGTTGGACAGCCGCCGACATGTCCGACGATTCTAGGGTCGTCCCCACCACCCCGGGCCAAAGTTGGCAAGCCACCGAAATGTCCGACGACTGTAGGGTCGTCCCCAAGACCCCGGGACTAGATTGGCCCGCCACCGTCAAGTCCGACGACTATAGGGTCGTCCCCACGACCCCGGGCCAAAGTTGGCGAGCCGCCGACATGTTCAACGACTATTGGGCCGTCCCCACGACCCCGGGCCAAAGTTGGACAGCCGCCGACATTTCCGACGACTATAGAGTCGTCCCCACGACACCGGGCCCAAATTGGCCAGCCGCCGACATGTCCGACGACTATAGGGTCGTCCCCACGACCATGGGCCAAAGTTGGTCAGCCGCCGACTTGTCCGACGACGATAGGGTCGTCCCCACGACCACGGGCCAAAGTTGGCCAGCCTCCGACATGTCCGACGACTATAGGGTCGTCCCCACGACCCCGGGACTAGATTGGTCCGCCACCGTCATGTCCGACGACTATAGGGTCGTCCCCACCACCCCGGGCCAAAGTTGGCCGGCCGCCGACATGTCCGACGACTATAGGGTCGTCCCCACGACCTCGGGCCAAAGATGTCCAGCCGCCGTCTTGTCCGACGACTATAGGGTCGTCCCCACGACCCCGGGACTAGATTGGCCCGCCACCGTCAAGTCCGACGACCTCGGGACTAGGTTGGCCAGCCGCCGACATGTCCGACGACTATAGGGTCGCCCCCACGACCTCGGGACTAGGTTGGCCAGCCGCCGACATGTCCGACGACTATAGGGTCGTCCCCACCACCCCGGGCCAAAGTTGGCAAGCCTCCGAAATGTCCGACGACTGTAGGGTCGTCCCCAAGACCCCGGGACTAGCTTGGCCCGCCACCGTCAAGTCCGACGACTATAGGGTCGTCCCCACGACCCTGGGCCAAAGTTGGCGAGCCGCCGAAATGTCCGACGACTGTAGGGTCGTCCCCACGACCCCGGGCCAAAGTTGGACAGCCGCCGACATTTCCGACGACTATAGAGTCGTCCCCACGACACCGGGCCAAAGTTGGCCAGCCGCCGACATGTCCGACGACTATAGGGTCGTCCCCACGACCACGGGCCAAAGTTGGCCAGCCGCCGACATGTTCAACGACTATTGGGCCGTCCCCACGACCCCGGGCCAAAGTTGGACAGCCGCCGACATTTCCGACGACTATAGAGTCGTCCCCACGACACCGGGCCCAAATTGGCCAGCCGCCGACATGTCCGACGATTATAGGGCCGTCCCCACGACCATGGGCCAAAGTTGGTCAGCCGCCGACTTGTCCGACGACGATAGGGTCGTCCCCACGACCACGGGCCAAAGTTGGCCAGCCTCCGACATGTCCGACGACTATAGGGTCGTCCCCGCGACCCCGGGACTAGATTGGTCCGCCACCGTCATGTCCGACGACTATAGGGTCGTCCCCACCACCCCGGGCCAAAGTTGGCCAGCCGCCGACATGTCCGACGACTATAGGGTCGTCCCCACGACCCCGGGCCAAAGATTTCCAGCCGCCGTCTTGTCCGACGACTATAGGGTCGTCCCCACGACCCCGGGACTAGATTGGCCCGCCACCGTCATGTCCGACGAATATACGGTCGTCCCCACGACCCCGGGCCAATAATGGCCAATCGCCGACATGTCCGATGACTATAGGGTCGTACCTACGACCCCGGGACTTGATTGGCCCGGCACCGTCATATCCATCGACTATCGGATCGTCCCCACGACCACGGGCCAAAGTTGGCCAGCCGCCGACATGTCCAACGACTATTGGGTCGTCCCCACGGCCACGGGCCAAAGTTGGCCAGCCGCCGACATGTCCGACGACTATAGTGTCGTCCCCACGACCCCGGTACTAGATTGGCCCGCCGCCGACATGTCCGACGACTATAGAGTCGTCCCCACGACACCGGGCCAAAGTTGGCCAGCCCCCGACATGTCCGACGACTATAGGGTCGTCCCCACGACTCCGGGAATAGATTGGCCCGCCACCGTCATGTCCGGTGACTATCGGATCGTCCCCACGACTACGGGCCAAAGTTGGCCAGCCGCCGACATGTCCGACGACTATTGGGTCGTCCCCACGACCACGGGCCAAAGTTGGCCAGCCGCCGACATGTCCGAAGACTATAGGGTCGTCCCCACGACCCCGGTACTAGATTGGCCCGCCGCCGACATGTCCGACGACTATAGAGTCGCCCCCACGACACCGGGCCAAAGTTGTCCAGCCGCCGACATGTCCGACGACTATAGGGTCGTCCCCACGACCACGGGCCAAAGTTGGCCTGCCGCCGACTTGTCCGAGGACTATAGGGACGTCCCCACAACCCCGGGACTAGGTTGGCCCGCCGCCGAATTGTCCGACGACTATAGAGTCGTCCCCACGACCCCGGGACTAGGTTGGCCAGCCGCCGACTTGTCCGACCACTATAGGGTCGTCCCCACGACCCCGGGCACATTTGGCAAGTCGCCGACATGTCCCCACAATCCCGGGACTAGATTGGCCCGACACCTTCATGTCCGACGACTATAGGTTCGTCCCCACGTCCCCGGGCACATTTGTCAAGCCGCCGACATGTCCCCACAACCCCGGGACTAGATTGGCCCGCCACCGTCATGTCCGACGACTATAGGGTCGTCCCCACGACCCCGGGACTAGATTAGCCCGCCACCGTCATGTCCGACGAATATACGGTCGTCCCCACGACCCCGGGCCAATAATGGCCAATCGCCGACATGTCCGATGACTATAGGGTCGTCTCCACGACCCCGGGCCAAAGTTGGCCCGCCGCCGACATGTCCGACGACTATAGGGTCGTCCCCACGACCCCGGGACTAGAATGGCCAGCCGCCGACATATCCGACGACTATACGGTCGTCCCCACGACCCCGGGACTAGATTGGCCCGCCACCGTCATGTCCAACGACTATAGGGTCGTCCCCACGACCCCGGGACTAGATTGGCCCGCCACCGTCATGTCCGACGAATATACGGTCGTCCCCACGACCCCGGGCCAATAATGGCCAATCGCCGACATGTCCGATGACTATAGGGTCGTACCTACGACCCCGGGACTTGATTGGCCCGGCACCGTCATATCCATCGACTATCGGATCGTCCCCACGACCACGGGCCAAAGTTGGCCAGCCGCCGACATGTCCAACGACTATTGGGTCGTCCCCACGACCACGGGCCAAAGTTGGCCAGCCGCCGACATGTCCGACGACTATAGTGTCGTCCCCACGACCCCGGTACTAGATTGGCCCGCCGCCGACATGTCCGACGACTATAGAGTCGTCCCCACGACACCGGGCCAAAGTTGGCCAGCCACCGACATGTCCGACGACTATAGGGTCGTCCCCACGACTCCGGGAATAGATTGGCCCGCCACCGTCATGTCCGGCGACTATCGGATCGTCCCCACGACTACGGGCCAAAGTTGGCCAGCCGCCGACATGTCCGACGACTATTGGGTCGTCACCACGACCACGGGCCAAAGTTGGCCAGCCGCCGACATGTCCGAAGACTATACGGTCGTCCCCACGACCCCGGTACTAGATTGGCCCGCCGCCGACATGTCCGACGACTATAGAGTCGTCACCACGACACCGGGGCAAAGTTGGCCAGCCGCTGACATGTCCAACGACTATTGGGTCGTCTCCACGACCACGGGCCAATGTTGGCCAGCCGCCGACATGTCCGACGACTATAGGGTCGTCCCCACGACCACGGGCCAAAGTTGGCCAGCCGCCGAAATGTCCGACGACTATAGGGTCGTCCCCACGACCTCGGGACTAGATTGGCCCGCTACCGTCATTTCCGACGACTATAGGGTCGTCCCCACGACCACGGGCCAAAGTTGGCCTGCCGCCGAAATGTCCGACGACTGTAGGGTCGTCCCCGCGACCACGGGACTAGATTGGCCCGCCACCGCCATGTCCGACGACAATAGGGTCGTCCCCACGACCGCGGGACTAGGTTGACCTGCCGCCAACATGTCCGACGACTATAGGGTCGTCCCCACGACCACGGGCCAAAGTTGGCCGGCCGCTGACATGTCCAACGACTATTGGGTCGTCCCCACGACCACGGGCCAATGTTGGCCAGCCGCCGACATGTCCGACGACTATAGGGTCGTCCCCACGACCCCGGGACTAGATTGGTCCGCCACCGTCGTGTCCGACGACTATAGGGTCGACCCCACGACCACGGGCCAATGTTGGCCAGCCGCCGACAAATCCGACGACTATAGGGTCGTTCCCACGACCCCGGGACCAGGTTGACCAGCCGGCAACATGTCCAACGACTATAGGGTCGTCCCCACGACCACGGGCCAAAGTTGGCCTGCCGCCGACTTGTCCGAGGACTATAGGGACGTCCCCACAACCCCGGGACTAGGTTGGCCCGCCGCCGAATTGTCCGACGACTATAGAGTCGTCCACACGACCCCGGGACTAGGTTGGCCAGCCGCCGACTTGTCCGACCACTATAGGGTCGTCCCCACGACCCCGGGCACATTTGGCAAGTCGCCGACATGTCCCCACAATCCCGGGACTAGATTGGCCCGACACCTTCATGTCCGACGACTATAGGTTCGTCCCCACGTCCCCGGGCACATTTGTCAAGCCGCCGACATGTCCCCACAACCCCGGGACTAGATTGGCCCGCCACCGTCATGTCCGACGACTATAGGGTCGTCCCCACGACCCCGGGACTAGATTAGCCCGCCACCGTCATGTCCGACGAATATACGGTCGTCCCCACGACCCCGGGCCAATAATGGCCAATCGCCGACATGTCCGATGACTATAGGGTCGTCTCCACGACCCCGGGCCAAAGTTGGCCCGCCGCCGACATGTCCGACGACTATAGGGTCGTCCCCACGACCCCGGGACTAGAATGGCCAGCCGCCGACATGTCCGACGACTATACGGTCGTCCCCACGACCACGGGCCAAAGTTGGCCAGCCGCCGACATGTCCGTCGACTATAGGGTCGTCCCCACGACC
Organism: Andrena praecox; assembly: GCA_963932275.1. Classification (NCBI taxonomy): domain Eukaryota; kingdom Metazoa; phylum Arthropoda; class Insecta; order Hymenoptera; family Andrenidae; genus Andrena; species Andrena praecox. The sequence goes on from CAWVQO010000105.1 coordinate 948,602, forward strand.
ACGGGACTATATTGGCCCGCCACCGCCATGTCCGACGACAATAGGGTCGTCCCCACGACCCCGGGTCTAGGTTGGCCAGCCGCCGACATGTCCGACGACTATCGGATCGTCCCCACGACCACGGGCCAAAGTTGGCCAGCCGCCGACATGTCCGACGAATTTTGGATCGTCCCCACGACCACGGGCCAAAGTTGGCCAGCCGCCGACATGTCCGACGACTATAGGGTCGTCCCTACGACCCCGGGACAAGGTTGGCCCGCCGCCGACTTGTCCGACGACTATAGGGTCGTACCCACGACCCCGGGACTAGGCTGACAAGCCGCCAACATATCCGACGACTATAGGGTCGTCCCCACGACCCCGGGCCAAAGTTGGCCAGCCGCCGACATGTCCGACGACTATAGGGTCGTCCCCACGACCCCGGGACTAGATTGGCCCGCCACCGTCATTTCCGACGATAATAAGGTCGTCCCCACGACCCCGGGACAAGCTTGGCCGGCCGCCGACTTGTTCGAGTACTATAGGGTCGTCCCCACGACCCTGGGACTAGATTGGCCCGCCACCGTCATGTCCGACGACAATAGGGTCGTCCCCACGACCCCGGGTCTAGGTTGGCCAGCCGCCGACATGTCCGACGACTATAGAGTCGTCCCCACGACCCCGGGCCAATGTTGGCCAATCGCCGATATGTCCGACGACTATAGGGTCGTCCCTACGACCCCGGGACTAGATTGGCCCGCCAACGTCATGTCCAACGACTATAGGGTCGTCCAACATGACCCCGGGCCAAAGTTGGCCAGCCGCCGACATGTCCGACGACTATAGGGTCGTCCCCACGACCCCGAGACTAGATTGGCCCGCCACCGTCATGTCCGACGATTATAGGGTCGTCCCCACGACCCCGGGACAAGCTTGGCCCGCCGCCGACATGTCCGAAGACTATAGGGTCGTCCCCACGACCCCGGGACTAGATTGGCCAGCCGCCGACATGTCCGACGACTATAGTGTCGTCACTACGACACCGGGGCAAAGATGGCCAGCCGCTGACATGTCCAACGACTATTGGGTCGTCCCCACGACCCCGGGACTAGATTGGTCCGCCACCGTCATGTCCGACGACTATAGGGTCGACCCCACGACCACGGGCCAATGTTGGCCAGCCGCCGACAAATCCGACGACTATAGGGTCGTTCCCACGACCCCGGGACCAGGTTGACCAGCCGGCAACATGTCCAACGACTATAGGGTCGTCCCCACGACCACGGGCCAAAGTTGGCCTGCCGCCGACTTGTCCGAGGACTATAGGGACGTCCCCACAACCCCGGGACTAGGTTGGCCCGCCGCCGAATTGTCCGACGACTATAGAGTCGTCCACACGACCCCGGGACTAGGTTGGCCAGCCGCCGACTTGTCCGACCACTATAGGGTCGTCCCCACGACCCCGGGCACATTTGGCAAGTCGCCGACATGTCCCCACAATCCCGGGACTAGATTGGCCCGACACCTTCATGTCCGACGACTATAGGTTCGTCCCCACGTCCCCGGGCACATTTGTCAAGCCGCCGACATGTCCCCACAACCCCGGGACTAGATTGGCCCGCCACCGTCATGTCCGACGACTATAGGGTCGTCCCCACGACCCCGGGACTAGATTAGCCCGCCACCGTCATGTCCGACGAATATACGGTCGTCCCCACGACCCCGGGCCAATAATGGCCAATCGCCGACATGTCCGATGACTATAGGGTCGTCTCCACGACCCCGGGCCAAAGTTGGCCCGCCGGCGACATGTCCGACGACTATAGGGTAGTCCCCACGACCCCGGGACTAGAATGGCCAGCCGCCGACATGTCCGACGACTATACGGTCTTCCCCACGACCACGGGCCAAAGTTGGCCAGCCGCCGACATGTCCGTCGACTATAGGGTCGTCCCCACGACCACGGGACTATATTGGCCCGCCACCGCCATGTCCGACGACAATAGGGTCGTCCCCACGACCCCGGGTCTAGGTTGGCCAGCCGCCGACATGTCCGACGACTATCGGATCGTCCCCACGACCACGGGCCACAGTTGGCCAGCCGCCGACATGTCCGACGAATTTTGGATCGTCCCCACGACCACGGGCCAAAGTTGGCCAGCCGCCGACATGTCCGACGACTATAGGGTCGTCCCTACGACCCCGGGACAAGGTTGGCCCGCCGCCGACTTGTCCGACGACTATAGGGTCGTACCCACGACCCCGGGACTAGGCTGATAAGCCGCCAACATATGCGACGACTATAGGGTCGTCCCCACGACCCCGGGCCAAAGTTGGCCAGCCGCCGACATGTCCGACGACTATAGTATCGTCCCCACGACCCCGGGACTAGATTGGCCCGCCACCGTCATTTCCGACGATTATAGGGTCGCCCCACGACCCCGGGACAAGCTTGGCCCGCCGCCGACTTGTTCGACTACTATAGGGTCGTCCCCACGACCCCGGGACTAGATTGGCCCGCCACCGTCATTTCCGACGATTATAGGGTCGTCCCCACGACCCCGGGACAAGCTTGGCCCGCCGCCGACTTGTTCGACTACTATAGGGTCGTCCCCACGACCCCGGGACTAGATTGGCCCGCCACCGTCATGTCCGACGACTATAGGGTCGTCCCCACGACCCCGGGACTAGAATGGCCCGCCACCGTTATGTCCGACGACTATAGGGTCGTCCCGACGACCACGGCCCAAAGTTGGCCAGCCGGCGACATGTCCGACGACTATAGGGTCGTCCCTACGACCCCGGGTCTAGGTTGGCTCGCCACCGACATGTCTGACGACTATAGGGTCGTCCCCACGACCCCGGGACTAGATTGGCCCGCCACCGTCAAGTCCGACGACTATAGGGTCGTCCCCACGACCCCGGGCCAAAATTGGACAGCCGCCGACTTGTCCGCCGACTATAGGGTAGTCCCCACGATCACGGGCCAAAGATGGCCAGCCGCCGGCTTGTCCGACGATTATAGGGTCGTCCCCACGACCCCGGGACTAGGTTGGCCCGCCGCCGACTTGTCCGACGACTATAGGGTCGTCCCCACGACCACGGGCCAAAGTTGGCCAGCCGCCGACATGTCCGACGACTATAGGGTCGTCCCCACGACCCGGGACTAGATTGGCCCGCCACCGTCAAGTCCGACGACTATAGGGTCGTCCCCACGACCCCGGGCCAAAGTTGGCCAGCCGCCGACATGTCCGACGACTATTGGGTCGTCTTTACGACCACGAGCCAAAGTTGGCCAGCCGCCGAAATGTCCGACGAGTATAGGGTCGTCCCCACGACCACGGGCCAAAGTTGGCCAGCCGCCGACATGTCCGACGACTATAGGGTCGTCCCCACGACCCGGGACTAGATTGGCCCGCCACCGTCAAGTCCGACGACTATAGGCTCGTCCCCACGACCCCGGGCCAAAGTTGGCCAGCTGCCGACATGTCCGACGACTATTGGGTCGTCCCCACGACCAGGGGCCAAAGTTGGCCAGCCGCCGACATGTCCGACGACTATTGGGTCGTCCCCACGACCACGGGCCAAATTTGGCCAGCCGCCGACATGTCCGACGACTATAGGGTCGTCCCCACGACCCCGGGACTAGATTGGCCAGCCGCCGCCATGTCCGAAGACAATAGGGTCGTCCCCACGACCCGGGACTAGATTGGCCCGCCACCGTCAAGTCCGACGACTATAGAGTCGTCCCCACGACCCCGGGCCAAAGTTGGCCAGCCGCCGACATGTCCGAAGACTATAGGGTCGTCCCCACGACCCCGGGACTAGATTGGCCAGCCGCCGACATGTCCGACGACTATAGGGTCGTCCCCACGACCACGGGCCAAAGTTGGCCAGCCGCCGAAATGTCCGACGACTATAGGGTCGTCCCCACGACCTCGGGACTAGATTGGCCCGCTACCGTCATGTCCGACGACTATAGGGTCGTCCCCACGACCACGGGCCAAAGTTGGCCTGCCGCCGAAATGTCCGACGACTGTAGGGTCGTTCCCATGACCCCGGGACTAGATTGGCCCGCCACCGTCATGTCCGACGACTACAGGGTCGTCCCCACGACCCCGGGAATAGATTGCCCCGCCATCGTTATTTCCGACGACTATAGGGTCGTCCCCACGACCACGGGCCAAAGTTGGCCGGCCGCCGAAATATCCGACGACTATAGGGTCGTTCCCATGACCCCGGGACTAGATTGGCCCGCCACCGTCATGTCCGACGACTACAGGGTCGTGCCCACGACCCCGGGAATAGATTGGCCCGCCACCGTCAAGTCCGACGACTATAGAGTCGTCCCCACGACCCCGGGCCAAAGTTGGCCAGCCGCCGACATGTCCGAAGACTATAGGGTCGTCCCCACGACCCCGGGACTAGATTGGCCAGCCGCCGACATGTCCGACGACTATAGGGTCGTCCCCACGACCACGGGCCAAAGTTGGCCAGCCGCCGAAATGTCCGACGACTATAGGGTCGTCCCCACGACCTCGGGACTAGATTGGCCCGCTACCGTCATGTCCGACGACTATAGGGTTGTCCCCACGACCCCGGGCCAAAGTTGGCATGCCGCCGAAATGTCCGACGACTATAGGGTCGTCCCCACGACCCCGGGCTAAAGTTGGCAAGCCGCCGAAATGTCCGACGACTATAGGGTCGTCCCCACGACCCCGGGACTAGGTTGGCCAGCCGCCGACATGTCCGACGACTATAGGGTCGTCCCGACGACCCCGGGCCAATGTTGGCCAATCGCCAACATGTCCGACGACTATAGGGTCGTCCCCACGACCCCGGGTCTAGGTTGGCCAGCCGCCGACATGTCCGACGACTATAGAGTCGTCCCCACGACTCCGGGCCAAAGTTGGACAGCCGCCGACATGTCCGACTACTATAGGGTCGTCCCCAGGACCTCGGGTCTAGATTGGCCCGCTACCGTCGTGTCCGAAGACTATAGGGTCGTCCCCACGACCACGGGACTAGATTGACCCGCCACCGCCATGTTCGACGACAATAGGGTCGTCCCCACGACCCCGGGTCTAGGTTGGCCAGCCGCCGACATGTCCGACGACAATCGGATCGTCCCCACGACCACGCGCCAAAGTTGGCCAGCCGCCGACATGTCCGACGACTATTGGATCGTCCCCACGACCACGGGCCAAAGTTGGCCAGCCGCCGACATGTCCGACGACAATCGGATCGTCCCCACGACCACGCGCCAAAGTTGGCCAGCCGCCGACATGTCCGACGACTATAGGGTCGTCCCCACGACCCCGGGCCAATGTTGGCCAATCGCCGACATGTCCAACGACTATAGGGTCGTCCCTACGACCCCGGGACTAGATTAGCCCGCCACCGTCATGTCGAACATCTATAGGGTCGTCCCCACGACCACGGGCCAAAGTTGGCATGCCGCCGAAATGTCCGACGACTATAGGGTCGTCCCCACGACCCCGGGACTAGATTGGCCCGCCACCGTCATGTCCGACGATTATAGGGTCGTCTCCACGACCGCGAGACTAGATTGGCCCGCCACCGTCATGTCCGACGACAATAGGGTCGTCCCCACGACCCCGGGTCCAGGTTGGCCAGCCGCCGACATTTCCGACGACTACAGAGTCGTCCCCACGACCACGGGCCAAAGTTGGCCAGCCGCCGACATGTCCGACGACTATAGTGTCGTCCCCACGACCCCGGTACTAGATTGGCCCGCCGCCGACATGTCCGACGACTATAGAGTCGTCCCCACGACACCGGGCCAAAGTTGGCCAGCCACCGACATGTCCGACGACTATAGGGTCGTCCCCACGACTCCGGGAATAGATTGGCCCGCCACCGTCATGTCCGGCGACTATCGGATCGTCCCCACGACTACGGGCCAAAGTTGGCCAGCCGCCGACATGTCCGACGACTATTGGGTCGTCCCCACGACCACGGGCCAAAGTTGGCCAGCCGCCGACATGTCCGAAGACTATAGGGTCGTCCCCACGACCCCGGTACTAGATTGGCCCGCCGCCGACATGTCCGACGACTATAGAGTCGTCACCACGACACCGGGGCAAAGTTGGCCAGCCGCTGACATGTCCAACGACTATTGGGTCGTCTCCACGACCACGGGCCAATGTTGGCCAGCCGCCGACATGTCCGACGACTATAGGGTCGTCCCCACGACCACGGGCCAAAGTTGGCCAGCCGCCGAAATGTCCGACGACTATAGGGTCGTCCCCACGACCTCGGGACTAGATTGGCCCGCTACCGTCATTTCCGACGACTATAGGGTCGTCCCCACGACCACGGGCCAAAGTTGGCCTGCCGCCGAAATGTCCGACGACTGTAGGGTCGTCCCCGCGACCACGGGACTAGATTGGCCCGCCACCGCCATGTCCGACGACAATAGGGTCGTCCCCACGACCGCGGGACTAGGTTGACCTGCCGCCAACATGTCCGACGACTATAGGGTCGTCCCCACGACCACGGGCCAAAGTTGGCCGGCCGCTGACATGTCCAACGACTATTGGGTCGTCCCCACGACCACGGGCCAATGTTGGCCAGCCGCCGACATGTCCGACGACTATAGGGTCGTCCCCACGACCCCGGGACTAGATTGGTCCGCCACCGTCGTGTCCGACGACTATAGGGTCGACCCCACGACCACGGGCCAATGTTGGCCAGCCGCCGACAAATCCGACGACTATAGGGTCGTTCCCACGACCCCGGGACCAGGTTGACCAGCCGGCAACATGTCCAACGACTATAGGGTCGTCCCCACGACCACGGGCCAAAGTTGGCCTGCCGCCGACTTGTCCGAGGACTATAGGGACGTCCCCACAACCCCGGGACTAGGTTGGCCCGCCGCCGAATTGTCCGACGACTATAGAGTCGTCCACACGACCCCGGGACTAGGTTGGCCAGCCGCCGACTTGTCCGACCACTATAGGGTCGTCCCCACGACCCCGGGCACATTTGGCAAGTCGCCGACATGTCCCCACAATCCCGGGACTAGATTGGCCCGACACCTTCATGTCCGACGACTATAGGTTCGTCCCCACGTCCCCGGGCACATTTGTCAAGCCGCCGACATGTCCCCACAACCCCGGGACTAGATTGGCCCGCCACCGTCATGTCCGACGACTATAGGGTCGTCCCCACGACCCCGGGACTAGATTAGCCCGCCACCGTCATGTCCGACGAAGATACGGTCGTCCCCACGACCCCGGGCCAATAATGGCCAATCGCCGACATGTCCGATGACTATAGGGTCGTCCCCACGACCACGGGACTATATTGGCCCG